>JARHVA010000781.1:1417500-1590000 GCA_037957365.1 Torreya grandis | reverse complement strand
TGCTTATAATTTCACCAATGTATTTTTGTTGATTGGTGAAGATATAATTTTATTTTTAATCAATTAAATACCTAAATTGTAATGAAGGGAACCAAATATATCATTTAAAATCCTCTCATCAAATTTGATTTGAATTTTGTAGTGTATCTCTCATTATTTCTTGTGATGAGTAGATCATCCACATACACCACTAAAAATATGATTGTTTATAAAAAGGAGTTGCATATTCTAACTCAAAATGTTTGAAGTTCATGTTTAATAGGTGCTTAGTGATTTTTTCATACCTTGTTCATGGGGTTTATTTCAAACATTATAATCATTTTTTATAGTTTACACACTTTGTGATCTTGGGTGTTTATTAAAAAACCTTTAGGTTAAGTCATGTACACTATCTATTTGAGACTACCATTTATAAATGTAGTTTTGACTTCTATTTAATGTAATTTCCATTCATTTTGAGCTACAAAAGCCAACATTGTTTGAATAGTAGTCCATTTTGGTGTTGGTGCAAACATTTCATTATATGCAATTCCTTCTTCTTGAGAAAATACATTTGAAACAAGCCTTGATTTATGCTTGTCAATTAAGCCATCTTCTTTTTATTTATTTGAAAAAACCCACTTGTAACCAATAAGTTTAAAACTAACTAGAGGATCAATAAATTTACAAGTTCTATTTTTTACCAACATGTCATTGTTGTTCTCCATGTATCAAGCATTTCAACTTGTTTGAAGGAAGTGGGTTTAGATTCAAAAATAATGTTGACTTATTGTTTTAGAATGTATTCCAAGGTAAGTTTTTCTATCTTACCTTGATTTTCATCTAAGAAATTTTTTGATTGTTATGCAACTATATGTGCACTTCTAATGCCTATTTTTATAACCTCATCAAGTTTGACATCTTTCAATATTTGTTCAATCTATTTTGGTATATTTTTATAAGTAGCTTTAAAAATCATAGATGCCTCATTTTATTGATTATAAGATCCTTAATTATATGACAATAGACCATCCTTTGATGAAGTTTCAGTTTCTTCTATAGAGGGAGTGATGTTTTCAATTATAGGAGTCAATTGAGACTCAAAATTTTCCAAATTACAAGTTCCCCCTTAACTATTTAGAACCTCCATATCAACCTCATTAAAAACATGATGTTTGGCATATTTATCAAGTTGATTCAATTGTCAAATGATGCTAACTATCTCCTTTGTAGTTTCATGAAAGATAACACTATTACAATGAGAAATATCTTACTATTCTCATTAAATAGCTTGTATGCCTTTGAATACTCTAAGTATCCAAAAATGTGCATTTATGACTCTTGTGTTCTAGTTTATTCATTTTCTCTTTGGAAATAAATGCATAACTTGTTGATCTAAAAATATGAAGATGTCACATTGAAGGGAGATGACCACACTAAACCTCATATTGTATTCTTAATTTTTAGGGTTTCTAATGGTGACATGTAGTGGATGTATATATTATTCGAATTGCTTTTACCCAAAAATGCAAATTTACCCATTTGAAGTACAACATTTCTTGAACCATGTTCATCATAGTTCTATTCATTCTACTTAATACTCCATTTTATCAAGGAGTGCAAGGAATTATTAGATGATGGTTGATTGCATTATGATTGAGATAGGTTTAAAATATAATTGATGTGATTTCATGACCATTATTAGTCATGAATGTCTTAATGTGGTATGGGATTCATTTTCAACCATAGTTGATTTTTTTTTAATTTTTTCTTCAGGAAATATATCAAAGTCATGTTAATGTAGTGACCAGTGAAAAACATGAAGTAATTGTGACCATTAGTGAAAATAATTGGCAAAGAACATAAATTAGAGTGAACCAACTGACACTACATGTTAGTTTTTCATTCTAAATTTTGAAATGGGTCCTTATCATGTTTGGCCAATATGAAAACTTCATTCTTTTTAAATTTTTTTCAGTAGTGTTGACAAAACTACAACACCATTTTTTTCATAGAGTAAATGCTATCATAGTGTGTGTGTGTAAAAATATGGCATGCCAAAGAAGAATTTTTAGCATTCCTTATTTAGTGAGACAAGTAAATTACATTGGCACTAAGTGTTCACCCCTAATTTTTAGAAGTTTGCCTTCCTCATATATTGTTAGAACAACTATGTTATCTCATTTATTTGTGACCTTAACCTCTCCATCATATTATATATTGGAGTGGCTTTATTGTCTAATAAACACAAGAGACAATAAGTTTCTTTTCAACTGAGAAAGGTATAGTGAAATTTGGAGAATGAAGTTTGGAACTCCTAGTGACTTAAATCAAATCAAACCTTTGCCTTGAGGTCACAAACTTGTTTTATCTACCATAAATATTGGACCATAAATTTATTCATGAAATTCCTCAAATATGTCATTTCATAAATTCATATGTTGTGTGGCACCATTGTTTATAACCTAGGAATTATCTTGAGTTAAAATCTCAAAGGAATTATTGCTTCATTAGAGATGGAAAACACACATTCACAAGAAAACTAAATGTCTTCTTCTCCTTTTCAGCTTTTGTTTTATGTAGGATTCATTTGTTTCCCATGTTTTTCATTCATGGGTCTCATGCCTCCCTCTTTTTTTGTAATGTTTTAAAAAGCAAATGTTGTTTCTAATTTTACTTTTCTTAATGTTGAGTATTTTTTTCACTATATTTTCCACGTTGCCCTTTATTTTTCCCTTTGCCTCTATAATTTTATACATTATTTTAATAATTTGCCTTTTGATTAGTATAACAATTTTTTTCCTATGGACTATGTTTTTATTCCAAAGGTCTTTTCTCTTTTTGCCATTTTCTCAACCAGTTGATCACATGTGAGAGTCTTCGACATATAATTTTCTTATAAAGACTCTAAGTAGGTTGAGTATATAGGAATACGACCCTTTATGAAGGTTATATACAGATTATTTTTTATACCAACTGCATCAACATCATGTTTGATTACATGGATTTAAAAATCCAAACTCATGACATCACCATTTTAAAAATCAAGTTGAATAGTTTCAATTGTAACTATATGAATTCCAATTCCAAGTGAGAATCATAGAGGTTCTTTGATTTTTGAAATTCTTCTAAAGAAGTATTACAATCTATATGTGATAAAAAACCTCTACACCAACTTAGGCCTTCATTAATGCCAATTATTTTGAATTTTTCTACTTCTAGTATGGTATCTCCTTTGTTTATTTAGGTTTAATAGGTTGTTCATACTCATCACAAATGTTGAGCCACAACTCATTAAAGATGAGTGTATTCTCCACCTATCTTGAGCATTTTAACTAAGTATATTTCCTAGTTAGGGTTGTGCCAACAATAATTTTGATTGAATGCATGCTTGTTGTATAGGGATATGGAATGGTTTATTATCAATATAAAAGGGTTTCCTTTTCCATATACCACCTGAACAATATACCATACCTATTTATATGATGGTCTTTCCTATGTACCCATCAGTACATGGAAGAAGCTTGTCCTTTTTATATACCTAGAGGCACATGAAAGAGATGTTAAAGTACATGAAATAAGAATGGTACGTGATACCTAGGAAATAAATGAAATGGATATGATCAATATGACACGTTCGTAGAGATAAATACTTGTACATGCGTGTGATAAACCTATATAATTAGAGTATTATTTCTCATTTGCATGATTTATGTCTAGTGATAGTCACAAATGGGTAATGAAGGGAATGGGAAAAATAAAATTTCTTTATTTTTACTTGGTGAGTTATAGGTATGATACCAAAAACACTGTTGTTGTAGTTGTATTAAAATATAAGTATAATACTTATATTGTGATGACATGGTTGGTAAACACAAACCAAAGGACCTAATGATACTAAACTCTACAAATTTATTTTTGTTTGCATAATTTGATTTGTTTTTAAAAATTTGCTTAATTTTGAAAACAAAAAAATGATTTTGGTTTAAAAATGACTTATTTTGTTTTTGAATAAGTCAAAAAGGAAATAATATAACTATTATTCACTTTTTGGAATATTATCCATTCAAACTTGTCTCGTAATGAAAAGAAGTATTTTTTAAAATGGAAGTAAACTTATCTCACCTTGATGTGATTTCCTTAGTATTTAGTGCCATGTGGAGGGTTTTTTGAATGTTGAAACACCTTGGTTTTAGGGCCTTTTTAGTTCCACACACTCCTATGGGAATCTACACTATTTATATGAACAACCATAAGCCCAAAAACATTCTAATGAATGTTATGCATGCTTCAAATGGTTGAAAAAATTACCAAGATGCCCCACACATAAATAAAAATAGATTTAATATTTTGTAATAGCCAAATGAGAACCATGTAATAATCTGAAGTAATAAAATGAAGATAAAGTGTAATTTAGTGAGTTCTTTATAGAATTTATGAGTTGAAATGTAGTAGCATGTTACTCACAATGCATATTTGACTAGTTATATACTTATAAATTACAACTAAGCATAGTCCAATTAGTCAATACAACTTGTAATCAACCCATAACAATTTAAAATTAGTCAAAATGCCTCCTTAATATTTTAATGCTAACATTTAGATATGAAACACCTTAATACAAGCCTAGAATATATCCTATACAATAATATATTAGAAAATAAAGATGCCATATATGTTTAATAAATAATTTAAATAGCCAAAACACCTCCTTAAATAACCATAGTGTAGTCCTAAGACTATTTTTAATGATTTGACTGGATGATAATGAAACATGTAGAATAAATGAATAATGGAGGGAAAAAATGGTAAATAAGCTTGTGCTCAGATACCAAGGTCAGGTTAGGAATGGATGATAAATACAAAATGAGAAATTGGTGTGAACCAAAGTTATTGCATAATGAATAAATGAGAGATTATAATATTTATAACCAAATATTTGAATATTCATTTCATATTCTAAGAATAATCTTTAGATTCCTACATAGACTATCTATCTAACACTATGAGACAAAATCTCTCTAAAATTAATCTTAAGATTAACAATATTATTTTGAATATTATTTACAATAATATTACATTTATTTAGTTTAGATTTTTTCTTGCTATTTTTTTCTAGATCTATTTCCTTATTTGTATGCAACCTAGGCATAGCCCCAGATTAGATGGTGTTTATATTAAATAATTTGAGATTCCTCTTCTTCCACATAAGATGGCTCAAGCTAACATATTATCAAATCCTATTCCTAATAAAAATGCCAATAATGAAACTGAATAAAATGCTGAATAAGTTATCATAAAAGATGATTATGATCATGAAAATAATGAATCTAATGCAAATAATGAACATGAAAAAATATATTAAGAGTAAGTACAAACTATTGCTATATTCTGAGAGGGTATCTATTAAAACACTAAATATCTTGATTAGATCCTCAAAAATATATTAGAAACTAAAATAATAAAATACATAAATGAATAACCAAGTGCCTCTATTGATCTTGCTATCAGAGCTATGGGACATCCCCATATTACATAACCCTATCCTTGAACACATAATCACTTTATGCATCCAATAGTGGCACAAGTTATGTATTTACACCATTTTACCCCAAACTAAATCCTACTATTGTTGCATCCTCCATGGGAGCCATTGACACTTCAACCCAATTATCAGTTTCAATACTTCAAACCATGGGTAAATCTCCTTTGGTGGCTTCTCAAACTTCAAACCTTAGTGATCAAAATGTGCAAGATATTATATAAGCTATACATTTTTTTCAAGATAAGGTTAATAATATTGAGAAAAATCTATGAAGTCACCTTATGCTATTGATTCACAAGATGTGTTACATAATCATATTACACATGAAATATATTTTCACCATTTTCCAACTAGTTTTGTTGAACCTAAGTTCACATTTTATGATGGAAAAGGTGATCCTAAAAAAAATCTCCAATATTTCTATGTGACATGTCTTGATTATTCCTCCAATGATAAAATTTTGACCTAATTATTTCCAAGAATCCTCAAGGACTATGCTTTATGATGGTTATATGCTTTACCACTACAATTAATAAAATAATTCAAGCCTCTATCTGATCAATGAATAACACATTTTTCTATCAAAATCATTGAAAATATGTCATATGATCAAATTAAAAATATCAAACAAGGCACTAATTAACCTATCAAAAATATCTTTTAAGAAACAAAATAATGTTGGCCAAAATAACAAATCCAATGGCAAATAAATAACTTCAAGACATCTTCAAGAAAAGTTTGCTTACCCCATTATATGACTCCATTATTTTCAAAAAGTTTAAATATTTTGATGACTTATTCCATATTGTTTGAGTCCAATAAATGAAACCTATTTCCTTGAATAAACTCAAATATGCAACAAACACACTAATTGTATCTAATACCAAGTTTCATATAGAACCAAGATGTAAGGTGAGACCTACATAACCTAAAAAATAAATAACTATAATGGTTAATGTAGTGTCATAGAAACTTTATCAACTTATCTTATATGATACACTTAAGAGATAATTTACATGATTACTTGAGTCTCTAGCTTGTTTACTTCATAAGTTTGTGGAGTGTCATCTCATATCTCTCCCTCTTTCCATAGACGTTGATAAAAGTCAAACTCTACCCAAAGGATATGATGCTAATGAATATTATGAATATCACTAAGGCCTTTGGAATTATACCAATGAAGCATAAAATTCAAGACCTTATCAATGACCAAAATATTACCTTTGATGATCTTCCAAAGGATTCAGGTTCACAACTTGGTGATCATCAGAATTAGAATATATTTAACAATCCTTTTCAAGATCACTATAACAAATATACAAAAGTGCAAATGGAATATAATGCACATTCTCCTCCATCTAATTATGAGAACCGATTAGATGTGATTAGTGGTACTTATACATGTACGATACCTCCTATGGTTTAAAGATCATCTATTACATTTAATGGTAGTGAAATAGTGGATGATGACTCATATATTCATATATTATTTATTTAAACATAACTTGACCATAAAAATATACATAGTGTCATGATAGATAACGGAGCTAATGAGAATGTATGTACCATGACACTATTTACACATTTGAGATATATATATATATATATATATATATATATATATATATATATATATATATATATATATATAGATGATTTACACCCTTTGACCAAAATCATCAGAGCATTCGATGGCACATCACAACATGTTATCATTGAAATTAAATTACCTTTATAGGTTAGTCTAGAATATGTGTTTAATTAAGGATTACCAATTCATGTGATATTATGGAAACACCCCTCAAGCTATGGGTGACCTTATGTGAGGAATGAATCTACAAAGAGGGCTAGTTCCCTTGGTAGATAACCTAAATTAAGCCTACTTTATACTTTGGTGTGAAAAGAAAGGAGGAGGAAACTAAAAAATAAATATAAGGTGATTCAATAATGATTTAAAGTCTCCTATAATTGATTATGACAACACAATAAGACTTATGAAAGACTGAACTTGCTCTACACACTCTCTAAATCAGATTTCTCATGCATCAATATTTCACAAGGATATTATGATATATACTAGAACTAGAGGGATAACTAAAAGGTCTTACTCAAGGCATAATTACCTACAATTCATATCCAATTACTAACATATCTAGCTACAATATAGTATGTGACATGCAAAAGATGAGTCAACTTATGCAAAGGTGAGAGGAAATGGACATATATAAGGGAAACTAATCTTTACCGCATGCATAGATAAAAAAACATGAGTCGCATAATGAAAAATCATGGAGAAGACAAAAACTAGTCTTTTTGTTAATCTCAAGGCTTGAAATCCAACATTACAAATACTCAAATGGGTAGAGTCTTGTCATACCCAGTAGAGGGATATAAATAAATGCATTTCCAACCCAATTTATAATAAAATGTGGAGAGAAAACACTGCTCAACTATATAAATTTAGCTATTAAAACATAAATAATCCTAATTAAGAGAGAAAATAACTAAAACATGAGGCCATTATGCCTTATTCAATGCACTAGGTTGCTATATTGATGACCTTCTCATGGAGAGTGGCATAAGAGTGAAAGGAAGGCTTACTTATGTTATATTATTATCTTTTTGGTGGCCTGGTAGATGATAAATGTGCTCCTAGAGGGAATATTCACTTTGAAAACCCATACATTTATTTTCCCCACTCACCTCACTTGATGCTTGCATGCCAAAACTACTGCAACTTGTTGACCTAGAGGAGGACTTTCAATGCCATTTTAGTCTTGAAAGTTGACCTACCTTGATGAGTACCTCCTTGGTAGTTACATTTTTGTAAGATTAGTTTTATAATTGTCTCCACCCCTCATTAATTATCTTTATGATCACTCACTCCATTTTGGAGTCATGGAGGCTTATCTAATGTACCTCCCATGCTTAAGCTATAATGGATCGATCTCGAAGTGTTTAAAATCATTTATATAGCCTATTAAAAGGTCTCATGGAGATATTAAGAACCTAGATCACTATAAAATATACCTATATGATTCTTTGATGAGTAAAGAATTTTGTATTTATATGTTTGACAATCTTTGTGTCTTATATACAACTTACAATAAACTTTTCCACAACCTCAAGAGGCTCTCAAAGACCCATTCCAACTTGAAACTAGGTGTTGCGATCAATCTTAAGCTTAGGATCTTATTTTATAACTTGTACCATCACCTTAAAAACCATTTGCATCTATTATAGCCCTCTTTTTAGCTTACTTAGAGGCATTAACTAGTATTAGTGCTTGTAAAAAAGTATTAAGAGGGGTATCTAAACTAGTAGATCTATAAAAAAGCTCCTCATTCATACTTGTGACCTAAAATTTCCACCATTATGTCTATAACTTGGAGGTTCCAACCATGCTTGAGTCTTGAATTCTTTTATATTCTCTACTTATATCCTATGATTTGTTCTCCATGTTATTACATTCATTCTTCACTTCTCATGAAGTTTGTGAGATCACTTACTAACCTTAAACTATGCTCCTTCTCGCAACTTCTTGGAATAGTCTTGAAAGGCCTTAAAGACCATGTTGTAGGAGGACGATCCCCCTATCTCAATTAAGAATATTAGTGCTTCATGGACATGACTCTCATAATTTCATTTCATGCATTATCAAGAGATTTGAGACCTCCTTGTTGCAATCATCATGAGCTTCTCTTGATCATGAAAAGGCTTTAATGTGTCAACAAATATACATATTACTAATATACTTGAGATCACAACATAAATCATAATAAACATCATTGTCATAATCTAAAAAAAGTTAAGGGGTTATTGAGGGGAATTATTGCACCATTTGAATAATAATTATCATTCTTCTCCTTGGTGAGACCTAAAACATTTATTTAGAGTCACTTGAACCTCCCTAAATTGACATGAGGCTCACTTGGTAGGACTTGAAAGTCAAGGTACCTTATAAAATTGTTGGTTAGGTCTTGAGAACTCAAAACCCTTACCTTCGTGTCTTAAAATCCTACATGGGACCTTATTTCATAGTCCTTAAAGCTTATGATACTCTCAAACCTACACTTTTTACTCTAATACCTTCTATTATTATTAACTTGATACTCCACATTATCCTCTTGTCTTCTTGAGGAGGCTCATTGAACTATACTTTGTTCAACTTATAATCAATATTTCTACCTTCTTCAAGGTCATATTTTTAACCATTCATTGAAGCTTCCAAGACCATATCATGAGTTATAATATCCTTTTCCATCATAATTTGACTTTTATCACCAAATTTTGTCCTTAAATGATCAAAACTTAGGCTTGATAGGGTTTAGATTGTGTTTTCAAGGTCTACATGCCTAAAACTTACATAACTCTCTTTAGTATCACCCCAACATATTGAAAACACATCAAACATTTGATAAATGACACCTTCTAACTCATTTTAAGGTTTCATCAAATTTCATAGGGTGAAACACAAGATATAATGTTTTATTAGTTTCTAAAACCCTAGACATGAGACATAGTTGAATAAAATCCAAGAGTGATGTTCTTGAGATACATCACATTTTATACACTATTATAAATGGAAATGACGATGATATGTGGATTTGAACATGTGCATGCGACTCATTTAACCATTTTTCCACTTGAGCAGTCTTTAATGATGGATTAAGGCTCCATCTTGACTATTTTAGCACCAAATTTAAGACCCAAACCTGCAACTCCATTGAAAGGGTTTGAAATCTTGGATACAAATTTGTCATGGGATCTTGAGACATCCATATCCTTATTGTAAACTCTTAAATAATGTCAAAAATAATGAGAAGCTTTAGGGGTCTTGAGAGATAATATGAACTCTTGAACTTAAGAATGTTATCCTCGTCTTCTCTATAGGTCTATAAATAACCTTAATCTTCTTTTCTTTGCCTTGGAACTTTATATGATAGAGGCTTGGATGTATAGAAAATATATTAAATAGTGTTTTCATGTTGGAATTCATCCTTTGGGGGAGTGGTTTCAAGGATCTTCCTTCCAATTGACATAATAAAAACACCCTCAGGGTGTGGGTGACCTTATGTAAGGGGTGAGTCTCTAGAGAGCACCGGTCCCCCTACTGAATAACCTATAATAAAACTATTCTACTACTATAATGAGGAAAAGGGAGATATAGGAACATAATATAAACACAAATTTAAAAGGAGTTGATGCACCATAAATTATGTCTCCTCTACTTGTTTAGAATCATATAATGAAACCTGTAAAGACTGATTTTCATGCATAATCTTTAAGCTCAATCTCTTGCATCAATGTTTCCTATAGAGGATATAATCCTAGTGTGATTAAGAATGGAATAAAGTCTATCCACCATTAATACACATAGAATAGACTTAATATAGTGTATGACCTACAAAAGAGCAAGTTATTGCATGGAGGTGAGGTGAGTTAGACAACAATTTAGGGGAAAATAAAGTCTTCATAAGGAAATATCAAAAAATCAATAAATTCACATAGAATACCACAAATTTGAATAAGAAAAATCAATATTTTATTACTTTTCAAGACACTTAAACTAGCATTAAAAATTTGAATGGGTAGAGTCTTGTCATACACAAGTAAAAGGATCCAAATAAAGTCATTTTCAGACGTATATGTAGGAGAGAGAGAGAGAGAGAGAGAGAGAGAGAGAGAGAGAGAGAGAGAGAGAGAGAGAGAGAGAGAGAGAGAGAGAGAGAGAGAGAGAGAGAGAGAGAGAGAGAGAGAGAGAGAGAGAGAGAGAGAGAGAGAGAGAGAGAGAGAGAGAGAGAGAGAGAGAGAGAGAGAGAGAGAGAGAGAGAGAGAGAGAGAGAGAGAGAGAGAGAGAGAGAGAAATAAATGCTCATGAATGCCACTTTATATTTCAATTTCAATTTCAAATATGAAAAAGGGCAAAGGGAATCAGGCCATTAGCCCTCATCAATAAATTAGGCTTGCTTGTATAATGGTCTTGTTGACCATTTTTTGCATGACCAATTTGTGTTTTCCCTTTGGCTCTTTTCATTTCTCCCTTGCTCATTTTCTCTGTTTGGTCACTTGATTTATTGCTTATCTTTTCCCTTCAGCCTCTCCTAGTTTAGGGTCTTCTCCCTTGTTCTTTCTTTTTTCCCTTTGCCTTATTTTCCTTAGCCTTTTTTGCTTTGTTTTGCTCTGAAGTACCTTTAAAAAAAGGTTTCAAAGGGACAATTCCATTTTAAGTTCCCTTTATAACTTTTTCAAAGGGCATTTATTTCCTTGCCTTCCCCCTAACTGTCCCTTTAGAATTTTTGAAGGGCACTTTGTTGTCCAAGTGACCCTTTAAAAAATTTATGAAGGGCATTTTTTTTTTTTCCAAGTGACCCTTCAAAAAAGTTTCAAAGGGCACTCTTTGTCCAAGTGTCCCTTAAAAACTTTTTTTAAGGGCACTTTTGCCTATTTTATCCAAGGTCACCCTTCAGGATTTTTCTTGAAGAACCCTTTGTCTTTGGAAATTCCCTTTGAAAAAGTTTCAAAGGGCCATTTCCTTTGAAAATGCCCTTTGAAAAAGTTCCAAAGGGCCATTTCCTTTGGAATTTCCAAAGGGACCTTGTGCCTTTACCCAGGTGTCCTTCATAACTTTTCCAAAGGACACTTTCCCAAGTGTCCTTTGGGAAAAGTTATCGAAGGAACTAGCCGTTGCCTAGAAGCCAAAATTCCTGAAGGAATTCCTTCGAATAAATTTTTTGAAGGAATTACTTCAAGAATTTTTTTCAAAACAATAAGCCCAACCTAAATGGATCCCCATGATGTAACATAGGACATCAAATTTGATGCAAACAACTAGTCATTGGGATTCAAAAACATGATGTGTTACAGGATGTCAAATTTAGGGTGGCCAACTAACTATTAGGTTCACATTGGTGACATGCCATAGAACATCAAATTTAGGGTGGACAACTAGCCATTGAGGTAAAACTTGGTGACATGCCATATGATGTCAAATTTCATGCCCAAAGTCTTTAAGCAAGAAGTGAAGCCACTGGGAAAACCTGAATGACTCTATAGTGCACATCATGTTTCTCAATATGTTTGAATTATGAATTTTATAAGTAGAAGCAATTAAAGAACCTGAAGGAGCAAATAAGGACTAAAGCCATTCAAAAAACCTAAAAGGGTCTTATGCAAAGCAAAATTGGGTTTTAAAAATAGCTTTGTTTATGACTTTTATAAGTAGAAACAATCAAAAAACTTGAAAGAGCAAGGATAGTGCAAATTGGGTTTCCCAACATGCTTGAATTATAGGTTTTATAAGTAAAGGCCATTCAAAAGGCCCAAATGGGTCTACAGTGTAAAACATGAAAGCTTTTAGGAGGAATCTAAGTTTCACAATAGTGATCTGAGCCATTTATTATGGAGGGTCATCTCACTATTGGTTTTGCAATGATCTTGGTCATTTTTAGAGGGTAAATCAAAGAGAAGGACAAACTCTAACTGAATGAGAGAACAATTGAAATAAATTTCACCAGGATGGTGATGGCAAACCATTTTGGAGGCTTTTATTTTGGTGCCCAGGATATCTCTCTTCTCTCCCTCTTTTGCTATAAATAGGATGCTTGGGCTCTTGTTTTATCATCCATAGATAGTATGACAAAGCCCTGCTAGAATGTTCTACCATTTTCTTGCCTTTGAGCAAAGAAACACAAGTGTATTTTCTTTCTAAGTTCTAGGCATTTTCTTGGGCATGAAAGAGACACAAAGTGATAACAAGTGATGTTTTATCCTTCTATTCTCTATCCTTCATGCTTTTGAGCAAAGAATTGATCCAAGAGGTCATGTAGAGTGCATTCTAGCTGTATGAGATTTTGCACATGTGTAACCCTTTTATAGACTATACAAGTTATCTTTCCAATTACTTACCTTGTATGATCTCATTCATTTTGTCTCTACATTGAAATACTTATGTTAAAATCTTCTAGAGCTTGAGGTATATACTATATTATGCATAAGTATATGGTATATATGTGGATACTAATTCTTGGTGTATCACCATTTTAGACTAGGGTTTTCATTGATGAAATTTTTTAACTCTTTTCACTCATACAAATGAGTTCAATAGTTTTATTTCATAAAAATCCAATACAAGGAGCTATCCCTTTCAACTTATAGGTTTATTTCCACTTATAGGCATACCCACAAGCCTAAAAATGTCCTAACATTGCCCAAATCTAGAGGAGGCCTAAATGAACCTCTTCTAGGGTTTAAGATTTAGAGATAATAGTTATAGCATGCTTGGTGGGACTAAATTATTGCTAAGTCAAGGAAAATGCTGGTCTTGATAGGTCTAAAGTAGTATAAATACCCCTAACCTAGCATTGAGTGACTCTAAAAGGACGTGAATCCCTATTTCTAGACCAAGTTTTATACATTATCATACATGGCCCTCATAAGGTCCTTAAGATTTTTTGACCAAATCCCTTTAGCTAAATATCTTCCTAAAGAACAACACCTTGAACCACTCCTAGCCCTATTAAATCCTTGGCAAAGAGGTTTTGGGGAAGAAGAGGAAGAGGTTGAAGAAGTTCAAAGAGAGGAAGAAGTTGAAGAAGAGGAAGAAATAGAGGATTAAAGGGGAAGAAGAGAAATGGGGGAAGGGGAGAGATAGACATCAACCCTTCTCTAATTTTAATACCCAAAACATAATAGAGCTTCCTACATATGACCAAATCCCTCTAAATTCTATGAAAAATATTTCTAGTTTCAATGGAGAGGGCCCTATTACCCCATATAAACATATTAAAGACATCTCTAATTTTTGTAATTTACATAATGTTACTAGGGCCAACATAGCCATTAGGTTATTTTCTGTCTTTAAAAGGCAAAGCACTGGATTGGTATAAATCATTAGAAGAGGGATATATTACAAGTTGGGATGGTTTTGGAGACCTATTGGTGACAAGATTCAAAAATAAGAGTGATCAAGCTTCCCCAATACATCAGATGAATGTAATAAGAAGAGATCTAAATGAATCCATAGGAGATTTCAGTGAGAGATTTAAAAGAACATGGTATAGGCTGCCACTCATCATGAGACCTCCTCATAGATTTGTGTTCCCAACATACCTCAAAGGGATTGGTACTGATGTTGCTATTATATTGTAGTCAATGGGAGGATTCACTCTTTTAGGTGCATATGAGCTAGCAATTAAGGTTGAGAATAACTTAATTTAGGCTGAAAGACTTAATCCAAGAGTTTTCATGCCTTTGCTATCCCACAATTTAGTTGAAGCTCCAATAATGTCACAAGTTCCCAATGCTAATGTGAAGCCAAGAGTCTTTCCTAAGAAGGTGGATAACATTGTGGACAAGGATGAAGAAATTAGATTATTGAGAGCTCAGCTAAAGAAAGCTAAATATCAAGCAAGTGATCCTCCTAATGCATAACACTATCCTCAACAAGGATATAGAGCTCCATATCAATATAATTATCAAGGGAGAGGACAAAATTAACAAGGTTATAATAGGAATCCCGATGCATATAATCCAAATTCTACTCCTCTCACAAAGGCTGTTGTTCTAGTTCATGCAAATCTAGTACAAGGAGAAGATCATGTGGACCAATGGGGGTAGCCTCAATGTTAGTTTACACATGATGATGGAGGAACCAACTATGCTTTGACTACATAAGAGGAAGCTAATCCTTACATGATAATAAAATAATCATGTTCTAGCCAAAGGGATAGTCATGGAGAAGGCAACAACCCAAGTGTGGGAATGATGGATTTTCAAGTAAAAGATGATTTTGTGTTGAATCAAGGAATGCCAATTATAGCTAATATAAGGTCCAATAAGAGAGAATTGGGAGAAGGACAAGAGCCATGAATAGTTCCAAGTGATGCCTCTCCAAGGCCATAAAATGCCAATCAAAGTGCTACACCTTTTACAAGCCATATTCCTCAACAAAATCAAAATGTAAATGTGGCTACCAAGATTATAACATAGCAGGCTACAACTCCTTTATTAATATAAAAAATTCAAGAGAAATTGAATACTCCATCTCTAAATATTATGGAATCATTAAAGATCACTAAGACAAGCATATCCCTTTGGGAGGTTCTACATATACCTGGTCAAAAGGAGCTTTTACAAGAGCAGTTAACAAGCATGCATATGGCTCCTCAGTATTCAAAGCATGATAGTGTGGCTCTTAGAAATTCTCCAAATCATATTTTGGAGCATTCTAATAAAGCTAAAAATCCTCCACCCTTCTACTTCACACTCATTATGGGAGATAAGTTTATCCACAATTGTATTATGGATAGTGGAGCAAACACTACTATTATGCCTAAAGTAGTGGCTGATAAGTTGGGTTTGAACTATATACCACATATTAAAGGTGTGTTACAATTGGATGGAACTCTAACCAAGATGGTAGGATTGGTCAAAGGTCTGAAAGTGGTTTTACATGGCTGCCCAAGCTTCCCTATCATGCAGGATATTGTGGTGGTGGACCTTCTATCACACTTTGCTATATGTTTGTCTAGGGACTTTATGGCCAAGATAGGAGGATACCTTTCTACTGATTAGTCCTTTATATATTTTAAGACAAGTTATGGAACCAAGGTAACCATAAGGAATTATCTCTTAGAAAGGTTCCACATTGAGCCATACCTGGAGATAATGACAAATCAAAATTGTCTAATCAATAAAGAGAAAGAAATAGTCCTAAATAGTGAAACATCTCCTCTTGAAGGTATTTCTGACCTCTATGTTGATAAGTACAACATTGAAACACATGGAATTTATCCTTACACTTTTATTGAGGAAACTAATTTGGGAGTTTACTGCATGCATGAGGAGAATGTCCTAATTCCTTCACTCACCAATGAAGATCATGAGCTTGATGGTGTGTGGGAAATGTTCCTTGATGGTTCAAGGAGAAAAGTAGGCATAGAAATTTGTGTCATGTTGGTTTCCCCATCAAATAATCATTACTAATCTTATTATAGGTTTTACTTTAGATTTAATTACAATGTGGTAGAATATGAAGGCTTAGTTCATGGTCTCCAATGGGCAAAGAAGAAAGGAATCAAGCTTTTTAAAGTCTATGGAGATAGTGAGCTGGTCATTCATCAAGTGAGAAGTCAAGATACAATAAATAACCCCTTACTCAAGTCCTATAAGCATAGGTTATGGGATCTACTTGAATATTTTGATGCCTTCAACATCCAACCCATACCAAGAGACTTGAACAAGCACACTGATAGATTGGCTGCAATAGGAGCACATTTTGACTCAACTGTTGATGTTGAATAAGAGAAGGATCAATCTCATATCAAGATCATTGTGAGACCTTCCATTCTAGATAATTAAGTGTCATGGCAAGTGTTTGAAAGTGATGAACACATTACACACTTCTTGTAAAATGAGGTAGGCATCTCTTCAAAAAATCAAAAGAAGTTACATGATCATTATGAAGAGCAAATTATACAACTGAAGACAAATAAAATACCCAAGGGCCTGATTACCTTTGATAGTGTCTTCAACAAGGATGATCAAAATAAAAACCAAAGAATGAGCATGTCAACAAAAGAAGAGAAGTATGAGAGATTTTTGATTTTCAAGGACAAACTTTTAAAGATTAGCAAGGTTTGTTCTCAGTTGGAAAGGCAAGATTTTATTACATTATAAAAAGAGTTTCATGACATCTTTGACTAGGAATACAAGGACTTGAAAGGTTTCAATCCAAGTCTAGATCATCACACCATTGAGTTGGAACATGGAGCTAAATTGGTAAGACAAAAGCAAAGGCCTATCAACCCCAAGGTAGAACTCATGAAGAAAGAGCTGACCAAATTGGTTAAGTCTAGGATTATCTTTTCTATCAAACACTCAACTTGGGTAGCCAAACTTGTTTTGATTCAAAATAAGAATGGAGAAATCAGACTTTGTGTGGATTTTCATGATCTAAATAAAGTGTCTTTCAAGGATCATTATCCACTCCCTTCCATGGAACACATTCTACAAGTTGTTTCAGGTTCTCAATGTTTCTCACTTCTTGATGGTTATTTAGGTTATAATAAAATATTGGTAAATAAAGAGGATCAATTCAAGATAGCCTTCACCACTAAGTGAGGGACCTTTGCCGACAAGAAGATGCCATTTGGTTTATCCAATTCTAGATCTACAGTTCAAAGGGAAATAGACATGGCTTTCAAAGGTTTGATCAATAAGTTTTTGCTTATTTACCTTGATGATATAACCATTTTTTCAAGGGATGATGTTGATCATATGGGGCATCTAAGGCAAGTGTTTGAGAAGTGTAGAGAGTATGGCATATCCCTCAATCCAAATAAGTGTATCTTGACTGTCTATGAAGGCAAGATTTTGGGTAATGTTGTTTCAAAAGAAGGCTTATCTATTGACCTCAAAATGATTGAAGCTATTCTAGGATTGTCTTTGCCTCAACAAAAGAAAGGGATACAAAATTTCTTGGAAAAAATAAAATTTCTAAGGAGGTTTATCCCAAAATTTGTAACTGTGGTAAAGCCTATCACAACCACGCTAAAAAAGAACCAAGTTTTTACTTGGATAAAGGAAGGTAAAGGAAACTTTGAGGTAATCAAGTAAGCAATTGTAACATCTCCCACTCTCTTAAATTTGAATTTTGATAAAGATTCCATTTTTTATAATTTTGCTAACCTTGACACAATCTTAGCTATGTTTATGCAAAATAATGATGAATATGTTGAGCAATCAATTGCTTTCTTCAACCAAAGCTAGAAGACTATGAAGTGAGATATTATTTTGTTTAAAAGAAAGATTTAACCATCATTAGAGGATTGAATTTTTTTAGGCATATGGTTTCTAAAAATAAGATCTATGTCATGGTCTCCCATCTTAGCACCAAGGAGTTTCTCCTAAGTAGGGATCTTAATGAGAAGAGAGCTAGATGGTTCATGAAGGTGATGGAATATGACATAGACATCAAGGTAACTAACTTGGTAAGAGGAAGAGGTTTATATGAGCACTTAGCATCTGACTTTCAAGAGCCAAAAGAACAAGCCTTGGTAAATCAATTTCAAGTCCATCTAGTTGATCAAATGCAAAATCAAAGTTGGACATAAGGCATCATTGGTTTTCTTCAAAATGGTGAGTGTCTCAATGGCTTGAACAAATCTCAAAGAAGGTTATTTAGGCTGCAAGCTATTCCTTATTGTCTTGTGGATGACATTATCTTTAAGAAGGATGTGAGCAATGTATTTCTAAGAAGCATTAACAATGACCAATTTGATATGCTACTAGAAAAGTTCCATAATGGTGTAGATGGTGGTCACTTGTTTCCTAGAGCAATAACTACAAAAATAATGAGAGCTGGTTACTATTGGCCTAGTCTTTTTAAGGACTGTTATCATTGGGCTAAGGTGTGTCCTCAATGTGCTTTTTTTTTGGCAAACAAAAGCTTTTTGCTCTTCCATCAAATCCTATCCAAGTGGACCAGCCTTTCATGCAATGGGGCCTTGACTTCATTGGCATGATCAACCCTCCATCAAGTGCTGGACACAGATGGAAATTGACTACTATAAACTACTTCAAAAGATGGGCAGAGGCTATTGCTTTGAAGGAAACAAATGAAAATGACATCTTGGAGTTCTATGAAAACATTATAACAAGGTTTAGAGCTCCTCATGTCATCATCTTAGATAATGCACTTGATTTCATAAGTGATAAAACTTTTGATTGGGAAGAAAAGAGTGGAGTTAATTTGAGTACCTTATCCAACTACTACCCTAAAGGTAATAGATTGGTTGAGTCTACCAAAAAGAACCTCATCAAGATCATAAAAAGGATGTTGGAAACCAATCAAAGAGCATGACATAACAAGTTAAAGATAACCTTATGGGTAGATAGAATCACTCCTAAGAAGTCAATTGGTAATTCTCCCTTTGTATTTGTCAATTGGTAATTCTCCCTACCTTGGAACTTGCATAACTAGAATTACTTGAAAACATTCCCATGGAGGCCAGATTGACATAATTAATGCATCTATGGGAAGCAAGAGATGATGCAAACAAATATTTGGAACACCACAAATTTCTCATGAAGAAATCCTTTAACAAAAGGGCAAGGGTAAGAGTGTTCAAATAAGGTGACTTGGTATTGGAATGGGATGAAGATAGAGAAAAACTAGGCAAACATATAAAGGTTGATACTTTGTGGAGTGGTCCTTACATCATCAACAAGTGTAAGCTAAGAAACTCATTTTAGATATCCAAAATAGATGGAGAAGAGCTGCCTATTATGATGAATGGAATCCATTTGAAGCCTTGCTTTTGACCCTTTCTAGCCATGTCTTGTATATACCTTATTTTAGTGTGTTTCCTTTTTTATGTTTATTTTCCCTAAGTGATTTGGAGCATAGTGTTTCCATCTCAAGTGTTTTTTTCCTTTTGTTGGCTGTGTATGTGTCTCTCTAGCTTGTGTGTTTGGCCATGGCTTATTCTTTCAACTCTTGTTTTCCTTGCATGACTCCATTCCCAATGGAAGGATTTAGGTGACTGGTCTTATGACATAGCAGGCATGTCTCCCCTAGAAATCACCAGAATGTTAACCATTTTATGCATGAACAATTTGTGTTTTCCCTTTGGCTCTTTTCATTTCTCCCTTGCTCATTTTATATGTTTGGTTACTTACTTTGTTACTTGTCTTTTCCCTTCGACCTATCCTAATTTGGGCTCTTCTCCCTTGTTCTTTGTTTTTTCCCTTTGACTTGTTTACCTTAGCCTTTCTTTCTTTATTTTTCCCTGAAGTGCCCTTAAAAAAAGGTTTCAAAGGGCCACTTCCCTTCTAAGTTCCCTTTGAAACTTTTCTAAAGGGTAATTTGTTGTCCAAGTGAACCTTTGAAAATGTTTTGAAGGGCACTTTTTTCCCAAGTGTCCCTTCAGACTTTTCTGAAGGGTACTTTGTTGTCCAAGTGACCCTTCTTAAAATTTTTGAAGGGCATTTTTTTGTCTAAATGACCCTTCAAAAAAGTTATGAAGGGCACTTTTTGCCCAAGTGTCCCTTCAATTTTTTTTTAAAGCTCACTTTTACCTATTTTCTCCAAGGTTACCCTTCAAGTTCTTTCCTGAAGGCCCCTTTGTCTTTGGAAATGCCCTTCAAAAAAGATTTGAAGGGCTATTTCCTTTGAAAATGCCCTTCAAATTTTTTTCAAAGGGCCATTTCCTTTGGAAATGCCCTTTAGAATTTTTCAAAGGTACCTTGTGCCTTCACCTGGGTCTCCTTTAAAACTTTTTTGAAGGACACTTTCCCAAGTTCCCTTCAGGAAAAGTTCTTGAAGGAACTAGTCATTGCCTAGAAGCCAAAATTCTTGAAGGAATTCCTTCAGACAAATTGTTTAAAGGAATTAATTCAAGAAAATTGATTTAAACAATAAGCTTAAACAAAATGGCTCACCATGAAGTGCCATAAGATGTCAAATTTGATGCAACCAACTAGCCATTGTGATTTAAAGGCATGACATGTCGTAAGATATCAAATTCAATGTAGCCAACTAGTTATTGGGTTCACAGTGGTGACGTACCATAAGACATCAAATTTAGGGTGGCCAACTAGCCATTGCAGTGTAACTTGGTGACATGCCACATGGAATCAAATTTCATGACCAAAGACTTCAAGCAAGAAGTGAAGTTAATGGGAAAACCTGAATGACTCTGTAGTGCAAATTAGGTTTCTCAACATGCTTGACTTATGACTTTTATAAGTAGAAGCAATCAAATAAATTGAAGGAATAAGCAAGGAGTAAAGCCATTCAAAAAAATTGAAAGGGTTTTGATAAAAATAAAATTGAGTTTTCAAAAGAGCTTTAATTATGACTTTTATAATTAGAAGCAATCAAAAAACCTAAAAGAGCAAGGATAGTGAAAATTGGGTTTCCCAACATGCTTGGCTTATAGGTTTTATAAGTAAAGCCATTCAGAAGGCCTGAATGGGTCTACAATGCAAAACATGAAAGCTTTTAGGAGGAATCTAAGGTTCACAATAGTGATTTGAGCCATTGCTTATGGAGGGTCATCTCACCATTGGTTTTATAGTGATCCTTGTCATTTTAAGAGGGTAAATCAAAGAGAAGGATAAACTCCAACTGAATGAGAGAACAACTGGAATCAATTTCACCAGGATGGTGATGGTAAACCATTTTGGAGGCTTTTATTTTGGTGCCTAATATCTCTCTTTTCTCTCCCTCTTTTACTATAAATAGGACCCTTGGGATCTTGTTTTATCATCCACAAATAGTACAATGAAGCCCCATTGGAATGTTCTACCATTTTCTTGCCCTTGAGTAAGGAAGCATAAGTCTATTTTCTTTCTAAGTTTTAGGAATTTGTCTAGGCATGAAAGAAAGATAGAGTGAAAACAAGTGATGTTTTATCCTTCTGTTCTCCATCCTTCATGCTTTTGAGCAAAGATTTGATCCAATAGGTCATGTAGAGTGCATTCTCACTGTATGAGATTTTGCACATGTGTAACCCTTCTCTAGAATATACAGGTTGTATTTCTAGTTACTTACCTTGTGTGATCTCATTCATTTTATCTCTACATTGAAATAATTATGTTGGAATATTCTAGAGCTTGAGGTATATACTATATTCTACTATATTGTGCATAAGTATAGGGCATACATGTGGATACTAATTCTTGGTATATCACCATTTTAGACTAGGATTTTCATTTATGCAAACTTTTGACTCTTTTCACTCATATAAATGGGTTCAAAAATTTTATTTCAAAAAAAGAATACAAGGAGTTATCCCTTTCAACCTAGAGGTTCATTTCCACTTATAGGCACACCCACAGGCCTAGAAATGTCCCAATGTTGCCCAAATTTGGAGGAGGACTGAACAACCCTCTTCTAGGGTGAAAGATTTGGAGACAACATGTACTCAATTGGAATGTGGCATATAGGGGATATTTATGGTCTTGTTAACCTTTGATCATGCTAGGACATGTCTAATTCTTCAAATTTAGCCACATTCTTAGGAGCATGGTCTATTTTGGCTTCTATGAAGTATTAATTAGCCCATCTTCTCATCCCAAAAAGCATAAGGCATTCTTAATCATGTAACGATAGTTTTAAGTGCATTTAATGCCTCATTTAATCCCCCCACAAACTCTTAGACCATACTTAGTGACTAATAGCCTCTTCAATGTACATTTCATGTTGAAGAAGGTGGGATTAAGGCATAAAATTGATAGGGGTACTTAAAAATTCATTTACATGTACATTCACTCTTTTAAAAACTACATACATCATAAATAGTCATGGAAAATATTAACTCATCCACTAGTGGCCTATTAAATGTGTATAAACCTGATTGGATGATGATGGAGACTAAATTATACCTTTTCTCATTGCCAATTATACAAACATTACATCAATAGACCACTTAAAGGGCTTAAAACACTTAAGAGGATTGAATCTTGTTGTAGGTATATTTTACTCCTTTCATATACTTGAAGATCATTAATTTGTCCTTAAACCTATGGATGGCCTAAAACACCATACTCTAACACTTTTAGACTTGTGAAGCATTCTCTCCTACTTGAGGACCCTAAAACTTGTAGAAACATCATGAAAGCTTGTTTAGGAAACCTAGTAGGTTAATAAGTTATTGAAAATGCATGAGAGAAACATAAAAACCTTACATTATGATCCCTAAACCTATAACCTTCATGAGGAAACATGTCTAGAACTTGAGACTTATTTAAGGAATGAATAAGCTTCCTCTCCTTGGATTTGAGTGTTTAGGTCTTAAGAGATCTCCCTGCCATCTGGCTAACAAGCCTTGAGAATGCCTTTAAGTACTTGTTGGGAGCCTTGAGACTTGGAGTAGTCCTTTTATTTGAACTAAAAAAATCCTTAATAATTCATGATGGGGTTTCTCATACTCTTGGAGACCTATTAATTTAATATGTTTGACTTTTTAGATCCATAACTTCAACCTCTCTTCATGTTTTAAACTCACTAGAGATTGTCTTGAGGCCTCTAAACATCTTTTGGCAGATCAAGGCTCTTGAGAGTGGTTAGAGGCTTGCCAAATCTTGCATTTGAGTCGCATGAAACCTTCATGAGGACTTGAAGCAATATTTGTGGTTAGAAATAGACTTGCATATGTTCGATGAAGGTTATGGATGTTTGTTAGATATTCCTAAGAAGCCTTGAGATTATGCCTTTGTTAATGGTTTAAGGAAACCTTGCATTTTATCAGACCTATATAAAGGTTTGAAGGCTATGAAACATTACATTCTAACATAATTCTATTATGAAAACCTTGAAATAGACCTATAGGGAGGTTTTATAATCTCCAAACCTTGTTGTGTCTTGCATCATCATGAAGACAATACATGCACTTGGGTTTAGGGATTAAGGGATTTTTAACTATCTATGGTCTTATTAATATATTTACATAGTTATTAAATTATTAAATAATTTGAGCATCATTTAAGGGTGTAATATGACTTGACTAATGTATTTCATTATCATCTTTGAACCATGCAACAAGAGAGCTTTATTATTAGTCTTGGAAACACTATAAATTAATCATGAGAGTCTTTGGCATCTTCAAACATGCATTACAGGTTTGCAGATGGGAGGCTTAGGTTTTAAATAACTATTTGAAACATTATCTCTAGGTTTCTTGATTAGCCATGATGACCTTTTAGAACTTTGCAGGCTTGACTTCCTCTAATCTATACACTGCTTAGGAATTCATGGAGCATAACCCATGATGAAAATGCCTATGATTTCCATGTTTATCCTATATGAGATTACAACTTGTCATAGACCCTAACCCCATCATGTTTCACACTTAAATATATATTATCATCTTGACTAACTTCTTTGAAGGTGTTCATCCTTGTATATATATGATGGTAACTCTACAAACTCCAAAAAGATAACCTAGGGTTTAGGGTTTTAGGTTAGAAATGAAGATTTAAAAAAAAAGAAGATAGAGCTCAATGAGCTTGAGTTTTATCTTAGATTTAGATTAAATTTCATAATATGAGTTCAATTCAAATTGCTACATGTTTGATATTTGACTTGAAGTTCAGACCCCTCCATTCTACTCGACTCATCTTCCATACATAACCTTGTGCGTATTTCAAGCCTTGATGATTAGTCCCACACTTTAACTTCATCATTCAAAATTGTTTGTGTAAGACCAAGTAACATTTCATACCTCTAACATATAAACATCCCTTTGCCTATTCACATAGCCATGTGGGACTAATCCCAACAATATACCCAACTTTATTAATAAGCTTGCCTAATTATAGATGCGTGAGTCTGATGTTGGGTATATTTATGATGAGTTATTGAGGTTCCATGATCAATTTGAGAGATTTTTCTTGAATTCTTGAGCTTGAAATATTCACTATTTTCTACACAAGCTCAAATGAGTTCAGGCTCGATCAAGTTTTGGCTCAATGAGCTTAGGGATTTTAGTCCCACATCTATGGTGGTGAAACCTTTTTCAAGGTTTATATACGAGAAGACCCCCCTCTTTACTTCATCATTAGACCAAACCATGCTTGATGCTTTGTTTAAATAATATCTCAGATAACTTGAGGGTGAGATCAATGGATGCCATGAAAATGTAGTTTGGGGAATTTAAGATGCACAAGATCATCCAAAACCTTTGAAAAATTAGGATAAATAATCCCACATACACCATGTTAATCACTATTGGAATGTTCAAATATAATCATGCTTCTTACGCATTATGAATAAAGGTGGTAATACTCCCCTCCTCAAAAAAGGTGACTTAATCATATGAATATTGAACATATATATGCCTATCAAAGTGGAGAGATAAAGAGTGAAAAATAATGAGCATTATCACAGAGATAAGGTGAATCCCATACCCAAACCCAACATTTTACAACTCTATTCATTCCATTTTTTTACATCTATACCACCATTAAAACCCTATTTTCTCATTATTTTTTTCTTAGAGATGGATTTTAGACTCATTTTTATGTTTTTTAACAACCTGGAGCTCTACAACATGCCCATATGGAACTCACTAAACCCATCATAATGTTTTAATTTGAGGATCATTGATCATTCCTTGTATCCATTCATCATTTGATATTTTGCATCCCTAGGTTGAGTCACACTTTTGCACTCTCCACATGTATTCCTCATTACAATTTTGATTGTTTAAATAGTTATGGATTCATCTCATTAAATTCCATGAATATTCTCAACCAAATACAAATCCTACACCTTCTATTTACCTTATTATTGCACAAAATACTCCTATTAAAGATAATATTACTCATTCAAATATTATTTTAGATCATATTCCTCAGATGGCTATTCCCAAAAGATATGGTTTTGTTATATTCAATGGTGGAAGCCCTATAAATCTCAATCAATGGGATGACATTCCAGTTTTAGCTCTGAAGGATCTTTTATATTTTATAGGAGAAAATACAACTCTTATAGAACATATTGAAAATATTTATAATCTTTGTTAAGTGCATCATGTGACATAGGAAAATGTAGCAATGAGGTTGTTGGCAACTTTTTTCAAAGGGAAGGCGCTTCAGTGGTATAGAGGTTTAATTCCTACATCAATTAACAACTAGGATGAATTTGGAGAAATTTTGTGGAAACATTTTGAAGATAAAAGTGATCATATTTCACTTGTGGAATAACTTACAATGATTAAGAGATTCAACCATGAGTTCATGGTGGATTTCAATTATAGATTCTAGAAGACTTGGGATAAAATTCCAGTAGTGATCAAGCCTACACCCAACTATGTTTTTCTATATTATCTAAAGGATCTTAATTCATATGTGGCTGTAATGATCCAATCCATGGGAGGTAATACCTTATATGAAGCTTTTGAAGTATAAATCAAGGCTGAAAATTGCCTTATACAAGTAGGTAATTTAGCTCTAAGGCCTCTAATGCCTCTTTCTCTAGAGATCCATCCTCCTACTCCAAATATTGCTCCAATTCTAGAGTCATCAAAGTTACATCAAATAAAAGGTGACCAAACTAATAGATTGGGGAAGACAAAAAGTCTTCTTAAGGCTCAAACTAACAATTTGGTTGCAATTGAGAGGCAACAAGATCCACCATACAAGCCATATCAGTATATAAATCAGAATTATCAACCTAATAGACCATCTTATCAATCATATCATCAAGGTCAAGGGAAAAATTCTTAATCAAAGCAATATAATCCTAATCAAACAAGTAATTCAAGAGCTATTGTGCCAAATCAGAGTAATTATGCTCAATAAGGATAATAGAACAATCAATGGGATCAAGTAAATAACATGGCAATGGCTCTAACTGGTGAGAGTTCTCATCAATATTTTATGCAACAAATTTTAGTTCTCCCTTCATTTGAAAATCAGACACATTATCAAAATAAGGAAGATTCTCTTTCTAATGGAGACATTCCTTCATTCACTAAAGTAGAAGTGCCAAATCAACAAGGAGAACGTAGTGGTAAGTCACCTACTAAAACTACATTTGTCAATTTTCAAGAAGGTGAGAATTATTTTGAGGACTTGGATGTATTTTGAGCACTTGGATGAAAATCAAATTCAATATTTACCTAATGTTGATAATTCAATTATAGCCCATACTAGATCCAAGAAGAGAGCAATTGGAAAAGGTTTAGGTCCTAAAAGGGTATCCCCTTCTTCTCAGCCATAATAAAAGACAACTACACATGAGCTGCCTTAGAAAAGTTCAAATCAACAAGATCAAGATCCAAATTATAAGAATGTGAAAGGACCTTACATTAATCAATTTAAAAAATATTGGGAGGTCCTTCTACTCCTAAATTACAATCAAATGCAGCCACTTCTCCACTTAATATTTTGGATCATATGAAGAAGACTACAATATCATTTTCAATGTGGGATACTTTACTAATCCTAGGACAAAAGGAGTACTTACAAGAGGAACTTTCCAAGCTCACTATCTCTAAGATGTTACTTGAAAAAGAAAGAGAAAGTGCACTCCTAATTCTAATTTGGCTGTTGAGTCTCAACCTCTTAACGTGACTAAACCTCCTCTATTTTACCTTTTTGTTATCATTGGAGATTGTCTAGTTCATAACTGTATGATTGATAGTAGGGCTAGTACTTATGTCATGCATAAATCAATAGCTAATAAGTTAGGATTTTAGTATGAACCCCATGAGAAATGTCTCTTTTAATTAGATGGGTATCCTACCAAGACTATAAGTGAGTTGAAAAATCTTAAAATCATACTTGCTGCTTGTTTAAATTTCACTATTTTATATGATGATGTTGTTGTTAAGATATTTTGCATTATGCTTATCTAGAGATTTCACTACTAAAATAGGAGGTTAACTTTCTTCAGATTAGTCATACATGGTTTTTATAACTAGGTATGGAAATAAAGTAACTATTAGATCAGAGTCTTTTTCTAGATTTCACCTTGAGCCATATATGTCAAATATGTCAAATGTGAATTGCAGTATTTTAGAAGAAGATGATAACACCATTAATCAAGAGACTTATAAGCCTCTTGAGGGAATTCTAGATCATCTCCTAGATGAGTGGGATGTTGATAATCATGGACATGACCCCTATAAAAGTATTGAAGATGCTGGTTTTGGATTTTATTGTATGCATGAAGAAGGTGACTTATTGCCTAGTCTCACTAGCTCAATGTAGGATTAAGGAGTTTAAAATCTATTATTTGATGGATCCAGAACAAAGAATGGTAGTGGAGATGGTGTAATGTTGGTTTACCACATCAAAGATATTATTATTCTATTATATTTGATTTCATTTGTACTTATAATACTACAGAGTATGAAGATCTTATTTATGGTCTTCAATGGGCTAGAAAGTGAGATATTAAGCTCTTGAAGGTAAAAGGTGATAGTGAATTGATACTCTAGAAAGTTAGAGGTTTAAGTGTAGAAAATAAACCTCTTTATAAGGCCTAAAATCATATATTTTGGGATCTCATGGAATATTTCCTTGCATTCGACATTCACTCTATTCCTAGAGGAGCAAATCAACATGCTGATAGACTTGCTACCATAGGAGCACAATATGGCATTCTAGATCAGATTAGAGACAATACAAATTAGAACTAAATAAAGGTTGTATGCAAGCCTTTAGTCCCAAATAATGATGTAATTTTTTAGGTTTTTTATTTTGATAAACAAATAGCATATTTTATATAGAATGAGGTAGAGTTTTGTCAAAGGAATCATGCCAAATTGCAAGATCAATATGGAAATCAGATTGTGCAATTCAATAAAATAAGATACCTAAAGGTTTGGTGAATTTATAAAGAATTTTAAATGAAGATAATCAGCTAAGGAAAGACAAAGTGAGTATTTCTTCCAAGAAATAACATTATGAGCCAATTAGCATAGTTGAAGGTAAGTAACTCAAGTTGGGTAAAGTGAATATTGGTTCTGAGAGAGTAGCTTTCATTTCATTATGTCAAGAGTTTATGAATGTTTTTTCTTAGGAATACCATGATTTTAAAGGTTTTAACCCCAAATTAGCACAACATACTATTGAATTGGAACAAGATGCAAAATCGGTAAGACAAAAGTAAAGGCTAATCAACCCCAAGGTTGATATTCTCATAAGAAAGGAGCTTACAAAGTTGATTGAACCAGGTATTATTTTACCTTTTAAGCATTAAAAATGGGTAGTAAATCTTATACTAGTAAGGAAAAATAATGGAGAAATAAGACTTTGTGTTGGTTTCATAGATTTGAATAGAGTATCATTGAAAGATCATTATCCACTTCCTTCCATGGATCAAATCTTATAGAGAGTTTCAAGTTCATAGATGTTTTATTTATTGGATTTGTACTCAAGATACAAATAGATACTAGTGAAAGAGCAAGATCAGTATAAAATAGTTTTCACCACCAAATGGGTACCTTTGCTTACAAGAAAATGCTTTTTGGACTCTCCAATGCTGGGGCCACCTTTCAAAGAGCAATAGATATTGCTTTTCATGGTCTTTTGAGTAAAATGATTTTAGTATATCTTGATGATATTATATTATTTTCAAAGGATTATAATGATCATTTAACACATTTGAGAGTTATTTTTGATAGATGTAGAGAATTTGGAGTTTCATTGAATCCAAAGAAATGCATTTTTCAGTGCATGAGGGGAGACTTCTTAGACATGTGGTGTCCAAAGCTGGTCTTTCATTGATTCATAAAGAATAGATGAAATTATTGCTCTATAATTTCATAAAAATAAGAAAGGATTGTAGATATTCTTAGGTAAGATCAACTTTATCAGAATATTCATTCCTAGTTTTGCAAAACTAGTAAAGCCACTTACTCAAATGCTTAAGAAACATCAAGAGTTCACTTGGAGTAAAGAAGGTAAAAGGAGTTTTGAAGATATAAAATAAGAAATCAACCAAGCTCCTAATTTTATAAATCTATATTTTATTAAGGATTTCTTCTTATATGCTTTCTCTACTTCTACTACTATTTTAGCCATACTTATGAAACAAAATGATGAAGGTTTGGAACAACCCATTGCTTTCTATAGTCAAGATTTAGAGGGTTATGAAGAGGGGTATTAATTTATATAATTTTTTTTTTGATGTTATAATATGTCTAAAAAATTCATACATTTGATTTCAAATAAAAAGATTATACTAATGGTTGCTCATCCAAGTGTGAAGGACTTCATTCTCAATAGAGAGTTGAGCAAAAAAAGAGTTGGATGGGTTATTAAATGCATGGACTATGAAATTGAAGTCAAGGTTATGAAGATGGTATGAGGAAAAGGATTATTTGAACATCTTGTATAAGATGTAAAAGAAGAAGAAGAAATAATTTTGACAATTCAGGACACTCAACATGAAGCTAAAAATATGCCTCCTACAAGTTAGACACATAACATTGTTAGATTTCTTCAAAATGGAGAATGTCCAAGGGGTTTGAATACATAAAAAAGAATACACTTTATAATACAATTAATACCATACATTTTTATTGATGGAGTGATTTTCAAAAAATACATTGGAGGTATGCTTTTAAGATGTGTTGAAACTAGTCAATTTGACAAGCTTTTTGAGCAATTTCATGATAGTCCTTTTGGAGGTCATTTTGAAGCCAAGACCACAAATGTAAAAATAATTAGAGATAATTATTTTTGGCCTAATTTATCTATAGATGCACATGCATGGGTTAGGAAATGTACAAAGTGTGTAATGTTTATAGAAAAATAGAGACTAGCTGCTATGCCACTAAAGCCAATTCAGGTTGAGATACCTTTCTTGCAATGGGGTTTAGAATTAATTGGCATGATTCATCCTCCATCTAGTGCTGGTAATAAGTGGGTTTTGATAGCTATAGACTATTTCACTAGGTGGGTGGAGGTAGTGCCTTTGAAAGAGGAAAATGATAACTCCTTGCTTGAGTTCTATGAGAGTCTAGTCACCCATTTTGGAGCACCTTCTACTATAATATCAGATAATGCTTTGGAATTAAGTAGTACAAAGGTATGTGAATGGGATATTGAACATGGTATTTATTTGACATATTCATTTAATTACTATCCATTGGGTAATGGAATAGCTGAGTCCACTAACGAAAATCTGATTCAGATCATTAAAAGAATAATGGAAGATAATCAGAGATCTTGGCATATAAAGTTGAAGACTAATTTATGGGATGATAGGATCACCCCTAAGAAGGCTATTGGTCATTCACCATATCTCCTAGTTTATGGAAGAGAATCAAGGCTACCTATCTCATTGGATCTTCTAGCTTTCGAGCTTGCACACCAACTAGAGCTTTTGGAAAGTGATGTAATGGAGGTAAAAATGAATGAATTGAGAGAATTATAGGAGATAAGAGATGATGCTATGCATACCATATGGTCAAATCAGAAGCAAGTCAATAAGACATTTGACAAAAGAGCTCCATCAAAAACATTTTAGCAAGGAGATATAGTTCTTAAATGGGATGAAGAGCATGCAAAGCCAGGTAAACACTCCCAATTTGATAGCCTTTGAAGTGGACCTTATATTATCACTGATTTTAAGAAGAATAATGCTTTTCAATTGTCTAGATTTAGTGGAGAAGAAATTCATATTCTTGTGAATGAGATGTTTCTTAAATACTATTATTAGGAGAGTCACTCCTTTATACATAGTCATAGTTTCATTCCTCTAAGTGCTTTTCTACACATGCTTTTAGTAGTAGTTGTTTTCATTTTTAGTGTTGTTGTTATCTTTTCCTCTAAGTGCATACGTGCACATGATGTTCTTGTTGAGTCAGTTTCTCTTATTGTGTATTGGTCTACAAGATTTCTCAATTTTAGTGTTTACCTTGGTCTTTCCTTACCAAAATTTTGAGTTTTTTTTACCAGTAGGCTGGTCAACCTAGAAAATCACCAAAATTGTTCATAATTTGGCTTGTCAAGGCCAAATTACTACCCCTATTATTCGAATCTTTCCCCAAACTAGTCAAATTGGTCAATTATGGCCTAAAAATGCAAATTTAATCCAAAAATGGGGTTAAAATCATCAAAAGTGATTTCAAAATTTATCAAATCATGCCAAAATATCTTTAAATATGTTCAAAGGTATGAAAATAGTATAAGTCTAAAGTTTTAAGTCATAAAAAGGTTTCTTAATATCTTATTTTAGATAAAAGGGCCCTTTTACACCTCCCACATTCCAAATTTGCCAAGTAAAAGGTAAAAAATATGAAAATCTACATGCTATCCACGAAATTATTCTCCAACATTCCATTCCAAGCAGTGGAGAGTGTAAAATTGGCTTTAAAGAGCAAGAAATAGCTTATTTTCACATATTTTGTAAGAAGAGTACATAATCCATATGGAATCCATACAATCAAGGGAAAGGGAAGTCATTTCTAGGGAATATACCAGCTTCCATAACAATTTCATGGAGTTTTATGGCCATACAGGACCAAAACCAACTTCCTTTTGGTTTCCTGCTTGTTGGCATAGAGTGATATGCCTATAGATTTTTTGATGGTACAAATTACTGGAGTGTAAAAAAATAAAATTTGGGGTGAAGAAACTATACTAAAATGGATTATTGATGGTTGAAATAGTTTCTCAATTGGATTCTCCATGCTCAAGAACCATCTAGTTGAAGTCAGGTCAAATTTTGCTGCCTAGCAACCAAAAAAGCAATTGTTTTTCTTCACTTTCTCTTCACCTGGGTAGATTTTTGAGAAAATTCAAATTATTTAAAAATATTGAAGACTTTATCTACCCTTCCATGGTCTCATTAAATTATTATTCATCCATTTAAATGTTAGATAGAGGATACAAACTCAACCAGTCCAAATTTACAATTGACAAGCTTGCAAAGAGAATTTTTACGGTCCAAGGAGAAGAATTTAGCTTCAATTTTTTAAGAATTTGGTGTTTTCAAGGTTTTCTATCAATATTTCATGATTTTAAAGCATAATAATCAGATATTATTCAAGTTTCATGGCTAAAGAATCCATCTCCATGCTTTCTAGTGTCTCAAATGAGCTAATTTAACATTTCTCAAGTATTTTTTTTTGCATATTTTGAGGTTTTTGAAGAAAACCATGATTCATTATCAGACTATGGATCTCCTCCAATGGTCACATTTTTGATATGGCATGATGATCATGTGTCAATTTTGTCTATAACTCTTTGCCTTGGTCTTATCATGCTCCCAAATGCTTGTTTTCACCTCCATCTCTTTCACCTCATTTCATTGTCATGCTCTTAGCCATTTCACTATGTTTTCACTCCTTTTATCACCCTCCATCATGTTTTGTTCATCATATTCTCATATCCCTTCATCCTTATCACCCTTACACTCATCCCTATCACCTAGTTTAATCTTGAAGAAGCCAAAGGTTGATCAAAAGTACTATCAAGCATATCAAGGAGATATGAGCATTAGCCAAGTATCAAATTATAGTTATAAAAAGAGATAATTAGTAGGGTTTTTTAATCAAAGGTTGAAATTTGAAGGTTCATCTTCTTGTTCAAGTTGAAAAGATATCTATTGAAGGCATAGGTGTATTTAAGAGCACTAATCAGTAAGAGGCAAGAGAATGGAGGGTTTCATGAGCATAAATAGGGTATATTCACTAAGTATATATCATGAATTAATCAAAAGGATGACATAAAATAGTCTATTTCTATCATAATGAATCCATTATGAACATAAGTAAGGAATGATAATACGTTTCTTTCTTCATTAGGGTATTTATACCCTGACTTCATTAAGCACATAAAGAATAAGAATAGGGACCAAATTAGGTGTTAGTCCATGATCATAAGCATCATACAGGGTATTGTTTGTACATGGTCCTACAACCCTTAAGAATAAATTTAGTGCCATCATGCTTGGATGAGGATCAAGGAGTTTTGTTTCACTTTTGTAAGACATTTGTGATTATGAGGTGAATATCTCACCATAAATTTTGGAATATAAAGTGATTTGTTATACCTTATATTTATTGTAAAAGGACCTATAAACAGCCTTAGTAAACCTTAGCTAGCTTGTGTTGTGAATATTTCAAGGCCTATATGATAAATAAGTGAAATTTTTAATGAAGAACTATATCAAAGTGTTTAGGCACATGAGAATTGAGGGAGAGAGCTTCATGAATGGGCAAGGGAAAAGGCATACTGAGTACAAGAAGATCCTATTACAAATGATAACCTATAACCAAATGTAATTTCAACCTACAATGAGCTAGGGTTCAACAAGGTTTTAAGGTCTCATGATTCAAGTTTAAGAAGATGATATGGTAGATATAAAGGTAACATATGCGATTTGAGAAACTCTTCATACCTCCTGTCACATTGATTAGTGATCAATACTTTCCAAGGATGTGTTCCTTGTCTTAGTTTGTACAAGGGTAATAAGAATGTTAAAAGCACAGTCAAGAAAGGGTAAGATGGACTTTTAGGAGCACAAGAGACTATTTTGATTATCAAAAGATAGAATAAGTAAAGTGGAAATATAACCAAAGACAAAGAAATGGAGAGCATAAAAGATTTCTATAATGAAAGTTAAAATGTAACCTACAACCAAACACCAATTAAAACCCCACAGTCAAACATGTTATGAGGTAGGGGATTCAGGAGGGTTTCATGATGGTTGTTAGGTTTGATCTTGAAAGGGGATATATTATGACTATGATGCTATAAAATATCAACAAGGGATCTTCACACTTTTTGACTCAAGATTTCAAACTCTTCCAAGTTTTGTCATGGTCTGTACAAAGACAATTTCCATATTATACAGTCAAGTGTTGAGGGAGGAGGAAGGTTTTAAAGGTTTGTTTCATGATCCAAATCATGAGAGGAGAGAGGTTATGGATTACATGTTTCAAATTCTAGGGGGAGTCTCTCAAATCTTGATACCCATACAATATAAACCAATAAAACGTCTTATAGAACCTAAAAGGACATTATACATTCCTGTGCCCCTTAAGGAAACCTAATAGTATGAGAATGGCCCTAGAGGTTCAAGAAAACCAGTTTTGATGGCAAAGCATAAGTGGCATTCGATATTTTTGTTAGTTTCATGGTGTTTTGAAGGTAAAAGGACATTTTCAAAATCTAAATAAGGATAGAATGAGAACTTATAGTTAGCCCAAAATGAGCACAAGCTAAAACCATCACTAAAAGTCATCTTATAGCCAAATAAGTGATATTATTGATGGAAACCTAGGGATTATAGATTGATAATGTGATATCAGCTTCAAGCTCACAAAAAACTTTGATGTGTTATGACTAACATTAGTGGAGAGGAGGTATAATTCACCTTAAAAACCCTATTATAGTTTGTACAAGGGTTATTAAGAGCCTACGAACACATTTAAGTACTCAATAGAATATTTGGGATCATAATGGAAAAGATTGTGTTTTAGGGAATGAATGCCATCAAGAGGATTTTTGAAGTTTCTAACATCATCAAGAGTTGTAAAGGACTAATTGAGATTTGTCAAACATAGGTTCATCTAAAGTAGCCTTAATAATCACCCTACATGCTTGCCCATAAGCTTGAGGAGGTAGAATGTAGCTTTGATAAACATGGAGAGTTGAAGGTGATCATAAGGAGGTGAAAAAGTATTATAATAATTTTATTGTGGTATAATACAAGACCATAAATATTTATATGAACCCCAAACACCCTAATCAATCACCAAATACTATCAAAAGCACAATACAAAGGGCATTGTATGGATTATACTTAGTTCAAAGCCTAATAAGCTTGAAACTAGTCATTTACCATAAAGAACATATGTAGGAGATTTATTTTGATCTAAAAAATCTAAAATAACCTAATGAGGATGAATTTTATAATTTCATTCTCAATCTTGATCGCTATTCATCTTTGAAAATGAAAAAATAGTCTTTTTCAAGCTTAAATGCCTTGTTTGGAGGTCTTATCATGCTTGAAAATAGGGGTAGAGGCTATTTGAAAACTCTTGAAGAGACTATGGAGATTAATGAAGCTGATTTGGACCTTTATAGACTATAAATACATGAAATTAACCTCCAAAACATGAAAACTCAATAAAAAATGCAAATAGTCCATGTACGAAGGTCGAAATTGGGAGAAAATTGAAGATTTTACGAGCTACAGGTGGAGTTAAGACCTAATTTTTTTTAAATAGGGTCATAAAAAGTTGGATAACCATTGTAAAAATTTTATTATCCTTTGGACAAGTGCATATATTCATTGTTTTATCTCAGACCTCAGCCTATTTGTTTGAGGTCACCATTGGAGCACACTTCATCTCAGAGTGCCTTTGAAGATTCTAGTCCCAAGTGAAGGTTTTAAAGGAATAGGATGATGTTTTTACATCATAATAAGACATATAGAGGGTGTAAAAACTCCAAATTTTATGGAAACCATGCTCATACAATGTTTTGTAGGCAAATAGGCACTTAGGCCAAAAGGCATTTTTGGAATTTTTAAGGAAAAATGAATTTTAGAGTGTTTTAATAGCATGGTACCAGTGAATTAATGATATTTTAAGGATTTTTGAAGCTTTGAAGGATATATTTTCATTTTAGTGAAGTTTTTCACTTTTTATAGTTTTAGGCACCCTTCTAAGCCACCTGTTCAGATGCTCATTTTGTTAACCACATGTGGAGTTGGGCCAAATGATATTAGTATGTTTTGAGTACCCATATTAAATTTTAATTAATGAAAAATTTATGTCAATTTAAGGGATGTGATTTATGAACAATCACTAAGAGCGTAGGCATTCTAGAATACAGTCAATTTGCCATAGGCAAATTTCATTCACATGGTAACTTTTCTTATCTTTTGCATGGGAGCCAAATATTTTCAAGAATTTAATAGGGGTAAAATTAATGCACATAAATATAAGTGGTTCAATATTTGGAGGTTTTTACCTCATGAATCATCAGTTTGAAGTTCCATCTTCAGAACCTTCCTAAGCACCAAAAAAACTAGTTTTGGGAAAAATGGACTTTATTGAAATAAAATCATTATGAATCAACATAATTTTTTTAAAAGATCAATTAACCTATGAGAGGATTACATAAATCTAAATTTAATGCTTGGAACTATATAGATGAGGGCAAAAATCATTTTTTTGTGGAAAAAATCATGTAAAATGAAGTACAAGGTAACTTAATAGAAAATAATAATTGGATCTCAAATATTATAAATTTTTATTCAGCTTAAAATATTTATTTGGTTATAAATCATCATGCATGTGTCCTTACCAGCTCAAGTAAAATGGCTAGTCTACTAGAATTTTGAACAAAATGGGCCTAGTCAAGCCTATTGACTATTTGGCAAAGTTTTTCTCATCAAAATCATAAATTTGGTGATGAATAATTATTTTTCAAGTGTAATTTGTTGTTTTTTAAGGTTTCATGACTTCTTATTTAGGTTTCATGGTGTCAGAGTTTACAAAATGGACCTATTTGGCTTAACTAGTCTAGTTGGCTTAATTGTTCAAAAGGCTAAGTGGAGTTTGGCATTGGATGATTGTTAAAGAAGTTTAATATGAGTTTATACACAATTTTGATGCTGTTTCATGAGGTTATCATGTTTATTGTTGACACCATGGATTTTCACCTGGGGGCAGGAGGCCAAGCTCCTGCCTTTTCCACACGCAACAATGGAAACTCCCCTCTCGCCTATGGGACCGGCGAAGTTGGAGGGGAGAGTCTCTAGATAAGGGATAGCTCCCTCTGATGTATCTTTTAGGTCCTAGTTTCTCTTACTGCTAACAATTAAAATGAAAAAGGGGGGATGAAAAGGGAGAGAGAGATGCTGAAAATAGAACCTAAGCCTAAAAAGGGAAAAGGTGATACACTAGAAAAGTGTTATCTACTCCACCTAAACATACACTTTCCACCAAGAACTAGCTCACATACACTTCATTTGACATGAGAAAACCTTCTGCATTAGTGGGTCAGGGGTCTATGGAGATACAGGGAGGAAATAACTACTAGAGGGTTTCTGAGACACACTGTAGCAACCTATCCACTTCACCTATACTCTAGGGACACTTCTGACAGACCTGTAAAATGAAACTCAAAAAATGCACCAGACATGATGAAATCATTCTACAAAAGCATTAAGAAAATGAATTAACACATAATCAAGGCATAGACACATACTAAAGATGAAAAACTCAGAATGGAGGTAAAATGCTATGTTTTGATTCAAGGTAAAATTCTGGCAGAGCTTTGCCTTATAAGCTAGAGAGATTTTTGGGCAGAGTTTTGCCTTAAGGATGAATTCGATCCTTTCTCAAAAGAGAAGTTTACAATATATAAGAAGGGGATGAAAACTTGGTGCCCCCTAGGAAATATTTTGGCACTCATTTTTTCAAGTGGCCTATGTGCATTTTGAACCTTGGGAAGAGGAAGCCACATTTACTGATGTCATTCTTCAGAAAAGGCCTACTGGAACCATGCTATACAATCACCAAAATTGACTTTGGCATTCCAACATTAATGTAAGAACATGGATGCACCTCTTTTCTACAAACAAACTATAGTTTGTCCCCTCTTAAATGCTAACTTGGAGAAAAAATAGGCCACACCACTCGTCTAGAAATAACTCACCTTCCCTTTGCCACTTGAATTGCTTTGTCTTTTCTGCTCCTTAACTTCTTCCTACTCTTTCAGCCCTCAGGGGCAATCTTCTGGCAGGTCGCTACATTCTTTGGGCTCTTTCCATGGTTGTCACTCTTGTAATTCAAAAGCAAATGGATATTTCACTATGTTAAATTTGACATTCGTGCATCTGTCACCCAATGGCTAGTCTGTCTCCTTAAATTTGATGGCTTTTAGGACGTCACTGTCCTTGGCAAAAATCCGTCAGATCTTTTTTGTGGCTTTTCTGCTTTGGGTCTTTTATCCTCCTTGGTCAAGATTTTTTGTGGATAATTTTCCCATGGACAAAAGTCCATGAGAATTATCCCTATCCTTTTCTTTGTCCTTGTGGGTTCCTTAGATTCCTTCAAACTTTTGTCTGAAGGAATTCCTTCAAACAAAAAGTCTGAAAGAATTCAGAGTCTTAAGTTTTCTACATCTTTTAAAATCCCTTTGGCTGCCTTGAAAAATCTCTCTGCCCTTTGTAAGGGATTTTGGACCTTAAACTACCCTTTGATAATGGCTTTTGGACCTTCGACTGTATGACACCTTGTTAAACCAACCCATTGAACCATTCGCTTGAACCATTCATTGAACTGGTTCAACAGTTCAACACTGCGCGTTGAGCCAAGTGGTTGAACCAAATGTTGAACTAGATGATTGAACTAATCACATTGAACTAACACGTTGAACTAGTTTAATGATTTAACACTACGTGCTGAGCCCCTTGAAACAAGCCGATGAACTTGCCGATGAATCGATGGCATTGAACTAAGCCATTGAACCAATTTGTTGAACCAAAAATTGTTCAATGCTATGCATCGAGCCCCTCTAAACTATTCCTTGAATCTCCTCATTAAACTATCCATTAAACCAAAGCGATGAACCTTGCATTGAACTTTGCTAATTAAACCAAGTGGTTGAACCAAGCCATTAAACCAATTGGTTGAACTAGTTCAATAGTTCAAAGCTGCGCATCAATGAACCCGCTGACTACACTCAGGCCGATTGAACTAGGCATTAAACCAATGAATTGAACCAAGTGTATTGAACCAATGCTAAAGCATTGAACTTGAGTGATGAACCAAAGCTTGATAGACTTGTGCAACCTAAAATGATTGGCTCTAAAAAGCAAGGGAAGAAGGGGACCAATTTTTGGCCTATTGGGCAAAAAATGGTCAACAAATTGGCGACTCCTAGGGGAAGCATGCCTGCTATGCTTAGATACTAGTTGCCTTATAGTCCATTGGGCACAGAGTCATAATGTAGCTTTGAATAAAATTTAGAAACAGCCCCAAAGATCCAAGAATCAAACATGAAGCTTTTTACCCCATGCATAAAGGAAAACACACACAAGGCTAAAAACACTACCTGTACAAACTGCACTTAGGGAAAGTAGGAAAGGAAATTAAAAACAAATTACTATGTAAAACTAACTAGGAATACTTGCTTTCCTCTTGGATCAAAAGGAAAACTTCTTGAGTCCCCTCCCTAGCAATGAAACTTATGGTGCCAAGCATGTAGCTGAATGAAAAGGAGAGCTGGTGACCTGCTCCTCTTGCCTGTCACCTGAGTTGGCTTACATCTAAGTGGATTAGATTGAAAAATGCTTCTAATGTATATGTAATCTATTTGTTCTTGGAAGCTTGCCTCCTATTTGTTCTTCAGGCTGGTGTATCTCATCAAGAAATCAATGGTTGCTGGCTCATCACCATCAGCCTCTTGATATGCATTATTGACTGGCTTGTTCTCTTCTGCCTCATGCTCAGGTTCCATGGTATGACCATCTTCCTTGATGATTTCATATAAGTATCTTTAGATTTACTAACCTCTTGAAGGGGTAAATTTGAAAACCTGTGACCTCTTTGCATACTTGTTTGAACCCCAATGCTGCCTTCTCCACTCTTATCCAGCTCATAGCCTCCTTGAAGAATAGTGCATCTTGCCCCAATGACTTCAAATGAAGCATTCAAAACATGAATAAGAGATTGTTCATGCTCCTCCATGACATTAATGGTGATCCTCTCCTCATTCATACTCATGAAGTCTCCCTGATCAGTCATAAACTAAGCATAATCTATATCAGGCAAAGCCTGATAGCTTTTTTGGAGGTGTGTGAATGGAGTGTATTCAGACATGGAATCTACTATTTGGTCTAAAAAATCCATCACACGTTCACTGAGGAGACCTGACCTGGACTCCAACTCTACAATCTGCCTATCTATATCTTCCTGGAAGAGCCTTTCCTGGAAGTCACAATCATCATCAGGAGCAGGAGCAGCCTCATCTTCTTTTAGGTTTTGAGCAAAACCTTGATCCTCCTCTTCCTTTCTATCCCAAGATTCCATTGTTTGCTTCCAACTCATGATTTTGGGATTGGAATCTTGCTCTTGTGAATAAGAAGCAACTTTATCCTCTTTAAGGTCCTGAGCTGGTTCATGATGTTCCTTCTTCCAGCTTGGAATTTGGAGATCATGTTGAAAGACTTGAGGAGGTTGGGGAAGAGTTGGGAGGGTCTGCTCATGTACATGAAGAGCTATCTAAAAAGAGGCATGCTAAAAAGCTAGGTGTATGGGATTAAGGGTAGGATTGATAGATGCATTAGATGAGCCAGAAAGATCAAGTGCCATTTGATAGAAAGGATTTGGCACACAAGAGGGAGTTTTCTCTAAAATATGAGGGGGTAGACCTTGGGCCAAAATTTCCTAATTTTCATCCCTCCACTTTACCAACACTTCATCAATATTGAAATTAGTTTGTGGATTGGTGTAAGGGGTGTCTTTTGGCATTGGCTCCTCTACAAGGTCTGAAAACTCTATCTCTCTTTCTCCAAGTAGTCTCATCTTAGCTTCCAACTCCTCAATCTACTTAGCCAGATTATCCTCATTTTGTACCTCTTGGAGCTCATAAGAATCATCATAGAGATGGGGAGTGCATGAAGATTGCCTTGAAATGCAAGGAGCTTCTTAAAGAAGGGTGGGAGGGACTTGAAAGGGACTATCATCATTTTGTACCTCACACTCTTGGACACTGTCTTTCTCCTCCTTGCTGTTCCATGACTCAACCACTTTATTCTAGCACAAGATATTTAGATTGGACATCTCCTTTAGGGGTGATGGGGACACAATGTGAGAGGGTAGTGAAGATTTAGATTCCACTTCCCTTGCTACCAAAATGGACTGCTGCATCTTAAGGTTTGTGAATTCAATTTGTCTATCAAGATTAGCCTTAAACATAAGATTTACTATTTTGGAACTCTCCTCAATGTGATTAGGGAAAGGACTTTGACAGGCTTAACTTGGCTCATAAGCAGGTGATGTATATGACTGATATGATACTTAGGGCAATGAGTATGTAGGTTGATAGACTTGGTAAGGCTGCCTCTCATGAATACTTAGCTTCTCTTCCAAAGATGCAATTAGACCACTCACATCCAACATCTCACCTGTAATCCTATGCCAATTGGCTCTTTCAATAGGATCCCATTCCTTCTTAACCTAATCCAGTGCATTCCTCACTTGATGGATGATGTCATTAGGAATTTCTTAACCACATCCCCTTCTAGTGTCAAGATCTATTACATATTTTTCATATCCCAGCAGTGCTTGTTTGAAGGTGGAAACGAGTTGATTGGCAAAGAGACTGGGTTGAGTGGGAGAAATGAGATATTGAGAAGATTGGGCATAAGGCTGATATAGCTTATGATAGGGTTGAGACTGGTCATATTGAACCTGATAAGGATCAACATAAGGATGGTGATGATCATAGTCATGCTAGCCAAGGAAAATAGGGTCCATGGCTCTGAATTATGGGATTATACATACCAAAATATTATTTCTTGATGGTATGGTACCAGAACTACTTAATCAATTGATTTAACTTAGAGTCACCATTGGTGTTGATGTAAAATCCTCCAAAGGCTGGTTGGTTGAAGAACACACCAAAAATTCTTCAACTCTTTGGACAAAACTTGTCCTAGTTGGTCCCACTGGGCGTGCCAAAAATTGTTGACGTCATGGATTTGCACCCAGGGGTAGGAGGCTAAGCTCCTGCCTTTTCTACATGCAACAATGGAAACTCCCCTCTCGCCTATGGGACCAGTGAAGTTGGAGGGGAGAGTCTCTAGATAAGGGCTAGCTCCCTCTGATGTATCTTTTAGGTCCTAGTTTCTCTTACTGCTAACAACTAAAATGAAAAAGGGGGGATGAAAAGGGAGAGAGAGATGCTGAAAATATAACCTAAGCCTAAAAAGGGAAAAGGTGATACACCAAAAAGTGTGATCTACTCTGCCCAAACATACACTTTCCACCAAGAACCAGCTCCGATACACTTCTTCTAACATGAGAAAACCTTCTACATCAATGGGTCAGGGGTCTATGGAGATACAGGGAGGAAATAACTACTAGAGGGGTTCTGAGACACACTGTAGTAGCCTATCCACTTCACCTATACTCCTCTAAGGACACTTCTGACAGACCTATAAAAGGAAACTCAAAAAATGCACTAGACATGTTGAAATCATTCTGCAAAAGCATTAAGAAAATGACTTAACATAGAATCAAGGCATAGACACATACTAAAGATGCAAAACTCAGAATGGAGGTAAAATGCTATGTTTCAAATCAAGGTAAAATTCTGGCAGAGCTCTGCCTTACAAGCCTAAGAGATTTTTGGGTAGAGTTTTGCCTTAAGGTTGAGAGCTGATCCTTTCTCAAAAGAGAAGTTTACAATATATAGGAAGAGGAAGAAAACTTGGCGCCCCTTGGGAAAGATTTTGGCACTCATTTTTGTAAGTGGCCTATGTGCATTCTGAACCTTGGGAAGAGGAAGCCACATTTACTGATGTCATTCTTCAAAAAAGGCCTACTGAAACCATGCTATACAATCACCAAAATTGACTTTGGCATTCAAACATTAATGTAAGAACATGGCTGTGCCTCTTTTCTACAAACAGACATCAATTTATCCCCTCTTAAATGCCAACTTGGAGAAAAAATAGGCCATGCCACTCATCTAGAAATAACTCACCTTCCCTTCGCCACTTGAATTGCTTTGTCTTTTCTACTCCTTGTCTTCTTCTTGCTCTTTTAGCCCTCAGGGGTGATCTTCTGGTGGGTTGCTACATTCCTTGGGCTCTTTCCATGGTTGGCACTCTTTTAATTCAAAAGCAAATGGCTATTTCACTATGTTGAATTTGATGTTCATGCAGCCGTCACCTAATGGCTAGTCTGTCTCCTTAAATTTGATGGCTTTTGGGATGTCACCATCCTTGGAAAAAATTTGTTAGATCTTTTCTATGACTTTTCTGCTTTAGGTCTTTTATCCTCCTTGGTCGGTCTTTTCTATAGATAATTTTCTCGTAGATAAAAGTCCACAATAATTGTCCTTGTCCTTGTCTTTGTCCTTGCAAGTTCCTTAGATTCCTTCAGATTTTTGTATGAAGGAATTCCTTCAGATAAAAATTCCAAAAGAATTTGGAGTCTTAAGTTTTTGTGTCTTTTAAAATCCCTTTGGCTACCTTTGAAAACTCTCTTTTCCCTCTGCAAGGGCTTTTGGACCTTGAACTGCCCTCCATAATGGCTTTTGGACCTTTGGGTGTAGGACACCTCATTAAACCAACCCACCGAACCATTCGCTTGAACCATTCATTGAACTGGTTCAATGGTTCAACACTACACACCAAGCCAAGTGGTTAAACCAAACATTGAACCAGATGATTGAACTAATCGCATTGAACCAACGCATTGAATCAATTCAACAGTTCAATGCTATGTGCTGAGACCCTTGAAACAAGCTGATGAACTTGCCAATGAACCGATGGCATTGAACTAAGCCATTGAACTAATTCATTGAACCAAAAATGGTTTAACACTACATGCTGAGCCCCTCTACACTGTTCATTGAATCTCCTCATTGAATTGTCCATTGAACCGAAGTGATGAACCTTGTGTTGAACTTTGCTGATTGAACCAAGCCATTAAACCAATTGGTTGAACCGGTTCAATGGTTCAAAGTTATGTGTTGATGAACCCACCAATTGCACTCAGGCCAATTGAACTAGGCATTGAACCAAGTGTGTTGAACCAATGTTGAAGCATTAAACTTGAGCGATGAACCAAAGCTCAATAGACTTGTGCAACCTAAAATGATTGGCTCTGAAAAGCAAGGGAAGAAGGGGACCGATTTTTGGCCTATTGGGAAAAAATGGTCAACATTTATATCACTCTTCAAGGGTTCATTTTCATGCAAGTGAAGGCTATTTGGAGTTGATTGGTCTTAAGTTTGAAGTGACTTATTATCAAAGTGCCACATATATTCTTATTTATCTTGTTAATAACATATATTACAAGTATTGAAATAACATCATAGGATGAAAGATGGAGTTGAGTTTCAATTGACTTGTCAAAGCTAGCCACTTACAAAATTAGTTTCCATACATATCAAGTGGAGTTTTCCTTTAAAGATTGGTGTATCATTCCATGCAAAGGAGATTTGACTTATTATCTTGGGGCCACCTCATCCCTTCCATGCCAACCTTGGATTCATTCATGTTTGGAGATTTTTGGAGAGTGTAATGTTTATTTTAAATATTAGCTTTTCAAATGGGGCCACCATATTCATATGCCACGTTTGGAAAGGCATGCAATTTTTTAAAGGGATAAACTTTTATTGAATATTATGAATATTGTAAAGGGATTTATATCTTGAGTTAATCAACCAAGATGAATCCTTATCTTCTAGGAATTCCACTTAGGGTTATTTTAGGTTTTAAAGCGTATTTATTGGCTTAATGAAGCCATTTTAAATTATTTCCTAAAGCTAAGAGAGAAATTATAAGCTAAACCATTTATCAATAAAGGAAGTTTTTGTTCTATATCTAAGTTTTTATAGAATAATAGTGTGTATTTTATTGTGCATCAATATATAAGTGACATTTGTCTCCTTTTGGTAGGTCCCTTCCTCACCTAGCTCTCTATATCTCACCTTCTATAGGTCATTTGAAGAGGTTTTCAACCCTTCATTTGAAATATTCTTGCTTAAGGACAAAAATATAAATTTTATTGATTATATGTGTGCATTTATTTTAGTAACTTTAGAGGATTTGGACAATTCAGGTGTATCACCCCATTTAACTAGGATTTCTTTTAATTTTCCCCTTCCCCTTTTCACCCATAAACAAAAAAAAATCAGATTTAATAGACATATTTAAAGGGAACCATCCCTCTATGGAGGTTCTTCTCATCGAAGAGTCACTCACACTCTGAGAAGTTCCCATTGTATCAACTAGAGTGAGGGTGTGATCTGCACATCTTCAAGTAGGGTGCACTCCAGAGTGATAACAATAAGTTCAGGTATGTTTCTTATTTTCATTTATCCTAATATTTCACTTTGCTACATCACTAGAATAAAGAGTGGGGGGGGGGTAAATTTAGTCATGTAAAATGTGAAATTATACAACTTTAGTATGGATAAGACACCTAATCCATAGGTATTCCTATTTTCTCACACAACCCTTCTAGGTTACTTTCTTCATGATTCCCAATCATCTAAAGCTTTTTAAACTTAGCTTTTTTAGACCAAGATAACCATTTCAAGCCTAGATCCATCCCCCTAGGTATTTTTACCTTTGGATAATAGTACCCAACTAGGATAAGAGCACTAAAACCTGGGGTATCCTACTTTTGGTGTTGTTCAAGTTCACTTTTGCCTCCAATGGTTAGATTTTCCTAAATCCTTATCTTTTTCTCTATCAACATAATACAAATTCATCTAACCCATGATCATTAATTAACATATAAAAAACCATTAAAAGTCCATTTAGAAGGGTTGTTACTTATTTTTAAGAGAGACATAGGAATACAAGCAAGTGCACTTGAGTACTCTTCCCTATTCTTTGCACACAACCTTCCAACATTATTTCAAGCCTTCTTAAGGCATTGCACCAGTCCCTAGTCAATTAAAGCACATACAATTTTTCATTCTATTTTCATTGATCATACAAAAATTACACCAAGCACTTTAATAGGAAAACTACATTAGCTTGATCCCTCTTCAGAGTATTGGTATATAGGTAGCATGCCCACATACAAGGTGTGAAGTGCATCCAACATATCCTCTACACACTAACCCCTTCTCTCTCTTTTCCATGTTTATATTCAAGTTCAAGCACCAAGATATCCTAAGAGTTTTGAAGATTAAAATAGGCACATAGTGAGCTCCATGAGGTTCTAGGACCTAAAATTTCAGTGACAGGGTAACATAGGCATTCTGAACAGAACCTAAAAAGTTTTAGCCTCAAGACAATAGTGTCAAAATAGGACTATAATGCTAGATATTAGGGTGTCCTATTTTTTGCACTCCTATCTAATAAAAATGAAGTTTATAGACCTATTTCTATCTATTTTTCAGTCTTTCTCTTCTAGTATCAAACCTTGTCTCAATCCAGATCAACTGGAATAAGCTAAGTTCTAATCTCTCTCACTTGCTACTATATTTAGAAAAGATAAAAATACAATCTATTCACACAAATTAGTAGGTTAATTCTTGCATATTTATTTACTAATTTATATTTCTCATCCCCTTTATTATTTATGAATACAACTCTAATATTCCAAAAATAATAAAACACTTTGATCAGATCATTTCAAGTCAAAATGATATTTTATACCAATTTTCTTGCACGAGACACGTGCCCTTGTTATTTTGTGTTGGAAAAATCCTAAATGGGATAATGGTTCCAATGCATCTAACATCACATCATAATTCCAATCTAGTCAAATTTTGAGCCAATAATATGATATTTTGACCAATTTGATTAATTTGTGCACCAATTGCCAAGATTTGCACTAAAATTGATAAATCATATTTAAGGATAGTTAATTTGAATCATGAACCTAATTAAGAGTTTTATGGAACTTGTAGAATATTTGTTTTTGGAAATTGATTATGATTTTTTGCATCATCAAGTGACATCATTTTTTGAGAAGGCATCCCTAGGCCATAAATGCAATAAATATCTAATTAAGCCCTTCCATGCCTCTTTAATGCCTCTGTATCCCAAATATTTATGAGGGCATTTATTGATTTTAGCCTCCAAAATTTAATTTATTCTTAACCACACATCTTTATCTTGAGATGGATAGTTTAGGTTCATTCTACTCATTTACAAAAATCTATAAATACAAGGCCTCACAACCATAATTTTAAGCTTGGATAGTGTAAAGTTACCATACATAAATGATTCAAAGGCCTCATACAATTAGTGTTATTATGCCAAATTGTTTAACTAAGCTAAATCCATCACAAGCCAAAGGTTCCAAGGAAAGAAAAAGCCAAAAAAATCCATTAATGAAGACTCTTTGATGCACAAGTCAAGCAAGCCACTCTACAAACCAATTTGAAGCTCCAAGGTTTGTTTCATGTTTTAGTTGTTGCTTTCATATATATGTTTGTTACTAAGATCTCCCTAGTGTTTAGGCCTATATATGTCATGATTATTAGTCTGTTAATTTCATTTTGAACTAACACTTGATCTAACCCCCTCTTTTGAATTAAGTTCCTAGTTCACATAATGGCACACCTAGTGAGACCTAACACATCCTACAGACCAAGAAAATCAATATACATTTATTAAATTAAGATTTTAATACTTGAAACTTGTTATATTTTATTTTATAACTTTATTTGGTCATATTTCATCTTCATGGGTTTACACAGGGACCATTGATGGTTAGGTATAATCATCGATGGTCAGGTATAACCATTGATGGTTAAGAAGTGACTACTGATGATTAAAAAGTAATCACCGATGGTTAAGAAGTAACCATTGACAGTCAAAGGTGACCATTGATGGTCACTGTGTTTTCTAAAACACAAACTTGAGAATAGTTAAACCAAAGTTACTTGTTTCATTTTTAGTACTTCAAAACTAAATAACACTCTAACCATTTCCTTACAGGGCATACTTGAAAAATGCCAAATCATGATAAATAAGATCTTTTTAAACCTCTTTTGGGATGTTTAAAAATAATTAGGAATATTTCATTTGGTGTTTAAATAAATTGTGTTTACTTGAATATTTTTGCTATTATTCTTTCAAATTTTTGCAACTTAAGGCCAATGGGCCAAAGAACACTACCAAATATTTCATTTTAGTGCTCTAAAATTGAACTCACTTCTAATTTTTTGTTTTATAAAAGTTAATCATCATTTGATTAGTTATATTTGTTTGAGAAAAAAATAAGTTCTGCATATATGCTCTTCTCCCATCCCATATTGGGAACTTGTGAGATCAAAAGTCTCATCTTCATTACAAATTGCCTTCGTTTAAAGGTGTAAAAGAGATGTTATGAAGGCTCTCCCTAAGAACCATATGGATTGGGTGATCTAGAAATAACCATAAAGATATTTTACTTAATTTTTATTTTTATTGAATCTTGGCTTATGAGGGGGACTTCATTACCTCCCATAAGTTCTATAGGAAAGATTTGACTTGGAGATTAATCTACCAACATCGTATTTAACTCTTATCAATGGGGGTTATATAAATTGGGATCCCCTCATTAGGATGATGGTTTGAGTAGTTAAACCATCTCCATTAGTAGAGGCTAAGCTTGAGACATTTGAGCATGCTAGAAATCACACTACACTAAGTGAGAGATAGATGTAGTGGTTGTAAAAAGGGCAAGACCTTTTCACAAAAAGCCATATGATGTGAACCCAAATGGTGTGAACTTATTTTATATGATGACATGGAATTCATATGCATTTTATCCATCTAGATGTTCAAAAACTTGTATATTTTTAGACAATCCCCACTTTCCATAGAAATATTATTGATTCAAGGTGTGCCCTAAGGTCCATGTTGCCTTATTATCACTTGAGAGAAGGGGGTTGTAAAAAACATACTATAAAATGCAATTTTGTTTTGAATGACCAATTAATTAGTTTCAAGTGTATGTATAAAGACAAAACTCAACAATACCATATAACCTTGTCAGTTTAGGTCTTAAGATGATTAATTAGTTGATTTGTCTTTGTTTTAGATTACTTGATCTTATTTGGAGTAAAAAATATTTGTTAACAAAAGGTTACATAACCAAACACATTGCTTACCACATTTTATTAAACAAGGAGGCATTATGATGCCCAAGTGAAAATCATCTTTTTCCTTATTCAAACATTTATCATAAACTTTGTGTTATATCTTCCATCTTGGCATAGTTATGCTACCCATTTGAGTCTAAACCATTTGCCTAATTTTCTTAAGTCCTTCATTAATAATTTAAATTCAAAATTACACCTTTATAAGTTCATAAGGTTGATGTGTTAAGTGTGTTCACCATTTGCACTAAAATTGAGGGATCTTAGGTTAAATTTTTAATTTAAATTGAGGGTCATTTTTAGACTCATAATCATCATTTGGTAGGACACAAGTCATCTTGCATATCGCTCATGCTTTGAGTCCTAGTTTACACTTTGTACTACACAATCTATTTTATCATTTGTCTTGAGTCCATTTGATACAAACATTTTTGCCTTAGATATTTTTCAAAACTTTTTGTGTGTGTGTGTGTGTGTGTGTGTGATTTGAGTTAATGAGGGTAGTGTTATGTTTTCAAAATCATGTTAAACCATTTTGACTTAGAGTCTTGAAGCAAACATTTGTCACACATTTTGAGAATTTTAACATTATTACTTTGCTCAAATTATTTTGAAACTTGTTTCATAGGCCTATTTTCATAAAGTCCAAAGTTTTTTCTAAAATTCCAACCATTTAGAATATACCTTCATTAGTCTTTGTCTAGAACAGTTATGCCATTCACTTTTGTCTAGCTTATTGGTCAAAATAGTATAGTTTTATGCCATTATTTGGGAGAAAATAAACCATCTCCAAGTGAATTTTGAGTCATACCTCATACTTATTGATCAAGTTTATGTCCAAAAGTCAAATTCCTAGTCTTTGTTAGAAGTGTTTCAAATATATTAGATTAATATCTCATCTTTGTTTAAAGTGGATTTTGACACTATTTGGCCAAAATTCTTAGCATAGTTTGTTTGAGTCTATCTTTTGATGGTGCATTTGGCCAAAATACCTAGAAAATTTTATTTTTCTTAGATTAGACTTATTTGAAATAGTTTAATCCTAGAATCTAGAATTTTAATTTTTGGTCCATCTACTTGACCTTTTTGTGTGAGACGTGTAATGTTGGACATTTGACATTAGCTTGTTTTATCACAAATCATTGCATCAGTATATTTGGATATACATATCTATCCTTTTGACTAGGTTAGACCAAGTTTGAACCTATTTTTAGACATCACTTTTTTAGAGATTGTAAAACTCTATTCCTTTTGGTTGTGAAACATTTATTATGGATCCCAACATGTCTTCTTACACTTGTAGTGGCCTCATGTACAATCTAAGATTTAGTAATGTAGTCACATAAGAAGAAATGGTTCAATACCCTATGTAGACATTGTTACTTATGAGATAGATCCTCATCCATATTATAACTCTCAAATAGGGAACAATACCAAGAACCATTGGCTCATTATTTTGTTAACACACTTCCATACTTGGAGTAAGATTAGGGACAAATAGATCAATACCTAGTTGCAATACCTATAGTTGAAGAACCATTTCCTCAACAATAGTATTATGTTACTACACCATCAACGTATGTTCCTTATCTATTTGATCATCACTTATTGGAAAAAAAGATGAGATTTTGGTTAGAGATATAGAAGTAGGGGCTAATTTTTTTGTAGACTTCCCTGATGAAAATTTGCCAATTCTAGTAAGAATGCCTCACAACATACTATATAGTCAATAAGATTCTTCTATTATCCCCTTAGCTCTATCCTCGATGATATATCAGACCCTAGTATGCTTGTCAAAGGAAAGGACCCCATGTAAAATAATTTTATAGAGATACATATAGCATACCAAACTTACTTAAACCTAGCATATAATTTTAATCATATGACCATGTCAAATAAGCCTCTCATAGATTTAGTTCCTTTAATAGGAGTGTTAATACAATTGACTAGTCAAGATAATTAGGGTGTAGACCCATTCACACAAAATAATCTATTTGAAAACTTATTTCATATGAAAACCATCAAAGAAATGTATTTTTCTTCTACGTAAAGTACTAAGCAAAATGTAGTGGACAATGTGCAAGTAATATCAAATCCAAACCAAAGTGGTGTAAGTACACAAATAAATAGTCTACAAATAAGTGTACCTTTAGTTAACACCATGAGTGGTTCTATAAATCATGGAGTAAGAGTTTATACATCCTAACCTCAACAAACTACTATCACTTTTCCTCAACTAGCTACTTCTTCAAGTGCTCAACCAACAAGGTTAGGTAGCCAACCAATAACCAATGCTATGCCTTAATAATAGAGTGTGATGAATCCTACTCCTCCCCAATAGGTAATGATTAATGTTCCATAATAATAGGCATAATCTAACATACCAATGCAGTAGAGATATAATATATTGCCACCTCAATAATGGGCAACCAATGTTCCACCTCACCAAGTAATAATGAATATACATTTTTCTTTTTAGACTAATATACCAATTCAAAGCCAAATGATGTCTAATCAATAGTGTATGTCTATTGGTTAGAAAAAAATACCAAATTTCGAGCATGTGTTCCCTTCCCAAATGGGATTTGTGTAACAAAAAGGTTTGAATGTTCCTTAAGTACTAATTAGGTAACTTTTGCCTTTTGTGTAGAACATGCCACTAGTTCAAAGATAGGGTCTTTGTTCACAAGTAACCTGTTAATATAAAGGTTTGATTAGTCAAAAACATGTCCCTATTTAACCTCAAAAGGCATAATACAACCATATTACTCCATGCCAACCTTAAAATCCTCAAAATCAAGCCTATATACCCAGTTTGAACCAAAATATCGCACAACCACAAATGCAATTTCAAAAAATCACACTCTAATCCATGCATTTGTATTCCCAATCCATTCCCCAACCAAACCAACTTACCCTAAAAAATACCTCCATCATACCCTAGTTAAAGTGTTCCACTTTTGACCAATCAACCATCTACCCAAGCCAATATTTCACCTCAAACCAATGTTCCCTCTAGTTTCCTAACTCAAGAACTACAATAGATAAAGGATGTGATTGTGGCCATCCAAGTTGGGAAACAAACCAAAGAGTTTAAGTTGAATGACATGTGTTACTATCTATTTAATATGGAGTACTTGAAGATACCATTTCCTCCAAGATATAAACCATCAAAATTTGATAAATATAAGGGGAAAGGTGACCCCAAGACTCATTTGATTTAGTTATTTATTGCATGCTAGCTAGTGGCATATAGAGACATATACCTTTTTTTGATATTCATAAAGAGTCTAATAGGACAAAAATTTGAGTGGTTTTTTAAGTTGCTTAAGAATTTCATATCATATTTTGATGATCTCTTAGACAAGTTTGTGCAACACTTCTCATACAATCTTGATCATGAGATTTCATTGGTCAACTTGATGCAAGCTAATAAAAAGGATGGTGAGAGTTTTTAAAGTTATTTACAGTGGTGGAGAGCCCTTGAAAGTCAATTCACTCATAGTTTACTAGACAAATAATTAGCCGTTGTGTTTACCAAAAAATTGCATAGTGAGATATCCTATCATTTGGAACTGTAGTGTGCACATACATTTAAATAGATCATTGATAAAGTTTTGTTGATCAAGCAAGCCCTTTTTAATAATGGTATCATCAAGATTACTTCATCAAATTAAAATCAAGGTACCAATTAAGGAAATGACCAAAGTTAGCATTAATTCCAAGCATAAGCATATCAACTGGCAGATGCCAATAAAAATGATAGACGAAAACAGTTATACTATAACAAGAATGTTGTTGGAAATGAAGTAACAGAGTTGAGACATGTCCAAATGGTATAAAAACCATCTACTTAGCCCACACATCATATGCAAATTATGCCTAACCCATAACCTTTTTAGCAAATGCAAAAAGTGCAACAACCTAGTTCCACACAATAAATGTAACATCCTTTTCCATTATAATCCCCTCCTCCAAGGAGAAAAATGCCTACTCATCAAATTTTTAGTGACCTTGGAGAAAAAATCACCAGCATTAATTTGATCCATTGGCCTATACCAAAACATTATCCTTAGGGCATCCCTTATCCTAATTGGTACCCCCAAAATGAATTCTATGAATATCATCAGGTTAACAAACATAATTTATACCATTGTGTAAATTAAACATTTGATTTAGGATATGTTGGAGAATGGGGAGATAACATTGGATGGTGGTGCTTCCACTTCTAGTTAGACCCTTAGAATCTATCAAAAACCCTTCCCCTAACATAAAAAATAACCAAAACAATAATAATAACAATAATGGCCAGTGTAAAACCAATAACAACAATCTCAACAACTAAGGCTAAACCACCAAAATCAACAAAATCACCAAAAATATAACCAATAGTGTCTAAATAATGGATATAACTAAGGTCATAATAACAATAACCAAAAAACCTACCATGCAATTTCACATGACTATAATAGGGTTCTAGGTCATATTGTAAGAGGTCATGCTAACATCATTTGCATCAATCTAAGACCAAATACTAATCAATCAAGACCTTTGGTAAACAATTCCAATCTACCAACTCACATTGATAATCCTTCCTTGACCTGGGACTACATATAGGCATACCAACAAGTAGGGATTACTAATTTTAGACCCTATACTAATAACTCATCATTACCTTGTGACCATACACAAGTGCACCATCAATTGAGACTTATCATATTTGGTCCCACACCATCACCATCATTTGTTAGCAATCATGTTCCTATATTAAATCTTGATTATGCAATCATAAATTAGAGGTAAAATATTACCATCCCATACCCATATCCATTTGCTACTTTGCCCATTACCTAACCAGCTATTATACCTTAGAACAAGCCATTTAACACTAACCAAGAATAGAATTTTGACATTGTGGAACAATTATGAAAGATGCCAACACAAATATCCATTATATATTTGTTTCATATGTCAACAATCCATAAAAACATTTTAAACAAGTTTCTTAGCCAATCCACTATTTCAATAGACATATCCCCTGACAAATTCTAATATTTGATTAGACACCTAGCTCCAGCCCAACAAGTCACTTTCAACCAAAGTGATATGTCATCCCTTGGCCTACTACATAATAATCCATTATACATCAAAGTTTGAATAAAGCATCACAAAGTGAAACGTGTCCTTATAGCCAATGGATCAGGTCTAAATATAGTGTATTTAAAGCTCATTAAGTTTATTAGGTACATGATGGTAGATCTTTGATAAAAAATGATAACCATCAAAGCCTATGACAATGAAAAATGAGAATCATAAGGCACCATCTATTTACTAGTTATTCTTGGGTCTTTAACCCATGATACACTTTGCCATGTGCTAAATCTTGATTTGTCATACAATATGATTTTGGGAATACCTTGGTTACATGAAATTCATGTCATCCCATCAATGTTGCACCAATGTGTCAAGTTCTCCAACTCAAAAATGGAAGTTTGTATACCAAGATATTTGTATCCATACGATCACTACAAACACCTATAGGCTAAGTTCAAGAGCTACAACTACTAGTTTGGCATAAATATAGTGGAAAAATAGGATAAGGGAAAGATAATACTCCTTGATTTACTGGAGGATAATTACATTGATCCTAATACCCTTTATTCCCTTTCCCATATGCCACCTCTTGAGATATCTAATCATTATACCATCTCGCCTAATTGACCAGGAGATTATTTGACCCATGATACCTTTCACATTTTAAACCTTCCACAAAACCAAAATCCTTTGGAAGACATAAAGCTAAACTACTTCATCCAAAATGGAAACAAAAGGGCAAAGGTAAAAAGTATAGTCTAGGACCCATCATGTTTATACCAACATCTGGCCTAGAATAGGACCCTCTTAAAGGAGGTGAATTATTATTATATAATGACAAGTAGTATAATTATTACGAGAATGCAAATTATCTTATTCCCAATAAGATCATGAAGAATCAAGACTATGAAGGAGGAGGTCTTAGACCAAATCAACAAAGAACATTTGGGCCAATTTTCATGACTAGATACAAAGGCCCCTATAGACTTGGATTTAAACCACCTGGGGGTGACCCCATGTACCTTAACCATGTTCCTTCACCATCAACTAGTGATGATGATACTACTAGTGAAGTAGATTTTGATCATAGCCTTTTTGACAACCTACCTAAGACTAACCTATTTAACCCTCATTTTGTTTGTACCCTTAGACCAATCATTCATGACAACCCACTACCATTAACTATCCCTAACTAATAGACTGGGACCAATAAGAATATAATGTGCCACTTGATTAGTTTCAAAATAGTGAGGATTTCTATGATTTTTTGGGCCTTAAATATAATGTTCCATTGGGGGACCATAAATCAAGGTTTTCAATTAAGTTAGATCTTGAAGCCTATTTTGGAGAGTAGATGAACACCCTTAGCTAAAAAAAATAATTAAAACATTAAGGTCACAAAGTGAAAACCTCTTTGAGTCACTTTTTGACTAGGGAAAAAGTAAAGAAAAACGCTGACCTATTAGTGAAAACCTATTTCAAACGCCTTTAGATGGGGGTGTTCAACCTTCCTCAAGCATAACTCAAGATACCAGTAATGACAAACTTGTTTGTGATTCAAAGTTTAGTTTTAATGAATAATAAGCTTTTGATCGAATCATTTAGGAGTTTCCAATAGTTTTGTTACATGGCCAAACCTCACATTAGGGAACTCTGATTCATCATGCCTAGGGTAACTCAAAGAGCCAATCCTAACAGAGGACTCTAATGTTTCCAATCATTTCAAATCTTTGCCCACTATCCTTGAAGATGGTTTGACCCTTCTAGTGGAGGACACAATAGAGGTAAACATTGGGTCCCCAGATGTCCTAAAGTGGATCAAGCTAGGTGCATCCCTTATTGAGAATGAGCATGAAATCCTTAATCCCTTTTGAGGGAATTTATTAACATATTTGCATGGGTATATTCTGACATGCTAAGTTTAAACCCCACCTTGGTTCTATACCACCTTGTGGTGATTACTGATGCCAAACTATTAAAACAAAATTTGCATAAGATGCATCCTTACATTAGTATATTAGTGAGTAAAGAGTTGGAAAAACTCTTAGAAGTAGGATGTATTTGGTCGATCGACTATTTAGAGTGGATCTCTAATGTTGTGCCAATTAGTAAAAAGCTAGAAATAATTAGAACCTATATTGATTTCTAAGATATAATAAAAGCTTGCCCCAAGGATAATTTTACATTACCAAATATTGACATGATAGTTGACTCCAAAACAAGTTATGATATGCTTTCATTACTGGATGAATTTTTAGGGTACAACCATATTAAGATAACACGAGAAGACACACATAAAATATCATTCACCACTCCATGGGGAATATTTTGTTATCAACTTATGCCTTTTAGTCTTAGAAATGTAGGGGCCACCAATCAAAGAGCCATGACCATCATATTTCATAATATGATGCATGACATTATTGAAGACTATGTCGATGACATTCTTGGTAAATCAAAGACCAGGGCTGATCATCCAGTAATACTACATAGAATATTTAAAAGATTACATGAGTATAAAATTAGACTTAATCCTAAGAAATATGTCTTTGGAGTCACATCAACAAAATTTCTAGGCTTTATTGTGTCTCATCAAGGTATTAAAGTCAATCTAGCTAAAGTTCAAGCCATAACATAGATGCCACCACCAACTAATTTGAAGCAACTCCATAATTTACAAGGCAAGATCTAGTTTATCAAATGCTTCATATCATAGTTGGCCAACAAATTCCATCCTTTTATGCATCTTTTAAAGAATGGAGTCATATTTCACTGGGATAATCACTACCAAATAGCTTTTCAATAGCTAAAGGACTATCTAGTGAATCCACCTATTTTATTACCTCCTATGTCAAGAAAGTGATTCTTGTTATATTTATCAACAACATATAATGCCTGAAGGGCACTTTTGGCTCAACATGATGACAAAAAAAGAGAGAATGTTGTGTACTACTTAAGGTGTACAGTAGTCATGTATCAACATAATTATACACCCATATAAAAATCATGTTTAGCCATGGTCTTCACAACTCAAAAACTATGCCATTACATGTTAAATAATAAGACCATGGTTATTTCAAAAGTAGATATGCTCAAGTATTTACTATATAAAATAGCTTTAAAAGTCTGTAGGCTAAATGGATCATGTTTCTTAGTGAGTTTGACATCAATTACATCAACCAAAAATCCATTAAGGGTCAAATTTTTGTAGATTAACTTGTTGAAGCACCCCTTGCTGATACAAAACTACTCACATTCCAATTTCTTGATGAATCCATAATGACCATCATTGACACACCTCTCAAGGAGCAACATTGGAAGATATATTTTGATGGATCATTTACTATACATGGATCAGGGGAATGCCTTTTATTTATTACACCATAAGGGGATATAAGCCCTAAATCATTCAAGATCATCTTTCCTTGTACCAACAACATGGCCAAATATAAAGCATTTATTATAGGAATTTGACAAGAAATACAATGGAACATTTCTCATCTCAATATTTATGGTGATTCTTAGTTAGTCATCAATCAGGTTATAGACCACTTTTAGACCAAAGATGTTAAGTTGGTGCCATACAAAGCCATGGTCAACACTCTAAAATGATAGATTTTTTATGTCTAATTTGAACATATAACAAGAGAAAGTAACATAACTATAGATGTTATGGCTACTATGGGATCTATGATTCACCAAATAGACATGGCTAAAGAATATCAATTCCTCATCAATAATTTGATAACACCAACTCATGAACCTTTAACTATCATGATGATTTGTGATATTATTGGTCCTAGCTTTATCTGGTAGTCAAACCCTTATAATTACCTCCATGACCAAATTATACTAGCTGACCTATCCTAAAAGCAATCTAAAGCCTTCACCCACCCAACCACTCATTATACCTTACTTGGATCAACCCTTTACCACCATATTTTGATGGAACTTTGCTTTATTGTTTAACTTTGTAAAAATATACACTAGTGTTATGGGAAGTTCATGAAGGAGTATGTGGAGCCCACACCAATGGGGTAGTCTTATCAAAAAATCTCTTAAGTATTGGTTATTATTGGCCCATGATAGATGCATATGCAACTAAATATGTGAATAAGTGTGACAAGTGTCAATGACATGTCAATCTAATTTATGCCCTAGCCAAGAATCTAAAACCAATATTGACACCATAGTCATTTGCTACATGGGGCCTCGATCTCATTGAGAATATCAATACCACCTCATTTTATGGCCATAAACATATCCTTATTTCCATTGAATATTTCACTAAGTGGGTTGAAGTTATACCCCTCACTTACATGACTATAAAACAACTTTCCAAGTTCATTTTCAACCATCTCATTTTCTATTATGGTATCCCTTTTGACATTATATCTAATAATGGAGGATCATTTAAGAATAAGGATGTCGAAAAGCTATGTGCCAAGTACAACATCACACAACACTTTTCTATGGAATATTAACCTCAAGGTAATGGCTAGGCTAAAGCATCAAACGCAATTATTATCAACATTCTCAAAAATATTGTCAATGATATCGATCACGACTAGAACCTTTAGATATTATGTGCCCTCTGGGCATATCATACCAATCACCATACACCCACAAGAGACATTCCATATTCACTTGTTTATGGTACTAAGACTATTCTTCCTATTGAGGTCGAGTTGCCTTCTCTACGTATTTGTTTCAAGCATGTCCTAGACATTAATGACTATCAAGTAGCTTACCTACAAATTCTAGAGTTACTTGATGAGAAACACATGGATACGATGAAAAATATCCAAGCCTATCAAAACTGACTTTGAAGCCATTAAAATTGGCATGTGAAACATAGATAATTTGAACTTGGTGATCTTTTCCTTAAAAAGAAATAGAATAATACCAAAATTGAAAAGAAGCATAAAGGAAAGTTTAAACCTAATTAGGTTGGTCCTTTCATCATTATGATAAACTATGGAATATGAGCATATAGGGTTACCACACTAGATAGAAATGAACTTGATGAGCCAATGAACATTATCCACATCAAGTAGTATTATGATTGAGTGACTTGGTGTATTGTCTATAAGGACCATTTAAAGTTGTATCATTTTATCAATAATATTCTTTGTACTATACCATTTTACCATCCTATCATCCTACCAACCTATCACTTTTTCCTATTGCATATCCATTCTACCATACCTTCCCCATCAACTGAGTTGATTTCTCCCTCTTAACCCAACCTTATGACCTTAGTTCCTTTGTATTTGGTTCCATCTCTATATTTAACAGGAGGATTAAGATCTACTTTTAGTAGTTATTTCACACATTCCAGACAAAGATAGTATTTTGGAGTAGTAAGATATAAGTTTGGTAGTTACATACCTCATTTCTTATTTTATTCTCTATATCAAGTGTGTCTAATTATAACCACCTATGGAAAAATTAGTGTCCTACTAGTATTTTACTAATTATAACTACCTATGGGAAAATTAGTATCATTGAAATATGTCATTGTATCCTAGTAATAACCACCTATGGGCAAATTAGGGGCGACATTCATATATCATGCCTTGACATACCAACTAGCCATTTCCTATGTCATATTGTACCATCATACCAATTATGCCTATTTTTTTTGAATTGGCTACTACACTCATCAGATTCCTCCATTATAAGGTAGAACTATATTGACTTGAGGTCTCATCTTTGGACTATGTAGGTGCTTTATACTTGTTGAGGTCATCTCAGTCACCCTATGCTGTCCTCTCACCATTTTTCAAGCAACCTAAGCCATGATCTCACTATTTTGTGAGCATCCTAAGACATGCTCTCACCATTTTATGAGAAACCTAAGTAATGTTCTAAATTTTTTGTGAGCTTGGACTATTTGATATCTCATCATTCTTGATTAAGTTGAGATACTTGAAAATTCTAAAAACATTTGTAAAATTGTTTTAGAAAAACCAAAAACATTGACCACTTTTTTGCCTCAAGGATTATGGGAACCCTTACTAAGTCACGAACAAATCACTTATCACTTAGTTTCCCCATCATTTTTGGCCTTTCCTCCTATGCACTTACCATTTTTCAAGACCATTCCTATTCTTCTATCACATCCATCATGTTTATTTTGTATCAGTTATCATTTTATTCCCATTTCTTGGGAGAACTACATTTAGCCTAAATTTTTTGTTGGATCATAACATCCATGAAACTATGTAGCCAACATCTACTTGCTTAGTGTATATGGATACAATTCATCCACCCCATTCATTTTATTCTATTTCCCCATCTTATTTGTTTGTTAAGTTATCACCTATTTTTTAGGGGCAATGTTCATCACATTGTTTATACTAATATTAGGACTAATTATTATTTATTCCTTTGCTTGTTTGTTTATTTGTTGTTTGAGTGCCTATCTATTTGATTTTGGCATTATTGCCTTGATTTAGTCTATATGCATTCATTGGGTGATTTATTGCACCCTTATACTTTAATCCATCCATATTTATGTGTTTACATTATCATCATGGTTTTTATCATTAGTGCACTATTTTTCCTTGAATATTAGATTACAGAAGTCAGTCCTTATGCATATTTTAGCCTAGTCCTCATGGTGTTCTATCATGATGCTTACCATATAATTCTGTAAAAAAATAGCTTCAAGAAGTCTACTCAGCATTGGTGACATCAACATCTCCTTGACACTAGAATTAGTGACATCCTAATCATATCCCAAATAGAGTAATTAAAAATGAAATAATTTCAACGTTTGTTAGTTTAGATGAGCATCTCCTTACTAGTAGGTTATTCTAATTCATCATTAACCTCTTTGTCAAGTTATCATCATCATCATCAGCCAATCAATCCTAGTTTCCATAATCAAGGTCTAATGATTATAACCACCCATGGGAAAATCATTATGCACCATCCCACTTGCATTTCTCAATTTTTATAACTGCCCATGGGAAAATCAATGTGTTCTCACCAAATTTACTTTTTTCTTCCCAAATAGGGGCATGTTTTTATCTTGTTTATCTATCCTAACTGGGGAAGCTCTATCTTCTCAATGATTATAACCACTTTTGGGAAAATCATTGTGTTATCATACCATGTTGCCATCATTAGGGTATAATGCTTATAACTACCTTTAGGCAAAGCATTATACACCATCCCACTTGCATTCTCTATTATTTTGAATACTTTTTTAGAATCATTATGTTCTCACCCCCTCATCTTCATATGTTTGGTCCCCTCATCTTGCTTCTTTCTTTTAAGGAACCATTTTCTAACCCACTTGTGCCAACCATTCCCTCGAGGGAGCATCATATAGTCATCCATTGTCATTAAAGTTATAGGCATGTAGGAACTTTTTCATTTTTTGAGAAATGTTACTATGTCTATATCTTGCAATGCCTTCCCAAATATGGGTAAACTATAGACACCTAAAAATGGCCACCAATAACCTCTAACTAGGATTCAGACCAATTTCTACCAAAATACTAAAATATGTTAAATGATGTGAATTTATCATATACAAGTGTTGATTTTAGCCAATGTATCCCTAAATGGGGAAATGCATTTTATGAGATAGATAACTTTGATCAAATCATTTTGGGTCAAAATGGCTTTTTGCACTTTGGTGCTTTAGATTACTCTTTTCTACCAAATTTCTTGCACAAGACATGTGACCTTGTTATATTGTGTTGGCAACATTCTAAATGGGATAATAGTTCTAACACATCTAAATCACATCCTAATTCTAATATAATCAAATTTAAAGACAATAATATGACATTTTGACTAATTTGATTAATTTGTGTACCAATTTCGAAGATTTACACCAAAATTGATAAATCATGGTTAAAGCTAATTAATTTGAATCATCAGCCTAATTAATGATTCTATGGAACTTGTTAATTATTTATTTATGGAAATTGATTATGAGTTTTTGCATCATCAAGTGACATCATTTTTTGGGAAGGCATCTTTAAGCCATAAATGCAACAAATATCTGATTAATCCCTGCCATGATTGTTTAATGCCTCTCTATCCCAAATATTTATGAGGTCATTTATTAATTTTAGCCTCCAAAATTTAATGGATTTGTAGCCACACATCTTCATCTTGAGATGGATAGTTCAGGTTCATTCTGATCATTTGAAAAAATCTATAAATATAAGGCCTCATAATCATAATTTTTAAGCTTGGATTGTGTAAAGTTATCAAGTAAAAATGATTACAAAGCCTCATACAATTAGTGTTATTGTGCCAAATTATTAAAACAAGTGAAATCCATCATAAGCTAAAGGTGCCAAGGAGATAAGGAGCTAAAAAAATCCATTGATGAAGACTCTTTGATGCACAAGCTAAGCAAGTCACTCTACAAACCATTTGGAAGCTCCAAGGAAGGTAAAGGAAGGTTTATTTCATGTTTTAGTTGTTTTCATATGTATGTTTCTGTTGTTCTTAAAATCAGCTCCACTCATTTTGTGGACAACCCATACGAAACTTTTCCATTTCATAATCTACACTCTAAGTTTGTCATTCGAGATAAGATTCTCTTGATCTCAAGTAAATTTGTTTGACATCTTTGGAAAGTTTAAAACATTCCTTTGCCATGATTTCTCAAAAATCATGAAACCTGTTGTAGTCTTTATCTGATCAAAATATCAATTTTGATCATTTTTAGGGTGTTAGTGAATTTTTATTTTGCACATGATCAAGCAACAAAATTTGCTGCCATTACATGGTTTTTTTTCTTTACATGGATCAGTGGCACTTTTTTCCACTAGTGCATGTTCTTGTACTGGCACATGTCAGGGTAGTAAATTTTGCCACCCGAGTAAAGATCTCCCAAATCTCAAATTTTGAGTAGCATTAATGGCCACACGCACCAAGTTTTAAAATCTTGTTTTGAGCTTTTAAATGCATTTTATTTGTCATTTATTTTATTTTAAATTTTCCTAAACCCCTCTCTGTAATCGCTCGATTGTGGTAACAAAGGAAGAGTTTGAATTTGCTGCCACCAAGCTTAGGATCTTGAACTTGCTGGGTAAGTTGTTTTCTACTTCTAGGGTTTTTTTTTTTGAGTATTTTCTGCTGTAGATTGATTTTTATTTTTCTTTGTTTTGAGTGTAACCATCTTTGTTTTTTCTTTAAATGAGCCTAGCTAGCAAAATCTGCCAACCTCCTTCTATGCCCTAGGTTTTTTTTGAATGTCATTGACATTTTTGATTCAACCAAAATTTCCCCCCAACTCATGTTAGTTGAAAATCATATTTTATAAATTTTTGATGACAACTTTAGTAGCCACTTTTGCATATCCTCGTTGTAATCAAATAGAAAGCAAAAAATGGTGGTTTTCACTGATTATGAATTTTTAACATATATTCAAGTGAAAGTGTATGGGCAGCAAAATTCTCTGCCCTTACATGAAAATCTTACTTCTACCATATGTATTGGTGGTTAAAATTGCTACCTAAACATTGATATCATTACCTGAAGTAGTGGAAAATTCCATCGCTTAAACATCAATGGTAAAATCATACCAACATGTAATAGTGGTGAATTTTGCCACCAATGCAGATGGTTAATATCCCTTACATGCAAGGGCAAAAAATTTCACCACCCATGCAAACATTATTTAAATTTTTTGTAATTCTAGGATATTTTCAATTTTGTATCTGAGCCCGCTTTCCTCTGGTTTCTAGCTTGCTCTCACTTTAGCCCTTTCAAGCACGTCTCCATAGTCATGATCATCAACATGCAATTTTCTAGATTACGAGTATTTTCTCTAATTACATGATCATGAATTTTTGTTGCATTTTCTTCTATGGATCTTCTTTCTTCATTGATATGGTTCTAATAATAGTTTTTTCAAATGACTGAGTTGTCTCTGAAGAAGTTAAAAGTGATGAAGTATAAATATCAAGGTGTTTTTCCAATCACCTTGATTAATTCTAATGTCAATGACATTAGAGATATAGAGATTGGTCATGTGGATATGGCTAAGTTTGTGGAGAGAACTAAGTCAAGAAATCCTAGCTCTAAAATGAAGAAGATAATTGACAACAACATTCATTTGGTATCTTCTTTCCCAATAGCAGCTCACAACATAGAATTTGTTCTTCAATGTGCTCAGTTTTATAATAAAGATACTAGGGCTATGTTGGATGCTAGTGGCAATGTGATAATTAGAATGAATATTGAATTCATTAATAAAGGGTTTATGTGCCCTCCTACTATAGAAGTGATAAAGCTTGATTTTATTGAAGCACAAAAAGAATATGATAAAAATCTTGAAAAAGAAAAGAAGGTAATCAATAATAAATGGCTCAAGATGTCAAGGGAAAAATTGTCAAGGTGGCCATGGATTATTCCAAGAAGTGACTTTATAGAAGAAGTTGGTGATATGATAAATCTTATTAGCAGGGTAAGAGGTTTACCCTCTTCCTCATAGTTTCATGAATGGATGTATCCCTTCATCAAGGTAATACTCCAAGGCAAACAAACCATCTTCTGGGGAGAACAAATCAGTAATGCTTTACATGAGAAATTGACAAAGGTATCCACTACCTTCAAGTTCTATATGACTTCTTATCTGGTGTATATTGCAGCTTCAATGAGAATCTTTCTAGGTCTAACATCAGAAGGAGATACGAGAGTAATCCCAGTATATCAATACTACTCTCAATTAACATTGAAGGGTTTTAGACATCATTTTAGGAGAGTAAATGATGATTTCTTTTTAGTATTCTTATGTCTTTTTGTTCTTTAAATAGAATAAAGAAGAGTCTCAAATGAGGCTTGGATAGTAGTAAATGATTTTGGATGCATGTTCTTAAAGAATTCTTCTTTCTCATACATAAGGGTTGGCTTTTTCCAAGGTCATACTTATATGCTTCCAATATTTCTCTCAAAAAAATTGGTCTTAATGGAGCTATGTAGATAAATGATCATGATGCATAATAAAAAGATGGATCTCAAGAAGCCTAGTTTTAGATTCCTAGTTGAAATTGGTAGGTATTCAATATTAACTGCTATAAGGGCTAGAGTCATGGAAATTGAGATGCAAATTATAACCATGAAGCAATTCAAGAGAAGACCAAACTTTGACTATAGGGGTGTGAAAGACATAATCAAGAGGAAAACCCAATTCCATGAACCTATGGTAGAAGATGTTTGGGTAGATTTGAGGATAGAAGAAGATGTCCAAAAAATGGACTACAATAGGTTATCTCTTGAGTAGTTTGAATACTTAGGACTTGATGATATTCTTGAGAATCTAGTAGATGATGGAGAGTTGATTAATGATAGATACGATATTGAATATATTGATAATGTCCCTCTCCCTCCAATCTAATTGTCCCAAAAAGAGCTGACCTTTTTGAGGAAAATATTTGAACTTATATTGGCAAACACTAATAATTGGCTAACAAACAAAGGAATTGCTTTAAAAAATTCTTCACAGGATCAGAAGCTGAGATTCAAAAGGAAAAAAAGAAAGGTAGAGAATAGGATGAAGAAAAAAAGTGATGTTACTTATTCCTCCATGCCACATAAGTCTAAGATCATATTTGTGACAAAGAAGTCAAAAGCCATGGAAAAAGAATCTGAAATAGAAGATATGGAATTTGAGAAATAGAGCACTGAAGAACCAATGATGGAAGAGATGGAGATTAAAGATAGGCCCAAAAATTAATAAGAGGAGGAAACATTATCCCCACAAGATAATTTACAACAAGAAATAAGAGTATCTTCTCCCCTGCCTGACACACCTCCTATAGCTCCTTCGTCTATTTCTCCTATTAATGTTCCCTCTTCTGAATCTCCCTCTCCTTCCAAAATAATTTTTGACAACCCTCAAAACACTTTTGAAGATGTTATCCATTCCTTGGGGTCTATTCCTAGTTTGTCCTCCCCATATTTTAATATTGAAGATAGTTCTACTTTTGATCACTTAGTAAAAGGTGCAATTTTTACTAACACTCCACCTATTATTTCCACTACCTGTGCAAGTGCAGCTCTGGTGATGCCTACAATGGAGATAGATCCTAATGTGAGTACATCTATACTTCCACCATGGTTATCAGCTTATACACCAAAAAGGAAGAAATAATCCATCTCTCTAGATGACTTTGATTTTAATAAGCTAGTTCCTGTAAAAGCTAAGACCCTAAAGAAGCCAAAGATTCTTTCAAAAATAATTGGGGAAAAGGGACACAAATTTTTAGAGATTGTAAGACATCCATATGATGCTACCATGGAGAATTATGATATAAATGATTACTCTATCTCTAGAGTTGAGTTAGGTAAGATAACTCATAAAAGTGCTAAGAATGATATGCAATCAGCCATGGACATCCTGATTCAAAAATTTGATAGGGAGAAAGAAATGAAGGATCACTACAAACCAATGGTGGAATAGTTGACTGTAGAGGTAAGGAAAATCACTTTGAGTATAGAAGTAGTAACTCCTGAGGCCATTTCTGTAGAAGACCCCATTATTCAGAAAGTAGAAAAGACTTATCTCAAAGGAAAAGTACTTGAAGAGTACTTAGACAAGATGCATGCACAAAGAATTTACCTACTTACAGAGCTATCTGAGAAAATAGATAAAATGAGAAAAATAAGAGAAAAGTTTAATGATATCATCGAAGTTGTTTCTCAAGATATTAAGAGCATAGAAAAGAATCATAATAAATGGGTGGAGATGAGAAATTTGAAAATAAGCACTCTAATATCAACTGGCATCATTATTGATAGGAATTCTTATACCGAAACAAAAGAGGCATTGACATATAGGAGTTGTGTGCTTAAATATTTGATCAATGAACTTGAATATGCAAGAGAACTTAGTGAACAAAGTGATGTCAGTATTTTGCATAAATTGGAGGAGGTACCTTGCAAGCTTACATCACAAGATAATCAATTTATCTTTGTATAAGAAATGATTTGAGAATTTGAAGATATATTCTAGAAAGAATTTGAAAATAAAACATTTTCTATAGCATGTGCAGATAATATTCTAGACAATTAGTTGACTTTAGATAACTTGAAAACTAAGTTAACTAGTCATGCAAAATTAGTCACCACAATAAGAGATGCCATAGTTAGAACCAATATAATTTTTGGGAACACTGTTAATCTAGATAGTATCAGGATGCAAGCAGATTTCACTATGTATGATGCTCACATGAAGAAAGATGGTGATACAAATTGAAGCAATTTTTTTCCCTTAGTTTATTTTCCATTTTTTAGATGTACTTTTGAAACAACTTTGGACATTTTTACATGTAATTTTTTTATATGTAATTACATGTAAAAAACAGGAAGTCCAAGTCAATAAGGACTCTTATTTTTGAATAGGTCAAAGTAGTTAGGTTTTTCCTAAATTTTCTCAAGGCCTCTCCTTATAAATAAAGAGGGCCTCTTTTTTAAAGGGATCTTTTTAGTTATTGAAACAAAACTTTGCCAAATTGAAAAGTATTTTGAGACTTTGAGTTCAAATTGTAAATCAGATTTTATCAAGTGAATGAGAAAGCAAGTGATATTTCAAACTTTGTGTTGAAATAACTTTTATTGTATGGGAAATTGTTCTTATGTCCTTTTCCTAATACGATCTTATCTATTTGATTAAATAGTAGTGTGAGTGAAAATAATTTGGGAGATGTTCTAAAGTTGATTGTGGAGACTTTATGCTACAATAATTATCTTTAGTTTATGATTTAGTGTTTTAAAGAAAAGGATATTGGAAAGGATTTGAACTAATATTATCTTTTGTGATCATATATTTTGTCATAGTTTTTAGTGAAGACTTTAGGCTGCACCTCATTCTACTGTGTTCTAAGTTATGAATCAGCAAAAGAAACAATGATAGAATTTGTGCTCTCATGGGTTTCTTAGTTTTTTAGTCAAAAATCAAGAAAGTGTTATTTTATTTTGTAAACATCATTTTTGAAAAAAGAGAAATGAATGGTGTGGTCTCACCCCTGAATTAATATTTAGTTTATATTAGTTTGTGATAGTTCATAGGGAACCTCCCCTTGCTGAGAGGAGAGATTTATCTCATTACACTGTGCTGATATAACTATTTTGCCTTCAGTTAGTTGATGGAAAAATATTGACCCAATAGTTTTTTGGTGACTCTGTTAGGGATCGAATGTGAAATATGAAGCCTCATGCTCTGAGTTAAAGCATTTCTAGTTATTTTCCATTCTATATTATGGTAGATTCATGGTATACATGAAGATAGAGAGCTCAAGGTATTGTTTATCCTATATTTGAGTTGATACAACAAAATAATTTTTATCTCTTGCCTCTATGATCTTGCCTTCAAGGAACTAGAAGTTTTCCTCCTATCAATGCCAGGTCTCTAATACTACGTGAAGCTTCTAGTTCTAGTTATAACAGAGTTTTATCTATTCATAATGCATAAAGGTTTGTTATCCCACCTTTTAATTAGTAGATCATGACAGTCCAAGGCCCTTGGGGTAACACTTTTTGTCCTTTAAATTTAACCTTATCTTTTCATGAACTACCTTGTAGTTTAAGAAAGAATTTTCCAAAGTTTTATGGTGATGGAAAAGTTCACCTTGATGAACACATTATAGGTTTCTACATAGCTTGTGGTGTGATAGGTGTTGAACATGAAGATGTAGCAGTAAGGCTTTTCATATAAAGACTTTAAGGTGCTACCATAGATTGGTTTTATCATCTTCAAGCTTAGACTATAACTAATTAGAAAACTCTCAAGATCAAGTTTGAGACTAGGTTCAAACTTGTAGAAGATGCACATGCCTTATTAGCTCAACTTACAAAAATGAAGAAAGAGCCTCATGAACCTATGAGAGACTTCATTAGTAAATTCAACAAGCTAAGGAATAAGATTCCTATAATCGCTCAGCCAATGCTGGAGAATCTCAAGTGCTTCTTTATCAATTCTCAACTTCTCAAAGTGAGTTTTATATTAAGGTAGGATGACCCTATAGATCTTCCTGCCGCTCAAATTTTAGCTATCAAAGTTGAAGATGATCTTATCCTTGCAGATAAGATAAGAAGAGATTCCAACAAAAGTAGATTTTCCTCTTTTGCTAAAAAATATTCCACAAGCACCACCAACCCTATGGTGCAAAAGTTAGAAAATGGATTGCTAGCTCAAAAATGGAAAATTTCCCAAGGTATGTCTACTCCTTTTTATCGAGATATACCAAGGAGGACATTTCCAAACAATTCATATCAAGATAATGCTGCTAAAAATTAAGGGCAATCTAATCATCTTCCTCGATCATAAGGGAAGCTTGCCATCGAAGCAACACCGATAAACTTAGCAATTGGTTATTATGAAGCCAAAAATAAACATGCTTTCCAACCTAAGTTGGACCAAGAGAATGATGCTAATCTCTTTACAAAAGGAGAATAAGAATTAGCTGGTGACTCCACTATTAGTTTTCTAAATTACCAAGATGAAGCTAAAAAAGAAGGTGAAGTGAATGATGGAGCATATGATATTTTTAATAGGTCCCAAAATATATCAACTTAGCAAGTTGATAAGGGAAAAGCAAGAGAAGAACCTTAACCAGTGATCTCAATTACTAAATAGGGAACTTTACTGCCTTTCCAATCAAAGGACCTGATAAGCAATAAGTAAGTTCATCTAACAATCTTGTATCTTCTACTTCCATCCCTTAGACCAGTACCACATCAAATAAAAATTAGAATGATGGATTTTATTCCTCTATTTCTTGGTCATTCTAGCTATTTGACATAATAGATCATAATAGAAAGACCAAGATCTAAATGTCTGAAGTTGAGTATTTATAAGCTAATCCTAAATAATTTGATAGGTTAACTGAATACATCAAAAACAAAACTATCCCTACAGGATAAAATTTTACAAAAGTGATTCATGATTCCTAAAAGAATAAATATACCCAAGATAATCTTGTCACAACTCCCCTTGTTTCCTCTAGAATAATAGAACCTTTCTATGTTTCTCTATTAGTAAATGGTCACAAGTTGAGTAATTGCATAATAAATTCTGGAGCCTTTTATAATGTTATGCCTACCAAGGTAGTAGACTCCCTTGGTCTCACCTTAACTAATAATTTTGGGAGATGTTTCTCTATAGAAAATAATTATGTACCACTTTTGGGTCAAATCAAAGATGTTTAATTTACATTTATGACTTTTCTAGATAAGAGGATTAAGATGACAGTCCTAGTAGCTGATGTTCCAACTTCTTATGACATTCTACTAAGATGTAATTTTTTCAAGGATGTAAGTGGGGATTTTAACATGGATATATCTAAAGCAAGGATACCTATTAAAGGCATCATGCAAAAGTTACTTCCTAAAAAGAGGCAAAATATATTGTTACCCAAACGTTAAATCTTGAAGCCCAGATTTTATTTGAATCCTGAAGAATGGGTAATTATTTCCTATCCACTAAAGATATTTATAATGAATCAAAAGAATTTTTATATTGAAGTTTAGGTGAAGGCATAATAATGTCAGATTCTTCCCTCACTGATGAAGAGAAATCTTCAGATGAAAGAAACTTCAAAAAATCAAATTTTAATGAGGTCTACATTTTAGAATTTGATGGTAGTTGTTCCTCTACTAGTTTTGGAGCCAAAATTGTTTTGATATCCCCATAAATAGATATTTTCCCTTGCTCATATAAGTAGCAATTTGACAATACCAACAACACCATTGAATATGAATCATTATTGCTTGGGTTGAAAGCTACTCGTGCTAAAGGTGTTAAGATTCTTCATGCTTGAAGAGATGCTGAATTGGTGATTTGTCAAGCGAAAACTTTGTATCAAACTAAAAATGAAATATTTCAAAATTATCTCAATTATATATGGGATTGCATTGAAAGTTTTGATACTTTTAATATCTCTACAGTACCAAGAGAGTTTAATGATCATGCAGATTTGTTGGCCGTCTCCATAACTCTCATGGTTCCTCATAAAGACTTCAAAGGAAATAAATACACTACTAAGCTAGTCTTTTGACCAAGTTTACTTGATAATGATAATCATTGGTAGGTGTTCAATGGTGATAATCAAATTATTACTTTCCTAGAAAAGATATATAGTTTTGATGAGCTCTATTTTAAAAGTAGTGAATCTCCACCATGGGAATCAATTTCTAAAATAGATTCACAAACTGGTGAAGAGTTTCTTCAACTAAAAGGGAATGAAATTCCAAAAGGTTTGGTTTTAATTGAAAAGATATTTGATAAGCATGATAGATATATTAAATAGTAGCAACAAATATATTCAAGTTCTTTTATGGAATTTGAGCAAATAAATTTGAGTTCGGAGGCAGATCCCAAAATGGTCAACATTGGAAAATATTGCACTAACGATGAAAAGTTCAAATTCATTACTCTTCTTCATCATTACATTAATGTTTTGGTATATTATTATGATGATCTGAAGTCCTTCAGGCCTAAGAAAATTTAACGTGAAATTCCTCTTAAAGCTGGGTCATTGCCTCGCAAGTAGAAACAAAGGCAATATAACCCCAAAATATTAGGTACTATCTTTTCTGAGATTTAAAAGATGTTGAATGCAAGGATAATTTTTCCAATCCATCATTCCACTTGGATCACGAACATAGTTCTTGTAAAAAATAAGAATGGAGAAATTTATATTTGTGTTGATTTCAGGAATCTCAACCAATCCTCTCTAAAGGATAACTACCCCTACCCATTATGTACCAAGTATTGCAAATAATAATTGGTTCAAAAATGTTGTCTATGTTAGATGGTTTTTATAGGTATAATCAAGTGGAAGTTAATGAAGCAGATCAGTATAAAACCACTTTCACTACGCCTTGGGGCACATTTGCATATCATAAAATGCCTTTTGGTCTGATCAATATTGGTGCCACATTCTAGAGAGAAATGGACCTTTCCTTCAAAGATGAGATAGGGAAGTTCATTTTAGTGTATCTTGATGACTTGAATATTTTCTCCAAACATCATCTTGATCATGTGCATCATTTATGACAAGTTCTGGAATGATGTCAGCAAAATGATATTTCTCTCAATCCTAAGAAGTCAATTTTTGGGGTTAAAAAAGGTAAACTTTTCAGTCACATTATATCCCAAGAAGGCACTAAAATTAATTCAAAAAGAGTCAAATATATTCAAAGTCTTACTCTACCTACTAGTAAGATTACATTTCATTCTTTCTTTGGAAAGGTGATTTTTTTGCGAAGGTTCATTCCTAAATTTGTAGAGAAAACCCATCACATTGCCAACATGATGAAGGGTATGGCTAATTCTTGTTGGACTATAGAAGGCAAAGCAGAATTTGAAGATATCAAGAAGGCTATTGCTCATTCTCTAATCCTTGTTTGTCCAGACTATACCAATGATTTTATAGTATACAACTATGCTTTTGAACATACACATTTAGCTATTTTGGTTCAACAGAATGAAGAAGTTGTGGAATCTCCCATATAATTTATGAGTTGTCCTCTAAAATCTCACAAATTGAAATATTCAAACATGGAAAAGAATGCTTATGCCATGGTCAATGTGGTAAAGCATTTCTGATTCTATATCTTGAATTCACATACTACTATTCTGGTGCTTGATACACCAATAAAGTCTATTCTAACTCAACAAGAGTTCAGTACTAAAAGGGGAAATTAGATATTTAAGATCCAAGAGTTTTATCTTGATATCAAACCTATGAAGCTTATGTGTGGAAGAGGCTTATGTCAATTGATTACTGATAATGTACCAAAAAAAATAGGGGATGAAGAAGCAGAAGTTGAGGACATGCCAACAGTTCTTTTTATCACTATTAATGATGAGTGGTATTCAAATATCACTAATTTTATTACCTATGGTGAGTGTCCTACCCATCTATCTTATAAAGAGAAAAGAACTGTTAAGTTGAAGGTTGCTAACTATGTCCTATGGGACAATGGTTTGTATAAAAGAAGCCTTGATGGAGTATTTCTTTGTTGCATGGATAAAGTGCAACAAAGCAAACTTTTGGATTATTTCCACAATTTGGCTTGTGGAGGACATTTTTATACACCTATGATGGCTCACAAGATTTTATGAGCCATATACTATTAGCCTATACTTTTTCAAGATGCATACAATTGGGTATGTAGGTGTGAGTTGTGCCAATAGTTTATTAGGAAACCTAAGTTGGTTGCATTACCTCTCAAGCCGATGGTGATTAAAGAACATTTTTAAAAATGGGGTATCAAATTCATTAGCACTGTAAACCCACCCTCAAGTTTTGGTCATGACTATGTCCTCACTATGATAGATTATTTTACCAAGTGGGTGGAAGCCATCCCATTTAAGCATGCTACTTCAGAAGTGGTATGTAATTTTCTTAAGGAAAGTTTTATTTCTTGATTTGGAGTTCCAAAAAAGATTATAGAAAATAATGCCACTTGTTTCTCTTCTCATGAGATTACTAACTTTTTATAAAAGCATAGGATCATTCTTTCTCATTCCTCAGACTATTATCTGTAAGGAAATGGTTAGGCAGAATCAAGTAACAAGAACCTGGTTACTATTATCAAGAAACTGGTAGATGAGAATTAGAGAACTTCACATAAATAATTGTTTGATGCTTTATGGGTAGATAGGATCACCCCTAAAAATGCAATAGGTATGTCACCATTTCAGCTTTTATATGGTTTGAATGTGGAGATACTAATTACCTTGGAACTACCAACACTAAATTTGGCAAAGGTAGTGGAAGATCAGACTTTTGAAAGTTCTATTGATAAAAGGATCATGTACTTAACTAAACTAGAGGGGAAATGAACTATGGTAGTAGACCACATCATTGAGAATCAAAGTTAGGTAAATAAAATCTTTGATAAGAAAGCAAGGATTCATGATTTTTAGATTGGAGATCAAGTCTTATTATGGGACAAGAGGAGAGAACCATAAGGAATGCATGGAAAATTTGATTCCTTATGGAGAGGTCTATCACCATTCATAAATTCTATGGTGGAAATATCTTCTTACTATAATATTAGGATGGAACACCATTATTTATACCTCATAGTGGACAACATCTAAAACACTTCAACCCTTGAAGTATCAAATAAGTTCATTTGTACATTTGTATAGTTTTATGTTATTATTTTTGTATTTTTAATTAGTTATTTATGTCTTTTTATTTTTGATAGCTTGAATCTATAGCCCAATGTCATGGATGAAGGCACTTAGTACTGAATTATACTTCCTTTGATCATTTCAAAGTTTAATCGATGGAAGTTCCTTAGCTGGAGCCAGTTGTTGTTCCCAAAATTAGCTACGCTCATTTAGTGGACAACCCATACGAAACTTGTCCATTTCATAATCTACACTCTAAGTTCATCATTTGAGACAATATTATCTTTATTTCAAGTGAAGTTTTCTAACATCTTAGGAAAGTTTACAACATTCCCTTGCCATAATTTATTAAAAATCATGAAACTTGTTGTAGTCTTTATCTGATCAAAATGTCAATTTTGATCAATTTTAGGGTGATATTGAATTTTTATCTAAAACATGCTCAAGTGGAAAAATTTTCTGCCATTACATGGTTTTTTTATTTACATACACCAGTGGTAATTTTTGCCACCAATGCATGTTCTTGCACCGGCACATGTCAGGGTGGCAAATTTTACCACTTGAGTAAAGATCTCCCAAATCTCAAATTTTGAGTAGCATTAATAGCCATACATGCCAAGTTTTAAAATCTTGTTTTGATATTTTAAATGCATTTTGATTGTCCTTTATTTATTTTAAAATTTCCTAAACCCCTCTCTGTAATCATTTGACTGTGGTAATGAAAGAAGAGTTTGAATTCACCGCTGCCAAGCTTAGGATCTTAAACTTGTCAGGTAAGTTGTTTTCTACTTCTAGGGTTTTATTTTTTGAGTGTTTTCTACTGTAGATTGATTTTTATTTTCTTTTTGCTTTGTTTTGTGTGTTACCATCTTTGTTTTTTATTTAAATGAGCCTAGTTATCAAAATCTATCAACCTCCTTCTATGCCCTAGGTTTTCATTAAATGTCATCGGCATTTTTGATCTGACCAATTTTCCCCCCAACTCATGTTAGTTGAAAATCATCTTTTAAAAATTCATGATGATGGATTTATTAGCCACTTTTTCATATCCTCATTGCAATCAAGTAGAAAGCAAAAAATAGTGGTTTTCAGCAATTATGAAATTTTAACATTTATTCAAGTGAAAGTGTGTGGGTGGAAAAATTCACCACCCTTACACGAAAATATTAGTTCTGCCATACGCATTGGTGGTGAAAATTGCTGCCTAAACATTAATCTCATTACCTATAGTAGCAGCAAATTTTTCCACCTGAACATCAATGGAAAAATCATTCCAACATGTAATAACGATGAATTTTGCCGATAATATAGATGGTTGATATCCCTTACATGCAAGGGTGGCAAATTTCACTGCCCATGCAAACATTATTTTAAATTTTCCTAACTCTAGGATATTTTCAATTTTGTTTTTTGAGCCCACTTTCTTCTAGTTTTTGGCCTGCTCACACTTTATCCCTTTCAAATGCATCTCCATAGTCATGATCATCGACATGTAATTTTCATAGATTGCCAATATTTTTCCTAATTACATGATCATGAATTTTTGTTGCAGTTTCTTTTATGGATCTTCCTTCTTCATCAATATCCTTATGATAATAATTCATTTAGATGACTGAGTTGTCACCAAAGAAGTCAAAAGTGATAAATTATAAATATCAAGGTGTTTTTCCAATCCCCTCAGTTACTTATAATGTTGATGACATTAGAGATATAGAGATTGGTCATGTGGACATGGCTGAGTTTATAGAGAGAACTAAGTCAAGCAATTATAGCTCTAAAATGAAGAAGATAATTGACAACAACATTCATTTGGTATCTTCTTTCCTGATAACAACTCACAACACATAATTTGTTCTTTAATGTGCTTAGTTTTATAATAAAGATACTAGGGCTGTGTTGGACGCTAGTGGTAATGTGATAATTAGACTAGATCCTAAATTCATTGATAAAGTGTTTATGTGCCTTCCTAATACATAAGTGAGAAAGCTTGATTTTGGTAAAGCAAAAAAAGAATATGACAAAAATCTTGAAAAAGCAAAGAAGGTAATCAATAATAAATGGCTCAAGATGTTAAGAGAAAACTTGTCAAGGTGGCCACAGAGTTTTTTGAGAAGTGACTTTATAGAAGAAGTTGGTGATCTGATAACTCTTCTCAGTAGGGTAAGAGGTTTTCCCTCTTCCTCATAGTTCCATGAATAGATGCATCCCTTCATCAAGGTAATACTCCAAGGAAAAAAAACCATCTTTTGGGAAGAACAAATTAGTAATGATTTGCATGAGCAATTGATGAAGGTATCCACTACCTTCAAGTTCTATATGACTTCTTATCTAGTGTATATTTTAGCTTCAATGACAATATTTCTAGGTCTAACATCAGAAGGAGATAGGAGAGTAACTTCCCATTTCATTCATAGTGAAGGTTATGATCTTTAATAAAACATTTCATACAAAATTTATTTTATCAATTTTTGTTGACCCATATGATATAGCTTTAATTAAGTTCATACCATTTGTTTTCTTTTTATCAATGGAAAATGTTTCAAATGATTATCATAACATGTCACATTTGGGTTTAGTATATCTTGTCATGATATATAAATTGATAAACATTTTATATCACATTTTAAAAGATAAAAATAACCAATATATACTATAAAACCTTATTATTTTAGTGTTCTATAAAATCTCATTCTTAGTTATTAAAAATATTGAAATATATAACATTTAAATATTATAATCTGTATCAAATGCTAAAGAACTTATCAAATTTTGAAATACATGAAAGTTAATAACATTTAAATAATATAATATATTTCAAAGGCTTAGGATGCTTTACTATGTGGTTATTTACATCAATTAATATATTTATTTTTTCCAAGTATGGTAATAAATGCTTTCACAACTAGACATCATCTTTGGACATTATAAACTCTTTTACAAGTATCAAATTATTAGCATCTCCATATGTACACCTTTAGATAGAGTTATAAATAATTATTTTATTTGTATTATCCCAAATACCTAGATATTTTTTATAAACCTATTTAAAATCTTTAAGATATAATTTATTTTGAGGGTTCTTCAGATATTTATTTTGGTCAATATTAACACAATAATATCAAGACCATTTGAAAAAAAATTGTTAGTAGTTTATCCAAACCATATTCAACTCTTCAATTTATTTGTTCAAGTTTATTTCTTGAATTTTAGACCATATGGACACTTGAAACATATAAATTAATTTAAGAATAATTTATAATATTATAAGATTCTTGTATATCAAAAAATACTTATATTTTATCTATAATTATGAATAATAATAACTCCATTCAGGTATAATATTAAAGTTTAGTTTATAAGATTACCTTTGGTTCTTCATAACACACACACACACACACACACACACACACACACACACACACACACACACACACACACACACACACACACACATACACACTCGCATGGACACACACACACACACACACACACACACACACACACACACACACACACACACACACACACCTCATAAAAACATTATAAATTAAAATATAGTATACCTATTAGAAAAAAATTATCTAATGGATGTGGTGATTATAGATGAGTTTTATATATATAATCATTGATCTCCATCTTTGAATTTTGTACATTTACACAAAATTCATTATCCTCTTCATTATGAGAGTTAAAGTCTTCATATTTAAAATATTGTCTCCATCTTCCTTCTCTTCAATTATAAGAGTTGAATTTTGGATATTTATAGTATTATCCTCAACTTTGTATAGTTTATTTTCATATTAAAAGTCTCCATATGTTAAAGTTTATACATGAATATTCTATTGGTTCTATAATAAAGTGTTAATATAATAACCTAATGTACTAAGAGCATAGAGGATCTAAGTATGCTCATCATGGACTGTGGTCTTTTGGATGTTAATCTAAGTGGGACAAAATATACATGGGATTAGGGAAGATTTTATTTGATTCATAAACATTGTCCTTATTTATCCATATTAGATCATAAATAGGAATAAAAATCTCTCCATTCTCCCTATGAATGGTTCAAATCATTAATCACTAGTGTTAGTTATGAAAGAGGACAATAAAATAGATAACTATTCCTTTATAATTTAAAACATGTGGTTTTAACATCTAGATCTTAAAGCTAAAGTAAGATAATGGTGAAATGAGGAAGTGGATATACTCAATGAATATCACTCATTAGAGGCCAAGGAGGAAATATTTTGAAGGTAAAAATAAAGGAATCTCTAGTTGAATAAGGAGATAAGAATAACAAATTATTACACACCTCAACTCTAAAATGAATAAATGTGGTCAATATTAAGGAATTAGTGAAAGAGTACAAGGTCATAAACTTAAACTAAGAAGTGATGAATCAGGAAGTGATTGCCTTATTCAATAACCTTTTATTAGGGTAAATAAATCCTAGTATAATTAAGGAGGAGGCCTTGTTAAGTCTCTTCAATAGAATCATTTATATAAATGATAATAAGAGGCTTATAATAAGAATTATAATGGATAGTTTTCTTGATGGTGGGAGACAAGGAACTCAGTCTAAATGGTTTTTTTCTTGGCTTCTTTTAGCATTTATTCAAAATTTTGGATAAGGTTTTATGTCTTGATGTGGAAGATTTTTTGTGAATAGGAAATATCATGAAGGAGGTCAATAATAATTTTCTAGTGATTATACCCTAAAGGTGGAGGGTAGAAAACTAAATGGTTTTAGGCATTTCAATCTTTGTAACACTTTATACAAAGTTTGCACTAAGATTCTTATATTAATACTCCAAAGTTTCATTCATATCATTATTTATTTTAATAAAAAAGCCTTTATCTAAGAAAGACAAACAATGGAAAACATAGTGTTGGTCCATGATGTTATTCACTTTATGGAGAAATCAATTAAGACTAGTATGCTTTTAAAATTAGACATGAATAAATCCTATCATAGAGTGTTGGGGAAATTTATTGATAAATTTATAAAAAAAATTGGGTTCATCCCAAAGTTTAGGGAATTAATATCTTCATCCATTTTAATAATGTGGTTTTAAGTCATCATTAATGTAATTCTAGTGGGCTTCTTCCCAATAGATAAATTTCTTAGGTAGGGGGATCACATCTCCCCATACCTTTTTATCATAATGGTAGAGGCACTAGGTAGGATTTTCATGAGTTGGTTAGGATAGGGTTGGTTGAGAGGGTTGAGCATATCCTAAATAATGGAACCACTTTACCACTAGTAATTCATGGATGACATGATCATCATTGGGGAAGTGATGATTGAGGAAGCTAAATCTATCAAATTAATCATTTCCAATTACTTAGAGGTTTTTAACCAATGTATCAATGTGGAAAAGAGTTATCCATTTTTTTAAAATACTCCATAAATTAGGAAAATAATAATTTCAATCACCCTCATATGTCAAATAAGCATTCTTCCTTAAACCTACTTTGGTATGACTCTTGTAAAATTTAGATTGGAGACAAACTATTGAAATGCCTTTTTAGATAGGTTTCAAAGTAAACTAGCCAACTAAAAAGTTGTCTTTTAATCTAATTAGGGAAGTTGTAGTGTCTAAAAATATATATGCATAACTTACCTATTTATTTGATGCCCATTTTCAATATTCTAGTCAAAATGATAGAAAAAATTGAAATGATCCCATAAAAAATCCTTAAGTCTTGCATGGAGGTGTAGACACTAAATCTAAATTATATATCATATCAATCTTATACACTTGGTAAATACACATCATGGATGTACCTTAAACTAATAGACCTTACTACTATCAAAATGATCATATACACTATCTCTCTATGCTAAATTTATTATCTCTTAGTTTGGCTAGAGTTATTATAATGACACAAGCCTTTTATCATGCTCACCATTATATAAAACTATTATATTATGTCTTTAAAATTTTGGTATGTGCCTATATTACAACTTCTTAGACACTTTTTTCCTAGTTATATGCTTACGTTGATGTGTCTTATTCCAATGTAAGTGTCCAGTGTCTTAAAGTCATCAAATTTACAACTGAAATGTATACCTATGATCAACCTTATTGATTTAATGTGAGATATTTTAAAAAAGGCTATATATATATATATATATATATATATATATATATATATATATATATATATATATATAAAAGATCAACCCTCGTTCATTCCTCACCTAGCTTAGACCTAAAAACTCACAAGGAAAGTTACCAAAAACATTCAATCAACCATTAAATTGAGTAAAGTTTTGCTATTTTCTCCTATTTTGATATAATCATATGAATAACACATCTATAAGTTTGAAGTATTGAATAAACACTCCATGAGTCTATTTTCCAAGTTACACTCTAGGTCATTATTTTACTTAATTTACACATATTACATACTCATGCACACACAATCTAATACATAGGGGAAATCTATATTAGTTTGAGGTCCTCTTTAGAGTAGTGATTATGTAGGTAACACCCATTAATATATGGGCCTTTAGGATTAGATTGACACTGTGAGCCCACTAACCCATTTTTACCATAACCACTATGAAGATGAAGAACTAGAGTTTTGTTATTTGATAAGGAGAAACAACCCATGATTTAGATCTAAGCACACTTTAGTGGATATGACATATAACCTAGAATATCCTAGGTAGTTACATCTAGATCCAATAGGTATTATGTAATGGGTCCTTGCAGTCATGTTATATAAAAGCATCAACACAATTGTTTGAGGTTGATATAAGTGTTTGAGGATACTGAGGTCAAATTTATAGAATATGATGACTGATCTAGTATATTTCAATCATGTTCCATTAAATATCTACATGCACATAGTTGAATAGTTAAGTACTCATGTTCATTTCATTTATATATCAATCAATATTTGTACTTATCATTTTTAGAATAACTTAGTATTCAAATTTAAAACATTATTTATTTGTGTTTGTAATTAATTATCCTACTATAGATCTTTTTATCACCCTTGTTATTATTCATTTCTATATTCTTAACCCTATACCATATTGAACCATATCAATTTAGGGTTAAACATTTGGTGAACCTGACCTTTGGTCTACAAAACCCTAGATATTATTCTAAGATTTACTGATTCTCTATTGCTTATTTATTATTTATAAAAAATATCCAAATGTTAAAAAATTAGATTTCAATTTATTACAAATCATGTTTAATATGGATATATCTCTTAGTTACTTCATTTTGCAATAATCATGGTAATAGTTAATTATTATGTTTTATAGATGGTGAAATAAATGAAAGGTCTAAAAGGATCAAATCTGTTCACTTTAAAATAAATACATTCTTGCATACCTCTTAGTGTTATAATGTTTACAATGAACTCCTACCTATTACCACAAAATGCCAAAGGGATTGCAAGAAAATACTTTGTTCTACATATCATAATAAAAACTCTTCAAATGATTTTAATTGCTAAAACTTCACTCTTAGACTTACTTCATCTTTATTCACATTACAGGGATGTTATTTTATATGAATTACACATGACATCCTATAAATTAAGTCTTAAATAGTTAAAACACACACATACCAAAATTTATAATTCTAAAAAATAATTTATGAGGTCTTGAGTGGTAAATCCTCATTTTTTAAGGATATATTATGTTTGGTTAAGTTTATCATATAGGCCACATATGGAGCCTCCATATTGTTTCCAGGTGTTTGAAGTGCCTTTAATGGAAATGGTCTAATCCTTTGGTGAACCCAGAGACGTAGGCATCAATTGTTGAGCTAAACTCCATTATCATGTTTTGTGTTTTTGGTAATTATGATTTGATGCATGTTATTGATTCAGTTTTGCTGATTTGATTTTAATTAGTAAATGAACTCATGCAAGTGATTCAAATTTAAACAATTATAACACAAAATTATTAAAAATGGTTAAATGGTGAATGAAAGTACATGCCATATACAATTTCAATCCATTTTTTTAAAACTATGTTTTCTGCTAACTCCTATCATTTTTACAAGTTCAGTTGAAATTTAAAATAATTTGAATGATTAATAAAGGAAGTTATTAAATTATCTAGATAAACTATTTGCACTTCAATTTTAAGTGTAGAGTTTTCAGATCAAGTTGGTATCAGAGTAGTTAGAATGCAGGGTTTGCTTCTAGTTGTGTGTTGATAGTTGCCTCCAGAATAGTTGGATTATTGGTTTGTAGATTGATTATATTACAGTGTAGAATTTGGTGTTTGCAAGAAACCATGGGTAAGTTGTCATAGATTGAGGAAATCAAATATAAAAATGCAATCTTGAGATGCTAGAAATTTGCACTTGAATTGCAAGTGGCAAATTTAAAATTGGAGCTCAAATCCAAGGATGAGCTCTTGATTAGATTGCACTGTGGTGAGTGTGAAAAGGTAAAGCCTTCAACTTCAGATCCAAAGACTATGATTGAGTGCACTGTAAGTTATTCACCAAGTAATTCATCTAATTATTCTTTCCATTCAGATTCAGATTCAAGTAATGATGCTTTTGGTAGTTTTGAACAACACACTAAGGGTATAGGATCTAAATTATTGATGAAAATGGGATTTAATAGAAGAGGTCTTGGATGAAATGGCCAAGGAATTACTAACCCAATTCAGGTTGAGCATAGACCTCTTCATGTAGGTTTGGGTTATACTAGTGTGCAGGTGGATGATGGAAAAGTTTCATCCATGGCTAAAGGAAGATGAGCTTCCAATAGTGAAGGTTTTAGGCAACTAGTTCAATAGTGTAAAGGTAAAAGAGGTATTGAGATTCCACCTCCTAATTCTTACACTAAATCTCTAGATCCAATTGATACTTTTAAGAAGTTTGGATATAATGTACAAAAGATAATGCAATTATTTCCATGCACTTTTTTGTGGGATGAATAACCATAGTGCTAAGACTTGTTAGAAATGAAATGCTTTGTTTAAGCATATTGCATGTTTGAAAGACCATTTTCATGTTAAGTTGGGAATTGGCAAAAGGGGACCCTAACCTAAGAAGGATGTTTGCACTCATTGTAAAGTCAATGGACATAGGATTGATAGATGTTTTAAGCTTCATTCATCTTCACATTCAAGTAATGTTAAAACTAAGATGATTTAAAAACCTCTCACTAAGGTTATTGAAGCTAATTCAATCCATAATGTAGTTGAAAATACAACCCAGGATAAGGCAAAACCTACAAGTGAAAATCCATTTAAGAGGTTAAGTCAATTTTTTTTTCAATTACATATGGCAATACCCAACTTGATAAATTATGTAATTGATAATGAATCCATAGAGACAATCAATTTCACTAGGAAGAAAGAATTGGTTAAGTGGATTATCACTACATTCTTTTTGCAAAGCATGGTTAAAAATTCACCTAAGGGAATGAACAAGCTTTTATAGATGTAGATTAGAGTTTGTGGGAACACTTCAAGACATGTTTACGATATGAAGTTTTTCAATTCTCACTTTATGATAAACTCTAAGTTTGTTTTTGATCTCCAAAATATACTGTATGGGTAGTCTAATAATGGATAAGACATTAACTCATTTGAAATAGTTGGGGATATATAAGAGTGATGTTGTGAGTTGTTTCCTTACAACATTTGATAGTTAGACTACTATTTTGAATGTATCTATTTTGGCACATAAATGTTTAGATGCATATTTTAAGACCCTTTAGGCATGTTTAGATGATAGGAAGCATATACTTTTAGTTGTTTGCATTTTAATTAGCATTGTAAGTCCCATTTAGGGTAATGCATTTCAACATGCCTACAACATTAATTGTATGTTTTCAGCATTATAAACTTGTCTTGCAGTTACATTGGGAGTTGTTTCAGTTTTTGGCAATTCACCTCTTTATAGGATATGACATTTTGGGCAGGTAGTTTGATATGTTGTAATCACTTTGGTAGTTATAGATTCACTTACTCATGCCTTTTGGATTAGGAATTTTTTTACTTTGATTGTGAATCATTTTAATGCAATTGTTTATATCTCTTGCTATGATTGGGTTCCATTTTCATGGATGCAGTATATCAGTTTGTAGTTTCAGGGGATATTGGACTTTTGTAAACCAAAATCCTTCCATTAGGGATGTGTGATCAGAAATTGGGTTCTAATAATGGTTTAAATTCAAAGTTTTAGTGGTGACACACTATAGATATCTTTGAGAGATTTTTGGCACATTTTTTGGAATGTAAATCCGAGTTTGGGAGCTCCTATTATGGCTGTTTAAAGATGGTCGATAAATGTCATGAGATTGCATGAAGCAATGTGACATATGGCACCTATTTCAATATTTTTTTAACATTTGGCATGAGGAACTATCAGAGGTCGACACTTGGAAGATTGAAAGGTTTTCAAAAAAGTGGTTTGACATTTTACTCTAGTCTTTGACAATGGTTCGTTGAGAAAAAAAGGGCCCCATTATTAGCTCATTGGGGGCCCTCAGGGAGGGTCAACACACTCATTTGGAGGGGTGACTTGGCCTCTTTGATGATTATTCCATGTCATCAACATGCCGCATCACTATATTGACTCATCTTTCCATGTCACAAGTGATGATTCATTGCCATGTCACATTTTATGCCAAATGGAGTTAAGTGACTAAGCTCATGAGATAAGTTTGTTGATCGAGCCATATGGTGATTGCTTTAGAGAGCTCGATGACTCAATGGTCCAAGGAAATTTCAAAGGATAGATCATTGCCATGAAGCCTGAGTAAGGTGGTGAGCCCGAGGGAGATTGGGTCAAGAGGAATGGACGAGCCACCAAACTATTGCCGCACAAACTGTATAAGACCAAGTCCTAACCAACATTTCCCAATAGCAGCCTTAGATAAGCACCTAAGTCTCCTCAAAAAGGGATGTTAGCACATATCAAGGAGGCCTCATATCTATAAAAAATATGAAATCCCTTATCCCCTAAAAAAATGTGGGATAAAGGAATAAGCCCAAAGTGCCAAAAGAGAAGGCCGACGGTTTAAACCATGCACCTATTGTGCAAAACTAATAAGCTTTGACCGCTTGTGCCATGAAATTTGAAGTGCTATAAGGGGAGCAAATTTATATTTGAAAGGGATTAATTTTTGACTGTGTTTTTAATTTTAATAGGCTGAGACCTTGTAAAAGCTTTGGTAAGCTTATGTTAATGGATTTTTATCCATTCTCGGGCCATATTACATAGTCTTAATACTTTGTTTATCCAATTTACATATTGGAGGAGTATTTTTCAAACCTTAGAGGAGATTTTTAGGACTTTTGGAGTAACTTTTTAGGTGTTTATGAAGACTAGTAGAATTTAAAGGTGCCAGGCTTGAATCAGTCACGGTGAAGGTGAACTTTTGCATTGAGATATCAGCTTGTAGGAAAGTTGTTCATTATTTCTAGGTGTTTGAAGTGCCTTTAATGGAAATGGTTCACTCATTTGGTGAACTCAGAGATGTAGGCATCAATTGTTGAGCTGAAATAAGTTATCACATTTTGTGTTTTTTGGTAATTATCATTTGATGCATGTTATTGATTCAATTTTGCTGATTTGATTTTAATTAGTAAATGAACTCATGCAAGTGATTGAAATTTTGAAAATTATAACACAATGTTATTAAAAATATTTAAATGGTGAATGAAAGTACAAGCCACAGACAAATTCAATCCATTTTTTTAAAACCATGTTTTATGCTAACTCCTATCATTTTTACAAGTTTAGTTGAAATTTAGAAGAATTTGAATGATTAATAAAGGGAGTTATTAAAGTATCTAGATAAAATATTTGCACTTCAATTTTAAGTGTAGAGTTTTTGGATCAATAAAACCCTTGTCTACTAGCTGATAAGACATAAAAGAGAGATAAAATCATAAGAGAAGGCTCAAGGAAGGGTTAGGACCTAAAACATGGTGAGAAAGTGACCATTGGACACTAGTGCATGATGCTAGTGTAATGTCCCGAGGTCCCAAAATTGAGTAAAACTAGGAAAAATAGGTCAAGGGGGCCCAGTGACTTGGAGGGGATGACATAAGACCATTAGGGGTGTAGTAAATAAGGAAAACAAAACATAAGAAAAACCAAAATACCTAAAATAACCACACAAACAAGAATCACATCCATCACTAAAACCTTATTGTGAAAGAGCAACAAAATATATAACACTTTTAGTTGTTTGACCAAATTAGGGTGTGTATATTTCCCCCTTTTTATTTTTAGTAATGTAGTGAAAGAAAACCACTAGATTAAAATAAAAAGAGAAACATGTACTTATACTTATATATACAGATGTGCTCTAAACTTGGCCCACTTCTTGGATAGAGAAGTGGATAAGATATGGAATTATGTATGTGAAGAGTAAATCCATAGTGTGGGTGCCTCTTGTACTAAATTTGAATAGTGAACTAAATTGTGAAGAAGAAAACCCTATTTTCCCCTCACCCTAATATCTAGACTAAATATGAGAATGTTATATACAACTATGGAGAAATAAGAGTTTTTTACCCCCACTCTGGTATTTGGATTGACTAAGAATGTAATTTATAAATATGGAGAAATAAGGCCTACTTTGCCCCACTTTGATATATGGACTAAATCTGAGTATGTAATCTATAATTGGAGGTTAAAACTATTGCTCAACCTACACAATTTGGGTATGGTGAACAACTATGGATCAACCACTATAGAAAGCCATGTGACCCAAACTGGTGAAATCCTAGTGATATCTTGGTGGTAATTTGAGTGTAATTTGGTAATATAAATATAAAGATTGGTATAACTTGACATTCCATCTATACAATCTAGTGGAACCCTATGGGATTGAGGAAATGTGCCCTACATCATAACCTTAAACCTGATATCTAAGTAATGTAACTGTGTATCTAAACAAATATATGATAAGATCATAGAAACTTAGAAATTTGAGTCAATTGGTGTATCCAAATATTTGAGCCTATATGTATGTCTATGTAAATATGTATTTGAAACAAATTTTATGTCTATGTAAATATGTATCTGAGCTAATTTATATGCTTGTGTAAATATGTATCTGATCCAATCTATGTGTCTATGTAAATAGTGTATAAATGTCCCACTTTTGGTGAGAAAGTTGAAATATGGTAAGGGTGTCTAACTAAAATTGATATCAATCAGTATGTTAGTAGTAGTTAGCATGGTAATATTATTTTAAGTTTGATTATTTTTTCAATTATAATGGAGTTATTTTTAAATTAAGAGTAGGATAAACCTTTGTTTTATATTGAGCTTATTAAATAAATGTATTTTTTATCATTTTATGGATTCAAATTGATTAGTATATTAGTATAACAAGTACAAGGTGAGGGATATTATGATCAAATCCCACACACAAGAAGCAAATTAAAAATCAGAGCTATGGATCTTGTTGGATGAATATTTTGTCACCAGCTAACTGACAACAAAATAGGTGCATCAACCACATCATAAGGAGACTTGTATAGCCAAATAGATGTGGTCACCACAGCCAAATTGGGACAAATCTCTTCTCTCAGCAAGGGGAGGTTCCCTATAATTTATTATATATTATAGATAAGCTGAAAATACACTCAGGGGTGAAATCATACCATCCATCTCTCTTTTTTTAGAGATGATGTTCACATAATAGAGGAGAATTCTGGTGTAATTACTAAAGGCACTTCTCTTCCTTTAGAAGTGATATTCAGCCAACAACAAGATTCTTCCTAGGTAGTAACAAAAACCATAAGAAACTAACGAAAGCACAAAGTCTTTCATTGTCTCTCCTACTGATTAGGACAAAATAACACAATAGGATTAAACACAGCTCAAAGTCTGTACCTAAAAATACAATAGGGTAAAGGATAATAAAGGATAAAGAGAGCTTAAAGTCTTTCTAGTATCCTTTACACAAAACACAAACTGAAGACAATTATGGTAGCACAAAGTCTCCCACAGTCAGCTTCAGGACATCTTCCAGCTTACTTCCACTTGTTCTATTTTTTTGATTAAATGGACAAGACTGTATTTAGGAAACAAACATAAGAATAATTTCCTAGATGACACAAGCTTATTCCAACACAAAGTTTGAAAGGTCACTTGCTTTCTCATTCATTTAACAAAATATTATTAATAGTCTGAGCTCAAAGTCTCAAGATTGCCTTTCAATTTGGGCAGAGCTTCACTTCTAATAATAGAGAGATCTCCATTTTGGTTCAAGGTTCAATGGTTCAATGATTCAATCTTATTTCATTGATTTCTTCAAAGCTTTGAATTCTCTAGATTTTCTAAGTCTGTCTAAGTCATTTTAACCTTTGAACTCATTGAGCCTTTGAACTCTTTTTGGTTCAAGGTTCAACTGTTTAATAGTTCAATCTTTGCTCTTTGATTCCTTCTTTTCTTAAAGGCTTTCAGATTTATTGAACTCATTGAACCTTGAACCTTTGAACCATTTTGGTTCAAGGTTCACTGGTTCAATGGTTTAACCTTATCTCTTTGACTCCTTTTATTCTCTAAGTCTGCTAGAGTTGTTGAAATTTTGAACAAATTAAACCTTTGAACCATTTTGGTTCAAGGTTCAATGGTTCAATAGTTCAAAGTGGTTCATTTTAATTGTTTGAAGCCCACTGTTAAGTCTTTTGAATGAACCTTTGCATTGAACCATCCTCAAAACACTAAGGAAAAGCCTTAAGTGTTTTGAACTTCCTTCAAAGAAAGCCTACCTGTTGAACCTGTGACTTCCTTAGCTGAAAAGGCTTGAATATTTGAAAAACTTAACTACTCAAAACATTTTTGAGAAAGAAAAGAGAGAGTTTTGGTTTGTAAGACCAAAATGGTTAGTATGTTGTCCATAAAAGCAAGTGACAGATTTTGGGAACAACAGCTAGCTCCAGTTGGGGAACTTCCATCGATTGAAATTGAAGTAATCGAAGTGAGTAGAATGTAGAATCTTAGTGCCTTCATCTATGCTATTGGGCTACGGAGTCATGCTACCCAAAAAGAAAGGCACCAAAAACCAATGGTGCCAAAAACAAATGAAAAACACAAAACAAAAAAAGACTATACAAATATATATATATATATATATATATATATGTATGTATGTATGTATGTATATGTACAACTAGACTTATCTGATACTTCAAGGATTGAAATGCTTTAGATGTTGCCCACTGTGAGGCAGAGTAAATAGCGTTCCATCTTGATATTTTAGTAAGAAACTATTTTCACCATTTAAATGATGAATGGAAAATGGGCCTCTCCATGAGGAATCAAATTTTCCATGCTTTCCTTTTTGTTCTCTCCTCTTGTCCCACAACAAGACTTGATCTCCAATTTGAAAGTCATGGATCCTTACTTTCTGGTCAAAGAGTCTCTTTACCAAAATTTGATGCATAGTAATTCAGTCCACCACAATAGTTCATTGCTCATTAAGCTCAATCAAGCACATGATCCTTTTGTTGATGGAACTTTCAAAAGTTGAATCTTCCACTAACTTTTCTAACTTTAACATTGGTAATTCTAAGGTGATTGGTATCTCTGCATTGGGAGCATATAAGAGTTGAAATGGAGACATACCAATTACCCTCTTGGGTGTAATTTTATCTACCCATAAAGCATCAAGCAATGCTTTATGATAGGTTCTTTGATTGTCATCTACCAGCTTCCTGATAATACTCACCAAGTTCTTATTGCTTGATTCTGCTTGACCATTTCCTTGAGAATAATAGTCAAAAGAGTGGGAGAGAATAATCTCATAATAGTAGCAAAATTGGGTGATCTCATGAGAAGAGAAACAAGCTGCATTGTCTGTTACAATCTTAGTTGGGACTCCAAACCTAGAAATGATGTTTTCTTTAAGGAAATTACATACCACCTTTGAAGTAGCATGCTTGACTGGAATGGCTTCCACCCACTTGGTAAAGTAGTCTGTGGCTGTGAGGGCATAATCATGTCTAGCACTCGAGGATGGATTTATAGTGCCAATGAAATCAATTCCCCATTACTGAAACATCTCTTCTATCACCATAGGCTTGAAAGGTAACACAATCAGCTTAGGTTTGCCAATAAACTATTGACACAACTCGCATCTACGCACCCAAGTGTATGAATCTCAAAATAGAGTAGGCCAATAGTACCTAGCTCATAGAATCTTATGGGCAGTCACAGGTGCAAAAAAATGTCCTCCATAAGCTAAATTGTGGAAGGACTCCAAAATTTTATTTTGCTACACTTTATCCATGCACCAGAGGAATACCCCATCAAGGTTCCTCTTATAAAGACCATTATCTCAAAGGACAAAGTTGACAACTTTCAACTTAACATTCCTCTTTTTTCTATGAGACATGTGAGCAGGACACTCACCATAGGTAAGAAAATGAGCAATATTCAAATACCATTCATTCGTAGTGGTGATAAAAAGAACCATTGGCGTGTCTTCAACTTCTATTTCTTCATGCTCTATTTCTTCTGGTATGTTATCAGTAATTAATTGTAAGAGACCCCTTCCCCACACAAGCTTCGTTGGTTTGATAATAAGATCAAACTCCTAGATTTTAGCAATCCAATTACCCCTTTTGGTTCCAACCTCCTGTTGAGTTAGAATGGACTTGACTATTGTATTAGGGACCAAAGCAATAGTGTGTGAGTTTAAGATATAAAAATGGAAGTATTTTACCACCTTTACCACAACATATGCATGCTTCTCCATGTTTGAATACTTTAGCTCATGAGCTTTAAGAGGACAACTCAAAAAGGAGATGGGAGATTTCACACCTTCTTTATTCTGCTGAACCAAGATGGATGAAAGCATATATTTAGAAGCATATCTATACATCATGAAGTCTTTAGTGTAATTAGGACAAACTAGAATTGGGGCATGGGCGATAGCTTCTTTGATGTCTTGAAATGCTGATTTTCCTTCTTCAGTCCAACTAAAAGTGGATTTACCCTTCATCATATTGACAATGTGGTGAGTCTTCTCTATGAATTCAGGAATGAACCTTCAGAGAAAGTTCATCTTTCCAAAGGAGTGAATTGCAGTCTTACTGGTAGGAAGAGAAAGCTCTTGAATGGATTTGACCCTTTCTGGTTCAATCTTTATGCCTTCTTAGGACACAGTGTGACTAAGAAGTTTACCTTCTGTAACCCCAAAAATTGACTTCTTAGGATTAAGAGAAATACCATTCTGCTTACATCACTCTAGCACTTGTTGTAGATGATGCACATGATCAGGATGATGCGTAGAGAACTCTATCAAATCATCAAGGTATACCATAATGAACTTACCCATTTCATTTCTGAAAGTAAGATCCATTGCTCTTTAGAAGGTGGCGCTAGCATTGATCAAACCAAAAGGCATTCTGTGATATGCAAAAGTACCTCAAGGTGTTGTAAAAGTAGTCTTATGTTGGTCTACTTCACAAAATTCCAATTGATTATATCCTAAAAAGCCATCTAACATTGATAACATCCCAGTTCCAATCATTATCTACAACAGCTAATCCATGATGGGCAGGGGATAGTTGTCCTTTAAAGATGACTAATTCAGATTTCTAAAATCAACACACAGGTGGATTTCTCCATTTTTATTTCTTATAGAGACTATATTCATAACCTAGGTGGAATGATGGATTGGGAAAATAATCCTTGCATTCAACATTTTCTGTATCTCAGACAAAATTGTGCCTGATATCTTGGGGTTGTACTGCCTTTGCTTCTACTTGTGAGGCAGTGACCCAATCTTGAGAGGAATTTCATGCTTGATTTCTTTAGGTCTGAGAGGTTTCAGATCATCATATGAGTATGCCAAAACATGAAAGTAATGGTGAAATAGTGTAATGAATTTGAGTTTCTCATCAGGAGTGTAACAATTCCCAATGTTGACCATTTTTAGATAATCTTATATACTCAAATTGATTTGATCAAAATCCTTGGAGGATTTTAAATCCATTTACTATTCTTTGATGAACCTGTCATGCTTGTCAAATAGTTTCTCAAGAGTAACTAATCCTTTGATAATTTTATTCCCTTTGAGCTAAAGAAACTCTTCATCAGCTTTTGAATTTGTCTTAGGCACTGATTCTTGTGGGGGAGATTCACTGCCTTCAAATTGAAGCTTTTCAAAGTTGTCTCTTTATTCCAAAAAAGTAATGATTTGGTTATCACCATTGAACACCTACCAATGGTTAGCATTATCAGGTACACTTGGTCAAAATACCAGCTCGATAGTGTACCTATCCTTTTTGAAATCTTGGTGAGGGACCAAGAGAGTTACAAAGATAGCCAATAAATTTGCATGGCTATTGAATTCTCTGGGCATGACAGAAATACTGAAAGCATCAAAGCTTTCAATGCAATCCCACACTAGATTGTGATAATGTCACAATATCTCATTCTTAGTTTGATATAGGTTCCTAACCTGACAAATTACCAGCTCAACATCTCCTTTGGCATGAAGAAGTCTGACACCTTTATCTTGAGGAGCTTTTAATCTGATCATCATCGATTCATATTCAGCAGTGTTGTTGGTGTTGCTAAACTAAAACTTATATGCATATGGAAAAATATCTCTTTGAGGAGATATCAAAACAAATCCAGCTCTAGAATTGATAGAAGAGTTGCTGCCATCAAATTCTAGAATCTAAATATCATCAAAATTTGATCTTCTTTTAGATTTTTCTTCATTAAGAAGAGAAGATCATTTCTCATCTATACTGTGCCCTACCAATTATTCTGATGTCTTATCTAAATATTTTGGATTGTCACTTATGTAATTTTTGTTTTCTAAAATAGAAACATCTTCAGTAGTTAAAAAATAATTACCTTATGCCTGAAGACTCAAACAAAATTTAAGCTTTAGGGGATGATGTTTGAGTGACAATGTACTTCAATTACTTCTTAGGAAGTAGCCATTTCATGATGCCCTTGATAGGAATCCTCACCTTAGATAGGTTCATGCTCAATTCTCCACCAATGTCCTTACAAAAATATTGCCCAAGAAGAATGTCATAGGAGGCTGGGACATCAACCACTAGAACTATCATTTTGATTCTCTTATCTGGGAAGGCCGCAATTGCAAATTAAGAATCTTTGATTTATCTCAGTAGAGGCACTTATTTGTTTTCCATGGAGAAACATCTTCCAAAGGTCTTATTTAGTGTGAGACCAAGAGAGTCTGCCACCTTGGTGGGCATGACATTGTCAAAAGTTTTTGAGTCTATAATGCAATTGTTTAACTGATGACCATTTATCAACAGGGAGACAAAATGGTTCTGTCTTTCTAGGGGAAGCTGGAGGAGTAATCACAAGATTATTTTAGGTAGGTGTGTTCTTTGGGGGAACAAGGGTTACTTTTGAAATTCATTGTCTTGTAGGGATGATTTTATTCTTTATACATTCAATGAGTCTATCCAGCTACTCAAGGTTGGATTAAAAGAATTCAAACTCAAACATTTGAATTTTGGTCTTCTTAGCATGGTCAATTATATCAAATGACTGAAATGAATTTAAGATAGAGGAAGGCAGTTCATTAATTTGGATTTTAGTAGGTGTAGGACTAGTTTGTGAATTTGAAGTAGAAGGTGAAGGAATATTTGATGTACTTACTTTTGCAGTGATCATTGGGTCCTTTGATTTGAAAGGTAGAGAAGCCCCTCATTTAGAAATTGAAATTACTGGTTAAGATTCTTTTATTTTTCCTGTCTACTTGTTGAGCTAATTGGTTCTAAGACTTGGTAAATATAAAGTATGATCCATCAAATGCTTCACCTTTACTTCTAGGTTCATCTTGGTAATTTAGGAAACTAATGTTGGAGTCATCAGCTAATTCTTCTTGGCCTTCTGCAAAGATATCATCATCATCTTCTTGGTTCAACTTAGGTTGGAAAGAAAAATTAGATTCAGTTTTAATATAACCAACTACTGAGTTAGTTGGTGCTACTTCAATGGAAACCTTCCCTAGTGGGGGAGGAAGGCAATTTGGTTTCCCTTAATTTTTGGTAGCATTTCCTTGATACGACTGGTTGGGAAACATCCTCCTTGGTATATCTCGATAAGAAGGAGCAGACATCCCTTGCATGTTTTGATTTTTGAGAGATAGTAATTCATTTGATAGCTTTTGCAGCATAGGATTAATGGTGCCTGTAGAAGAATATTCAGAAGATGAAGAATATTTACCTTTATTAGGATCTCTTCTTATCTTTCCTGCCAAGATAAGGTCATCTTCACGCTCAGTCACTAAAATTTGAGCTATAGCAAGATCTATGTGGCCAGCTCGCCTCAACAGGAAACTTACTTTAGGAAGCTGAGAATTGATGAAAAAGCATTTGAGATTCTTAGGTGTTGGCTAAGTAATTGTGGGAATCCTATTCCTCAGCTTGTCAAATTTAGAAATGAAGTATCTCATGGGTTCATGAGTCTCCTTCTTCATTTGTGTAAGCTAGGCTAACAGGGCATGAGCATCTTCTACAAGTTTGAACTTGGCCTCAAATTTGTCTTTGAGAGTGTTCTAGTCAGTTACTATTTGTGCTTGTAGATGATAAAATTAGTCTACAATAGCACCTTGCAATGTCTCTACAAATAGTTTGACTGTAATGTCTTCATATTCAATGCCTATTACACCATAGGCTATGCAAAAGGTTGCAATATGTTCATCAGGATGAACCTTCCCATCACCATAGAACTTGGGGAAATTCTTTTTTGAAGTATGGGGTAGTTTATGTAAAGGTAGGGTTAGATTCAAGGGACCAAAAGTATTACCCCATGGGCCTCGAGCTATCATGATATGGCTATTGAAAGGAGGGATGATAAATCTCTATGGGATATGTATAGATAAAGCTCTACTAGTAGAGGAAAGAGCAACTTTGCCTGGTATTAGGGACTTGATGTTTGTAGGAGGAAAAATCCTAGTTCACTGAAGGTGAGTTTATGGATACCTTGAGCTCTCTGGCTTCATGTGTACAGTGGATCTGCCAGAGTGTAAAATGGATATGGAAAAGAACTAAAACTACTTCAATTTGAAGCTTGAGGCTTTAAGTTGCACGTTCTCACCTAGAAGAGTCACCAAAAACTATTGGACATGGCTTAAAGTTTGCACCTAAAACTATAATAGAGTAAATAATAACAAGGGATAAAGAGAGCTCAAAGTCTCTCTAGTATTCTTTACACAAAACATAGACTTAATATAATTATGGTAGCACAAAGTCTCCCACAGTTAGCTTTAGGACATCTTTTAGCTTACTTCTACTTATTCTACTTGTTTGATTAAATGGACAAGACTGTATTTAGGAAATAGACATAAGAATAATTTCCTAGATGACACAAGCTTATTCCAACACAAAGTTTGAAAGGTCACTTGCTTTCTCATTCATTTAAAAAAATATGATTAACAATCTGAGCTCAAAGTCTCAGGATTGCCTTTCAATTTGGGCAAAGCTTCAATTTTGAAAACAAAGAGATCTCCCTTATACAAAATGAGAGATTACAATATATAACATCACAAAAAAGACTTGGGTGCTTGTTTTCATGAAAACATCCCATGCTGAATTGAATACCTTGAATATCTGTCAAAGGGCCATGATGGAATAGGGCATCAGCCTTGACTTTGGTATTCTAAATTATCTCAAATGTCCCTTCCTTAGCATGGGCTATTTGGTCTTCTTAATGATGCTTACATGACTATCCATTCACCCTTACTCAATGAAGAAAAACATGCCATGTCTTTGAATGTTTATGCTATCTGATGTCCACCTACTGGAAATAACTCTCCTATAGATATTTCTAGATTTACTATAGGTATTCTCTCTTTCCTTTCCATGTTTTGTCTTTCCTTGGTGATCTGAGCTCTTAGGGCTATCTTCTCACTTTTAGCTAGCTCTTCGGCTCCTTCCTTAGTTGGTCACTGAGATTGTTCTCAGGGATTTTGAAAATCAATGGTTATTCTATCACCCTAAAATTGATGTTTTTAGGGACATCATTGGTTGCTTTGAACCTCTTTAAACCTTTAACCTTGAAATCTTTTGGTTCAAAGGTTCAATGGTTCATTGGTTCAATTATTTTGTGAAGGGCCACGTTCACTTTATTTTTATTCTTCAGATGAATCATTTCTTTGAAATTCTTTCTGGAATCTTCTAGTTCATTTATTTACTCAAAGCTTCCATTTAAACTTTGAACCCATTTGAACCTTTGAACCATTTTAGTTCCAGGTTCAACGGTTTAATGGTTCATTATCTTTCTTTGAATATTTTTATTCTCTAAGTCCATTAAACTTATTAAACTCGTTGAACCTTTAAACCTTTTAACCATTTTGGTTCAAGGTTCAACGGTTCAATGATTCAATCTTATTTCATTGATTTCTTCAAACCTTCAAACTCTCTATATTTTCTAAGTCTGTCTAAGTCATTTGAACCTTTGAATTCATCAAACCTTTTAACTCTTTTTGGTTCAAGGTTCAACAATTCAACAGTTCAATCTTCGCTCTTTGATTCCTTCTTTTCTTTAAGTCTTTCAGACTTATTGATGTTGTTGAACCTTGAACCTTTGAACCATTTTAGTTCAAGGTTCAATGGTTCAATGGTTCAACCTTATCTCTTTGACTCCTTTTATTCTCTAAGTCCACTGGAGTCATTGAACTTTTGAACTCATTAAACCTTTGAACCATTTTGGTTCAAGGTTTAATGGTTTAATTGTTCAAAGTGGTTCATTCTAATTATTTGAAGCCCACTGTTAAGTATTTTGAATGAACCTTTGCATTGAACTATCCTCAAAACACTAAGGAAAAGCCTTAAGTGTTTTGAACTTCCTTCAAAGAAAGATTGCTTGTTGAACCTATGACTTCCTTAGCTAAAAAGGCTTGAATATTTGAAAAACTTAACTGCTCAAAACATTTTTGAGAAAGAAAAGAGAGAGTTTTGGTTTGTAGGACCAAAATGGTCGGTATGTTATCCACAAAAGCAAGTGATGGATTTTGGGAACAATAGTTCCCAAGACATCACATTTGGAAGAATTTGGCATTAGTTGGAAAAATTAGCATGCAAGCTTAACCTTAGGTAGGTGGATTTTTTTAAAATATGGCTTAAATAGTTTGGTTGATTGGTTTTAAAAATCATTTTAACCATTCAAGTTGATAAAAACTATTTGCTCTAAGATTATAAACATGTTGAGGAGATGAGGAGTGAGTGTGACTTAGTATGAGGATATGGAGGCACTTATTTAGGTTGGGGAGGAGGTTACCTTGGTAATGAATCTATCATTTTACCTATTTTGATAAATTTATTGCATTTTTTTCATTTTTAGTCAAATTTTTGTAGTTTAGGGTCCTGTTTAGGAAGGCAGTGCTGGTGTCCCCAGTATGGTGCTAGTGTTTTGAATATGGAACTAGTTTCTTGAGTATGGCACTAGTGTCCTGAGTATGGCACTAGTGTCCTGAGTATGGAACTAGTGTACAAAAATACTATCTAGGATATAACCTTAGTGTCTACTAAGCTAAATTTATTATTTTTTTCATTTGATTTATGATTAATGACTACTACTACATATTTATTTAGTATTTCAGAATGTTAATTCTGGATTTAGTTGTATGTTACAGGTGGATACATGTATGATGGAGTTCTAGAGTGGCTAGATGATGTAATATTTATAGGGACTTTCCTTGATAGATGATAAGAAGGTAATGATCAATAGAGATAGTTTGGTCCATGTGGCATCATTGTCTCTGATGCCCTAAGATAGGCATACCATGGTAGCACTATATGAGAGGTGGAACATGAATAATTGTAAATTTTGGTTGCCCACTAAGGAGATCACTATGATGTTTGAGGATGTCTATAAGATACTAAGATTGTTTATTAATAGTTAGAGGGTAATATTACATGAGGACAATGAAGGCCAAGCTATAGAGTGGGATGTAAAGTACTTTACAATGATGACCAAAATGACTCATTATGTAGGGATTAACAATGATGTACTAGTGTCTTTGATTGTTACAGTCAATGTTCTATAGTTACATAAGTTTTTGGTAGTGATACTAGCTTTCTTTATTAATATGGATGGGAGTGAGATATCTATCTCATATAGGATTCATGGTATAATTCAAGATATAGAGGATAACAATATCATGTACTCATGGGTTCACACTATGTTATCCCACTTATATCAATATTTATATAATTTCACTCAGGATTTATGTGTGGGTGGCATTGGGTCATTGACATTATTAGATTATTGGGACTATGATCATATTGTATTGGCTATATTAGAGGGGTATCCTTGAGTAGATTGGATTAACCATAGATGTTTGTATAGAGATGGACTAGAATGATTCATGTCCCTAGGAGGATCATGATGTGATATTAGTAGGTGTTGGATAGGTTGATAGTTGGAGATATTATTTGGAGACCCTATAGGGGATTTGAGGGGTGGATTAAGGATGGTGTTTAGATGAGATGGGTTTGAGTGAGCTATTATCTACTTGACCATTAGGTCAATATGTTTTAGATATTTTAGTATGAGTAAATGACACATAATTTTGGTGTGACTCAAGATGTTCCACATGCACTACAAGTGTGTGTGAGGAATTTTTATTCTCTAGTGAGGCTAGGGAGTAGGCCCAAACCATCAATAATGTAGCTATCTTTGATTATATTAATAGAGTGAGGTCAAAATATGGATGTACTAGACATGGATGATATAGGAGTGATCAATGCCTACATAACATGGTGAGTGTAACATAGATGGGCACCATGTTTCTAGGAGGTGGGGTTATCATGGAAGATGCAATGGATGTGATCCCATTAGGGTAGGTTTTTATCATATATTTATATGTTTAGTTTACTTTGTTATTTATTTGGGTAGGTACCTAATTTATTATGTTGGTATGTGTAGTTATAGATTATGATGAATATTGGGAGACTATTATTGAGTCTTATCTTTGTGTATTGACACAACATATCCTAATGATTTGCTAAAGAATTTATGGATAAAACCATGTATTAGTTTTTAGATGATGGACTATAGAAATACTCTCTTATTGATCCCTAATGATGTCATGGACAATGAACTAGTGGAGAGGGCCACAAGTGTTGCTAGTGTTCATGCCCACTTGTTTGATTGAGAAACCATTGCTATTGGAGCATATAAATAAGTATTTATTTATAATGATGAGGCATGTGCATATATATAGAAATGACTTATGCCTACACCCAATGTTCTAGGTGTGGAAGGTAGTAAGATAATGGATGACTATATTCATCTATAATGGGAACACAAAGAGCTACTTGCTGAGGTAACAATGTTACAAGATAGAGCACATATACATTAGTATCAAACTAGATCTATAAGTATGGTGGAGCATATAAATCTAATATGCATGTATCAAAGAGTGATAGTGAGGGAACTAGTCTTGGTGACCAAAATCTGATTATTGAGTGACTTGTATCATTGTAATGATACTTGTAGTGACTTAGATATATATGGAATTTTGTTCTTATATGGGTATCATGTACATTAGCATCTTGAGTTGCGGTATTATGCATTTGAATATGTGTTTAATTATATTTTGATATGGAAATATGTTATTTTATAAGTAATGGTACCTAGTTATTTATGTGTTTATAAAATTTTAAGTATATATGTATATTGGATTAGAAATGTTAGTTGTTAGTATATGTGATATATGATTATTTTAGGATATCTAAGTGTGGATCATGTAACTTTGGCATGTACTATCTAAACCCAAATGGCATGGTGAACAAGTGACCATACTACTCATGTTATGTTGGCATATAAATAGACTCTATAACTAGTACTATTTGTGATACACTACTAGTACCTAGATATGTAGACTCGATAACAAATATCATAATTTTATACTATAATAAATCTATACTTTGATCTCTATTATCTCTACCAAATATCTTAATCAATTATTAAACTATGCTCTGATCTCTATGATCTCTACCAAATATATTAATTGGTTATTGACCTATAATTGGTGATTGCATTACTTTCCATTTTTGTACCATGATGCTATAAGTAGGTCAATTTTTTTCAACTAAAACCATCTTTTCTAACTTTTTGGTATACAAGATCTCTCATAATTAAGTGTCCTATAAACCATAAGGCTCATAGAATGGGTATCCAATGGATCCTTAAAAGGAATGTCCTAGGATAACTCAATGATAAAATAGTGTGATCTAGGAGAGTGTGGATAATGATATATTTATGCCTCATGTTTAAATTTTATAATGCATTTATCAACATAATGGTTGATATTATTTATGAGTGCATAATATTTGTTGTCCCAATGTCCATTTATTTAATGAAAATTGCAATATGGTTTATTATGTATCCTATGCATATGGTGTAATAGATGGTGATGAGTAAAAGGAAGTGTGATCATCTCCTTATATAATAATGTAAGTAATATATCATGAGGAATGTCTCTATCTAAAAACTATATAGCCCTTCTATTGGTGTTTTGTTCTCTACTCACTATAGGAGATGCTATCTGAAGTGGTTCATTTCCCTTGTTGAGTATCTTGATTGGTTATTTATATTCCACTTATTTCTTAGTCATAGGTTTAGTAGGTTATTGTACCATATTTGATGACTATGGTTGTGGGAAATTTACATCCAAATCTACCTTTGAATGTGTCTCAACTAGTCCCAATTTTTTCTCTGATCCCAAAGCTACGTAACATAGATGCCTAAATGATTTGGATTTCTCACATATCAATTTTTACTTAAGAGGAAAAAAGAGGCCTCTAGAAAATATGTACTATACCTATAAATATCAACTGATGCATACAAGATTTGAATATTAGAATATACTCATTTACTGTTTCTATATTACCCTAGTGTAGTGAAGATAACTTTTCATATGTTACTCGATGTCCCTTATTTTGAATAAAATTCATGAGAAAGACTACTTCTAACTCATCATATGTATGTAGTGAACCACTGAGGAGTGCATGCTGGAACCATTCTAGTGACTAACCCTCCAAAATCATAGGGAATACTTGTAAGAGAGTCAAGCTATGAGTGACATGTGTCATATTTTTTTTTTAAGATTCAAGTTACAAGTATGGATCTCCATGCCCATCAAATTTTGGTAACATTGGTATCTCATAGTTGGATTGCAACTTTGTAGTGAAGATTCTGTGTGGAATAGGATTTCCATGGATGACATTGGAATGAACCCAAGATTGGTATGCTTTAATTTATAATGTGAGATAATGTACTTATTTTAAAGCACCCATGAGATGAATCAAGGATATTACCTCTTGTGAAGGTATATTAACATCATCAAGGGGATCATTTAACTATTGAATCTTATTATTAATCTTAGCCATTGGTACACTACATCATAAAATGGTAGTGGGTTTTCTCACCATAACCTTTGGAGGGGTGATAGCTTAGACATTGTTAAAGGGAAATAATCTATCACCATCATGTAGGTTAGGATGAGAAATAAATGCAATTGTAGTAAGGGAGAGTAAGGGATATTCATTGGTATCCCTTATATTATTAATTGATAAATAAGTATGACATGGTAATGGATTAGAATATATATTATCATCATGTGAGCATAAATTAAGTAAACTATGAACATAAGAATAATTTAATGTGTGTTTTTTAGAATTTTAACTAGTATTTGATAAGCAATCAATTTGAATACAAAGAATGGGAGAAATAGGGAGAAAACTAGAACTAGTAGACTCACTTTCTTCTTCATTAACATCATAATAATCATTTTTATTCCATGTTTCATCAAATAATAATTTATTTCACTTTTATAATCAAGGGAAGAAGAGTTGTCATTTAAATTCTTAGTAAGAAAGGGAGTATAAGAATATTTTAACTTTTTACTACTACACACTATATCATCATGTGTATGTGCAATACAATGCATATCTTCACTAGTTATGAGTGGGATGCATGTATCATCATAATTTTCAAGGTTGGAGTCAAGGGTGGAAAAATTAGCACTCATATTTTCATTGGACATGTTATAACATGTAGGATAAGAGTTAGAGATATTTGAATTATCTACTTTGTGCATGGAATCATTGTGTTGAGTTTATAATCTAAAATAAGGTGAAAAGATAATATCATCTACTTTAGTTAAAAAATATGTAAAAGGAATAACATAATTTGTACTTGTTTTTTCAAATTGAATTGATAAAGGTAAATAATGTTCATTTTTATTTTATATGCTAGGAACATCATGTATAATGTTACTTGAACCATGCAAAGATAAATTGATTTTATTATTCTTGTATTGCTTTAATTTGAATAAGGATGTAGTAAAAGTGGCTGAAAAACTAGGATAACATTAAAATAAAGTACTACCAACATGAATTTATTTTGGCATTATATTATTGGTTTGATTCTGAGAAGGGAAGAGAGAGGAAAAAGAGAATAAGATGAATATAATGTATCATCATTAATATTTTCATTACCATGCTCATAATAGTCATCATATCCATGATTACCACAATAATCATCATCATTATAAATGAAATAATGCTCATTATCATGTGTTATGTGTAAATTTGAAAATTGGTCCATTCATTTTCATAATTATGAGAAAAATAAAAAACTTTATCAATTGGGTGAGGGGGGGGAGAGGTTCCCTAGAAGTCATCTTAAACTTACCACAAAAGATAGTATAAAGAATTAAAAATAAGCACAAAATGTGTATAAGATAATATGACATAGATAAATTGAAAATTATGCTAAATATTTAGCCCAAATTTTAGAGAAAATAAACTTTTTGCTTGAAACCCTAAAGGGTAATGTTTGAATGTATAAGGACTTAGTATGCAAATTTAGGGTTGTAGAGGGTTTGTTGGAAAAATTTAAATTGTATTAAATTAATGAAACCCTAATAGAGTATTGATTTGGATTATTTAGGGTATGAAAAAATAGGAAAAAAAATAAGAATTTTATAAACCCTACTTATTACATAAAAATGAAGAAGGTGAACCCTAGGATGAAACTAGGGTTTTTAATTACTACTCAAAGTAAGTTGGGTTCACCAAAATATTTTAACTATTTAGGACTTGGTACATGTAAATCCTAGGTTGTTAAAGGTATGAGTATGATAGATAAATTCAGATAAAGGTTATAAATAATTAATTAGATAGATTTACCTAAAATACTAAAGATAATGAGGAAATATACTCATCTAGAATGAAATAGGTGTTTGTTAGGTGTCAAGAAGGTTGGAATATGACTGGAGATGAGTCAAGAGTCTTTAGTCATAGGAATATAATTGAAAAATAGTTTTGGAGAATAGCATCCTTAGGAGGATAGTAGTGATATAGTGCTAATGTCTAGTTATGGATCTAATGTCCTTCTATGGAGATATTGCTGGAGACTTTTAGGGATGCTATGGGAGATTTTTGGAAACCTATAGGTAAGTTTTTAACTATTTATCATTAATTTATGTCATTTTTTTCTAATCTTTTCCAAAACCTAATGAACACTCACACACACAAAATAACAATGAGATAAAATTAAAAAGGAAAGGAAAAACTAGTTTGTGGGATATTATGATTATGCGATATAGAACCCCCATTATCCTAGTTGTTACCTATATTATCCCGAATGATAAGGGTATCAAATTTCATGTATTTATCCCTTAGGGAATGTGAATATTCAATGAACATAGCATGTTATAATGACTTTTACTTAGGCCCTTATTTGATCATACATAAGAATCTAGGTGTGATAGTTGAGAAATATATAGTATGTTGAATTATACTATTGACTAATTTTATGTAATTTTGTGTCAAGGTAGTAAGTGATATATGTAAAATGCCTTTTGATTCTATTTATATATAATTAACATTGCTTTTAATGTAATACCCTTATTCACTAGTTGACAAGATGAAAAAGAGAGATAAAATCATAAAAGAAGGCTCAAGGAAAGGTTAGGACCCAAAAAATAGTGAGAAAGTGATTGTTGGACATTATCTCTAAAATTAGACACTAGTGCACAATTCTAGTGTCCAAGACTGGTGCTAATGTCCTGAGGTCCTAGAATTGAGTAAATATTGGGTAGAATAGGTTAGGGGGATTGTGACTAGGAGGTGATGACATAGGACTACTAGGCATGTAGAAAACAAGGAAAACAAGATATAAGAAAAACCAATAACCCAAAATGACCATGAAAATAAGATTCACATCCATCACTAAGAATTTATTATGAAAGAACAATAAAATACATAGTAATTATGGTTGATTCACCAAATTAGGGTGTGTACATTATGTGCAATAAAATGGTTAAAAGAGTCCTCATGGATAATTATTCAAGACTCAACATATCATTTTTTCCATATTTGGAATTGGACCTAAATATTTAGAACCATCCAATATGAACACCAAGGTATTTGATAATATTTCCTAATAAGTATTAGGGCAAATAAAATTGGATATTAATGTGGGACCTCATACATTACCTACTTTATGCCAATTTATGTGAAATTATTTAAACTATAAAATAATTTGGGATGGCCTTAGATACATGAGATGTATATGGTACCATATACTCTAAATTCATGTTTGAAGTTCATCCATTAGGGGTTTATTTATGCGTATCCCATGGATACTAATCTTTTAAAACATTGTGTAATAGTTGACCAAACAAATTCTATTTTACTATAATCATATAACCTATATTTTGGATTTTGATATTTGATAAAATATGAGTATAAAAACAAAGATTGGTAAAAAATGAGCAAGGTATATACCAACCTATATCTCCTAAAAATAACACAAATTGATAAGGCTTGGGTTTTTCAAAAAAATATTTAAGTCATAAACATTCTATTCACAAACAAAATATTCATAGTAGAACTTGACTTATGAAGGCCACATTATAATGTATGCATGTACCTACCTCTAACATATATCTACCATTGGTAAACCCTTATTTAAATGAAAAAAATGCTTTACTAGAAGGTTTGACATTTTATGAGTTCTCAACTGATGAGTCTTTACTTGAGTACTTAGGGGATTATGAGTATCTACCTTTTTTATACCATAAAAATAGGCTTCCTCATGCTACCTTTACTTATGCTTAATTTTTTAAGAATGATGATACCAATGTCCAACATGATGCACACAAATCTATTCCTACCACACCATTTGTCATCGAATGATCTAATTTATTGAATGAAGAAATAATGAATACAACTATGACATAGAGAAAGATACTCAACTAGTATTACTTGTCACAATGATGTAGAATGATGAATGCAAGGTCTATCAGCATGTCCTACATGATTACCAATAATTGTTCACTTGGGATTACTTAGATATGCCTTAAATTAATCCATCAGTGGTAATGCATAATATATTATTGTATCTACATGCAAAACTTGTTAAACAAAAAATTTGTAAAATGCATCCCAAATTGGCCTTGTTGGTAAGAGTTGAGATTCAAAAGTTCTTAGATGCAATATTTTTAAGAGCCATTGCATAATCTGATTGAATCTCTAAAACTATTCATGTTACTAATCATAATGGTGACATTTGATGTTACACTTATTACTATGATTTAAACATGCCATATTCCAAAGATAGTTTCCCATTACCTAACATTCATATTATTGTCAATTATATAGCTATATATAAGAGATTTTCATTTATGGATGGATTTTTTAGATATAACCAAATAAAAATTAATCTAGTTGGTCAAGAATTGATAACATTTACTAACCCATGGGGAACATTTTTTATATTGTTATGGATTTTGGGATAAAAAATGTTGGAGAAACATATCAAAGGGCAATAACACACATTTTCCTTGATTTTATTCATAAAATTATTATTGATGATTAACTTGAAAAATCCAAACACTGCCAAGACCATGCTATTAAACTATGACAAAATTTTGAATGATTGTGAAAATTTTAATGTGTGATTAAATTAAAAAAATGTGTTTTTAGAGTATCTTATAGAAAGCTTCTCGGGTATATTATTTCTCATCAAGGCATAGAGGTTGATCCAAAAAAAGGCTAAATCTATCATTGATATGCTACTTACAACTAGTTTAAAGTAGTTGTGATGTTTATAAGGTATAATTTAGTCCATTTGGCATTTTATTGCTCATTTGGTTGATAAGACAATCCCTTTCACACATTTACTAAAAAAGGACACCAGATTTTTACGTGATGACATTGGCTATCAATTTTTTGATAAAATCAAAAAATATTTAGCTATCCCACTGATCCTCATGCCTCCTATATAAGATATAACATTAATATTTTATAATTAAATCAATCATAAGGCCCTTGGGGCCTTATTATCATAATATGATGATGATCACAAAGAACAGGACATATATTACATCAATCATCAATTGGTTGATTATGAATACAAATATATGACAGTGGAAAAATAATGTCTAACATTATTTTTTGATACATAAAAATTATGATATTGCTTACTCAAAAATGAGGTCTATGTTATAATAAAAGAGGCCCCATTACATTTACTTATGAATAAAACACATCTAACAGGTCACATCAAAAAATTGGTGATGCAACTTATAGATTTTGAACTCAATTTTGTATGTCAAAAATCACTAAAAATCCATGTTATATTTGATTAATTGGTTTTAGCTCTAATAAATTATCCCTTTCCAATTATTGAATCTTTTCATGATGAATTCAAGGTGTATAATATATTTTCAAAGCCATGGATAATGATTTTTTATGGATGCAAATGTAGGATAGGTATAGGTATGGGTATCATATTTTGCACCCTAGAGGGAGAATACATTCCATTCTCTCAAAAATAAGATTTTTGTACACCAATAATATAGAAAAATATGAGGCCTTGATAATTGGATTATCAATAGCACAAAATCTTCATATAAATGACATTTATGTTTTTGGTGACTCCTAGTTGATTGTTAATCAAGTTATCAACCATTACTAAACCAAGGAAGAACATTTACTGCCATATAAAGAAATGGATAAACTAAAGGAAAAAAAATGATACATTCTCTATTGACAATATTCCATGTAAAGATAAATACCATGGCTAATGTGGCATATTTAATGCCTTTTAACACCAATGATGATTCCATAAAATTTACCATATGACAATTACCAAATCCTTTCATTTATTTAGATCAAATAGATGCCTTCATAGTTTTCAATGTTACTTGTAACTCTACAAATATAAAATGATATTTATATTTTCTTATATCAATCTTACATACTAGATCATTTTATACAAAATTATAAACAAAAATTACAATAAAAATCATTTCATTATGTTATAATTGGAAATGATTTATTCAAATGAGGTTTTGATGGGAAATTACATCAATGTTGAAATAAAGATGAAGCAATAATTGCACTATATAAATGCATAACAATGAGTGTGGTGGGAATTTTAGTGGCAAGGACATGTCCCAAAAATTATTGTGCCAAGAATATTATTGGCCTAACATGGAATGAGAATGTATTGAACATTCAATGGAATGTTTACAATGCCATAGATATCATAATTTGAATCATGTGCCATCTTACAAGTTACAGCTAATTGTTTCACCATTGTCAAAATAATTGCTAAGATAGTTAAATGGCATAGTATAGATTAACACCAATTAATTATGTATGCTTTATGGGCATACTACACTAGTGTTCACATGCCTGCTCAGGATACACATTATTCCTTAGTTTATGGTATAGTGGTAGTTTTAATGATATAACTCAAAATACATTCCTTGTGTTTTTATCTCAAATATATTATAAAAGATAATGAATATCATGAAAATAGGTTGCATCAATTAGAACATTTTAGTGAAACATGTACACATGATGTTGAACATTTACAAGTTTATCAATATCATGTTAAGAAATCATATAACATAAAGGGCCACAAGAATTTTATGTGGGTGACCTGGTACTCAAGGAAAATCAAAAGAACACCAACATAGAAAAATACAAGAAAGGAAAGTTCAAACCAAATTGGTTTGGACCATTTATAGTTACAAAAAGACTAGGAAGAGGCATATGACATCTAGCCACACTTGAAGGAAAATATATTAAAATCTCAATGAATAGTATACACTTACTTAAATATCTTACTTGGCATATCTCAAATATTCTAAAAATACTAACAAAATAAAAAAAAACTTAAAAATTTAAAAATATTTTTAGTATTTACATGTTCTATTGGCTATTTGGCATCTATGTTTTTGGTTTCATATTGGTATATGGCATATTAGTAATTTATATATACATGTTTTTCACATATAATTTGAGTGTGATACATGCATACACAGATACATGATCTATTCCTATATAGATGTTGTATGATCCTTATACTCATGTCATATAGACATTGAGGGCATTTAATTATTTTTTCTTGATACACAAAGGTTATATGTTTCTATTGTCACTTTCTATTATCATGTTTGATCTTATATACTTACACATGCCTTTATTTATGATTATATATTTCATAGTGTAATTGATATATACTTGAATTTTTTGCTAACACATATATCTAGGGGCTATTATGCTATGCTTATGTAGGTTTCTTATGATTTTAATTTATGTACTTCCTTGAGTGTCTTGTCTTGCATGTTATTGCTTGTTCAAGCATTTGAATATGCACCATTTATTATGGCCCTTGTGCCTATGTTTTCTGATTATGGAATTTGTATATGTAATTTATTTTTGTGTATACATTTTAATGTGTCATTCCTTGATTTGTGTACATTTAACTAATCCATGTCCCTTTGATTGTGTGTCATTTGAACATGCCCCTTGTTTGAGGTCTCCTTAGATCATTGCCTTTTCGATTTGCTTTTAAATAATCTTGTGCGTGTTTTTGATTACTTTATGATCTTGTATTTATATTATCTACATATTTCCAGGATTCACATCATGCATCTTAGGACTTGATGTAATCACATACTATTTACCTCAGTGATATATCTACCTAGACATGTTACTCTTATATGTTACATGATACATTCATATATTATAAAGTTATCTTATATTTTTAAGGTAAGATGACTACTAGTTTTTAATTATCCTCACTTCAATAAAGGGGGAATGTCATAGAGACATTACTTTAACATTTTTTCACTATTCACATTTTTAGATATATAGTAGGGGAATGTTATGGAAACATGTTCTCCTTATTTGGCAGATTTCACAGATTCAGAAACATAGTGGGGGCATGTTATCCACACTTATACCATATATTAGTTTTATATTTCAGTTGCGGAATCTTTTAGAAACATGTTATCCACACTTACATAGTATAAAATTATCCAAATTTCATAGTTATATGATTCAAATACACATTTGTGGTATAATTATATACATCGGTACTATTATTATACTTAGGTTTTATCATGAGACATATAAGGTGAATATGATATGTAAAGAGAACCTAAATTAGAAAATCAAAATTAGTTTCATATTTTAAAATACTTCTAAAAACTTTATCTCATTAGGTTGAATTTTTATGGACTGTAATTAAGCTAATCTACTATAGTAGTTGTTTCACTTTTGGTATGATCAATGTAATTAACTCACTCAACCTTGCCAAGTTTATAGGTTTATAATTGATTACATCATCCAACCTCACCTGATTTATAGTCTGGGTTGACTTGGATCAACTCATACTCACTAGTTTATATGTATGATTGCATTACATGATTGAGCTAATATCAAATGTTGAGTGGAAACTCACCTTTTCTCCAAGGTTGGGGGCAAGTTTGTCCTTGAATATATATATATATATATATATACACACACACATACACACACACATATATATGTAAATAAGTGTTTATATATATACACACATATATACATATATATATATATGTGTATGTATATATATATACATATGTATGTATATATATACATATATGTGTGTATATATATATGTGTGTGTGTGTGTATACACACACACATATATACATATATATATGTGTGTGTGTGTTGTTAGGATGTGGAGCTAAAAGCTTCAACTGGTGCAAACATGGAGGAGGTTGCTGAGTTTCAGGGAGACCGGTGTCGGCGGAGTGCAGTGCAGAAGGAAACTGACATCGGCAGGTGTGAGCTGAAGACAACCAGCATCGGTAGGAGGTCAGCCAATGCCGATCACCTCTAGGTAGATAGGGACCGATGTCAGTTGCATGTGGTGGTTCCAGAACTATTTGTTGCACAGATAGTTAGTTCGTTGAATCGAGAGTTTACATGTAAAGGCTAATTATAGTCTTGAGTTGTGTGTCTAATTATTGTAATTAAGGTAGTCTAATTATTGTAAGCATGAGATCCATATATGGACTCATGGGCTGTATTGTAAACCATAGTGCTAGGGAGTAAGAGAGCTAAATAAGCTCCTTCTGAGAGAAGAGAGCAATGGAGTGTTCCTCTTAGTGCCATAGTACCAAGTGTGGGTACTGGTTTGGAGAATCAGAAGGGTTCTTCGTATTTGTATGATCTTGGTCAGCAGGTGAGCATGGCTTCTTTTGGAGATCTACAATGGTGAGTAAGGTCTAGTGATTTGCAGGTAGCAGCAGAGAGCAGGAGATCTACTTGGAGTACGGCTGTGTGCTTGGTGTACTGGCAGCGTGTTATTGACTGGTGGAGGTGAACATCAATTCTGTATTGGAGTTGATTGTTGGGACCGAGAGAGAGAGGGAAGAAGGTATTGAGGTGTGGCGAGCCTTTGAGGTGGAAGAAGAAGTGGCATCTTCTTTATTGTATATTCTTCTGAGTGATTATTAATACAATTGTGTATTGTCTCTCATATTCCTGTGTTGTTTCATATTTCTAGTTACTTATCACTCTGGTTAAATTTTGTGTTTAGTTGCTAATACAAGAAGTGATCATATGTGCTCTATTAGTGGAGCAAGATCCTGACAAGTGTGTGTGTGTGTGTGTGTATATACACACAGATATATATGTATATATATATATACACACACACACATATATACATACATATATATACACACACATATATATATACATACATATATATGTATGTATATATATATATATACATATACATATACATATATATAGATATACACACACACATATATATATACATACATATATATATATATATATATATACATATATATATATATATACATACATACATATATATATATATAAACACTTATATATATATATATAAAAACACTTATATATTTACATTTATCCTAATCTCAGTTTAAAATGGTTCATAATTATACATATTTTCAAATCAAGTTTGTAAAAGGCAAGACAGTTGCATCAATACACAGGTTTACTACTAAACCTTACTCTTTATATTTCAATAATTTAAATTATTTTGATTTTAGATTATATACACTAATGATATACTATAACATGCTCTTGGATACATGTTAGTCACCATCAAAACATTCATTTTAGGCTCAATTAGAGGTAAGGTGTGTTATACACACCCATGTATGCATTTATTTTCCTTTAAACTAGTAATTTCATTACAAGATTAAAAGAGAGAAAATGTAGACACTAAATCTTAATTATATATCACCTTAGTCTTTTACACTTGGTAAATACATATTATATATGCACCTTTAGCTTCTAGACCTTCTCATTATTGAAATTCTCATATATACTTTATCTCTATGCAAATTTGCTTATCTCTTAATTTGACCAATGTTATTCTAATGACTTAGGATTTATATCATGCTCAAAGTATTGTAACACTATTTATATTGTATATCTTCAAGTTTAGGACCTATGCCTATATTCCAACTTCCCAAACACTTGTGTCTTTATTAGACACTTACGTCGACATAAGTGTCTTATTCTAACATAAGTGTCCAGTGCCCTAAGTCATCAAACTTACAAATTTAATGTATATCTATGGTTGGCTTAAGTTCTTTAATGAAAGATATTTCCAAAAGGGATTATATCTATACACACACACACACACACACACACACACACACACACACACTCATTCATTACTCACCTAACACAAACCTAATAAATCATATGGAAGCTTATTAAAAGCATTAAACCAAGCATTCAAGTGAGGAACATTTCCATATTTTATCCTATTTTCATATGATTAGTCATAGGGAAAGCACATCTACAAGTCTGAAGTGCTAAAGGAGCACTCCATGATTATTAGTTTTCAAGTTACAAGATAGGCCATTGTTTTAATTTATTTACACATATTGTATTCTTGTGAAGACACAAGAAAAATAATAATGGATCACTACATTATTTTGAGGCCCTCTTCATATTATTGGCTCTTTGGTGTCTTTGGGGTTATCTTGACACTATGAGCCCACTTACCCATTTTTTCCATAGCCACTATGAAAATGAAGAACTAAGGTTTTCCTATTTGATAAGGATCAATAACCCATGATCTAGATCTAAGCACACCAAATCAAAGGTGACATATAACCCAAAATATCCTTTTCAATCACATATATATCTAATAGGTATTTCATATTGGACACATGTGTCCATGTTATATAGAGTCATCAAAATGATCATATGAGATTGAAATACTTGTTTAAGGCTAAAGATGTAAAATTTATAAAATATAAATCTAGGGTACTGATCTAGTCTATTTTAATATTTTTTCATATCAGACTTGCATGCACATAGTTTAAAAATTAAGTACTCTTGTGTTCATTTCACTAATATATCAATAAATAATTATACTTATTATTTGTAACATATCTAAGTATTTAAGTTCAAAATATTATTTATCTAAGTTTATAATTAATTAGACTATTATAGATCTATTTATTACACATGTGCTTATTCATTTATGTATTATTACATCTCAATTTAGGGTTAAATAGGAGGAGAAACAAGATTTCACTTGGTAGAATGGGAGAAAGTTTGTCTTCCCAAAAATCAAGGTAATCTTGGTCTAAGGAGTGTTAGGGCGATGAATAAAGATATCTCATCTAATATGGGGTAGAGGATAATGATGGAATATAACATGTGGATTAAATTAATTAAGGCCAAATATTTGGATAATAAAGAAGCATAATATTTTATGACTTAGGAAAATCTTCCTTTGAGCTTAGTCTATTGGAATAGTTAGGAAAACATTAGAAAGATTCTTGGGAATTATTTTAGGTGGAATGTGGGAAGAGGTGATAAGGAAATGTTTTGGGATTATTCTTGGTTACATAATATTCTATTAAGTTTGGTGAAGTTGTGGGATAAATTCAATAGTAGAATTAAAGAAGATATGGGGGAAAAGGTGTAAGACTAATTGATAGATTCATCCCAAGGGAGTGAATGGAAAGTAATAAATATTGAATTTCTAAACCCCTTCATATTAGATAAATTGAAGCATATGAATGATAAGTTAAAATTTATTTCATACTAGTCAGGTTTTATGAGAGGATAAAACAATCAACCATAGAGAAAGGGGTGTGCATTGTTAATTCAAGATATTTTATGGAGATAAATAAATCCTGTGATGGGTTCTCATGGGGATTTTTTTGAGAGGGACACTTGAACCCTAATTCAACCTTTTCTAGTGGGTTTTTTTCCTAGAAAAAAATCATTAAAATATAAAACCTTATTAAAAGGTGAATTATGCTTCCAAATAGGTTTCTTCTTTATGAAGATGAGGGGGAGTCCTATTGAGAATTATTCCTATTGTTAAGGTTTGGAATTGATGTCAAAGGTTATTAAAAAGGATGGTATCATTGTTATTGTCATTTATGTCTTAGTGGTGCTCCAGTGAGTGTTATGTTGTAACAAGATAAAGTGTTTAAGGTCAGTTGATATAGTCATGAGGCCATTGGTATTCATAAGGTCATTTGATGAGTGTAGCTATGAGAAGATAATATTTATTAGTGTTACATTGATTTTGAGAGTTTAAGTATATGTTATTATGTATGCATGAGTAATGTGAAGGTCAACATGGAAGGTCCTTGTTGTCAAATTTGTCAAGTGTTTGAGCCTAGTAGTGTCTTGAGAAGGTATGTACATAGGATGCCTAGTCTTGTACATGAAGAGACATGGTGGAATGGTGAGATAAGGTTGTATAAGGATCTTTGACATAGTGTGAACATGTGAGTGAAGTATTGAGATCCTAAAAAGAGGTTTGAATGTTAGTTCAAGGCCTAATAAGGTGTGAAGACTTAGTTGTAGAAAGTAAGGTGGTGATACCATGGCCTAATGAGGCATGAGGTTTAGTTTCCAAGGAAAGTATGCATAGGTCATATTTATTATATGTATTATAGGTTGTCTCAAGTGTACTGAAGAATTTTTAGGTTAAATTTTGAAGGTTAAGGCAAGAAAAAGTGTTTCTAGGTCTCTTGAGTGCACATAATGAAGGGTTATCACCCCGAGAAGGATTTTATTTTACTCATTAGCTTGTTAAACATTTGAATGGGAATCTAAGCTATTCATGGTAGATGGGGAAGGGTCTTAGCTCAAAATTTTAAGCATTTTTTTTGGATTAAGGGGATATGATTTATGAATGATTTTTAAGAATGGAAATAGGTTCAAACCCTCTTCGAAACCTAATAAGGACATGAAATTAAAGATGTTGATAAAAGTGACTAGAATTGATTACTATGCTTAGTTAAACTATTGGAAGTTGTTAGGTGTGTGGGTAGACCCTGCATGAAAGTGTTAATTTATTGAATATTTATTATAGCAATTAGAGTTGACAAAGTCAAAGTATGAAAATGGATGGAGGATGAATATTGAGACTCATGTTTGATGTAAATGAAGATTTTTGGACATGTTATATCCCTTAAGTGTTTTAAACTAGTCATCTAAGTTAGCCAAAAAATAACAAGCTAATAGCAGAAATAATGAAAAACCCAAGAAATACTGAGAAGATGATTAGGAATGTATATTTTTTGGGAGTTTTATGAACTATTAATTATTTTTATAAATCTTTAAATTCATATATAGTGGTGAAAATGATGAATACAAAATGGCTTGTCTGACTCAGTGAGGTCTATGTGTAGTGAGGTCAACAAATTGATTTTTAAGACTAATAGTTGCTACTAGACCATAAGATGATTATAATTGAAGATGGTTTGGATATTTCATAGTTTCATAGACATGTATAATAATTCATTTAAAATATCTATACATGTGTTGGAATTTTGAGTCACCATGACTGGTCTTTGAGGAAAACTAACAGTTTTGAGTGAGCAAGTTGTAGAAGTGTTTTTGAGTCTTTTTTCCTTATGTGATGAAGTCTAATGAACCTTGTGAATTTTTTTATGTCTTAGATGTTATTTATTGTAATTTTTTTATGTCTAAATGATATTATATCTTTTTTTGTTCAACATAGACCTTTTTATATGTGTGAAGGCCTAATGTGAACAATATTAATGGTGTGCTTCAACTGGTGGTTAGAGATATAAAGTGTAATAAAATAATATGATATTATTATGGGTATATTTTAATGGTATATTAATTTTTCATACCATGTTTTTAGTTTTAAATTATTACAAAGATATCAAAGAATAACGTGTGTTAATGAAGACCTAATTGAATTAGGTCTCCTTAAGGCCTAAAAGAAGTTTTAGTATTTAAAGTTGAGGATGACATATTGTAATGATTTATTAATGTAAAAAATGTGTTATAAGACCTATTTTAATGGTAATATAAGTTTTCAAGTGTGTATGGACTACCAAGAGGTGCATGAGCTAGAGGATTGTATAAGATTAAGGCCTAATAGACCTAATTCTATAATTAGTGAGATATAAAGAGAAAGTGAAGGATATAACACATTGAAGAGCTGAAAGAGGTATTGTATAACATTATTGGGGTGTATATAAACTATATTAAATATATAACTAGGGTAATGTAGATGAATATCAAGTTCATATGACCTAATTTGTTTTGAAGAAACCTAGTTGAGCGAAAAAGCCTAGAAGGCAGTTTGAGAGGGATAAAAGAGTGAGAAGAGCTAAAGAAGGTGATCATAATATATTATGTGAGCAACAAGGTTTTTTAAGGTGATAAAAAGTTTCAAGTGGATAATTTATTATTGATTCATCTAGGGGTTGGTGCCTCTTGGCAGGTTGGTGCTTGTTAAAGCCTAGTTGAGTGGGTACTTGACTAGTTGGGGTTAGTGTTTCATGTAGAGTTGGTGATTCAAAAAAGATTAGTTTGTCTTATATTATTGTAGTAAATTTGTAGATATTAGTGGGTATTATTCACCTTGATGTTTTACCATAGATGTAATGTGTTTCTTGATCTTGTATGGTTGCATATGCTTTGCTAGATGTTCATGTTTATATGAATGGTTCATATATGATTAAGTGGAATTGAATGCATGTTTTGAAGACATTAACTCACCCACCCCCAAGTAATTGTACTTACAAAAACTTTAATCATATCCTAGTCTTTTAAATAAAGTTTAATAACTTAAAGGTGATTTTAAGAGCGCAATATGTCTAGTGTTCAAAAATAAAAAGACAATATGTATGATGAAGTCTACTATGATAGTGAAGAAGGAGAAGCTAAATTTGACCTTGAAGCTAAGATCATAAGTGACCTTGATGATTTGAATCATTAAAATAATACTATCAAGGATCTTATAAATCATTTAGAAGATGTCAATATAAGGTTTACATCAAAGGAAGTTGAGTATGGCCAGTTAAGGATAGAGCTAGATTACTTGAAGGTTCAACATGAGCAACTCATAGAAAAGGTGAATAAGTTTGATATAGAGTGTGAGAATTTATAATAAGTTAAAATTAAAAACATGAAAAGACCAATCAAGAATACCAATGAAATAAGAGATAAGTTATCATGGGACCATAGGATAAGGAGTGATCGTTCAAGAGGTAAGTACATAAATGTTATTTACTATAGTTGTCATAATATGGGACACATTGCAAGATTCTATTCTAATAGAGTCAGAATGCCCTCAAGATTCAAAAAGATGTATGAATCTCTAGGAGTGAATTATAAGGGTCAAACATTGGTATGGAAGCCAAATCAATTTAGGACAAATCATATTGAGCCCAAGAGTCAAGATGGACAATTTGCTAAGGAGGAACAAAAGACTAAAAAATATTTTATGCTAACTCAGGCTATATTTCACATTCAAGATGAAGGCATGACATGTTATATAAATAGCGGTTGTTCAAGAAACATGATAGGATAAGAAAATAAGTTCATCTCATTAAAGAAGAATAATGTAATAATAGTGAGGTTTGGAGACAACACAATTGCCAATATAGTTGGCAAGGGTATCTTGAGTTTGGAAAATGGGAAGATCAAGATATAAAATGTGTTCTATTCAAAAGGTTTGAAACATAACCTTATTAGTGTAAGTAAAATTTGAAATAAAGTACACACATTAACCTTTCATGATAGAGGGTGTGAGATAATTAGAGCCAAATTAGGAAGGATGATTGTCAATGCTAAGAGGACTGAGAATAATCTATATGTCTTAAACAAGATCAAGAAGGAGAGATGATTTATGATAAATATGGATGAAAGTTGGCTATCTAATAAAAGGTTACATCACTTAAACTTTGAAATTTGGGCAAGATAAGCACTAAGAAGTCTGTGAATAACATTTCTCAGATCATCAAACCTACAAACATATTTTTCAAGGCATGTCAACATGGTAAGTAGACTAGAAAAAGGTTCAAGTCAAAATAGTAATCTAATAAAATACACTTAGAGTTAATACACAATAATATCTATGGGTATACAATAATTTAAATCATTAAAAGACACAGCTAATTGATGTTACTCATAGATGACTACACAAAAATGACTTGGGCAGCATTCTTAAAATAAAAGTCAAAAGCTCTTGACAATTTCAAGGCATTCAAGGTTTTTGTTGAGAATGATAAGAATGGGAAGATCAAATGTCTAAGATCTAATAGAGGAGGAAAGTTTTTGGTCCAATGATTTTGATGATTTTTGTGAGGTTCATAGAATAAGGAGATAGTTATGAGTAGGTAGGATACCTCATCAAAATAGGATAGTAGAAAGAAAAAATAGGATAGTTTAAGAGATGGATAGAAATACACTTCATGAGACTATATTATTTGATGGATATTGGAGAGAGGAAGTAAGTAATGTAGTATACATTTTGAATAGAGGACATATAAGGACTAATGGTAAAAAGACTCCTTATGTACTATGAAAAGGTAGACCTACTAATGTGGAATACTGTAGAGTGTTTGTGAACAAATGTTTCATCAAAATAGATGATGAAAACTAAGAAAAGTTTGATTCTAGATCTGATGAAGGTATATTATTAGGATACTCATTAATTATCTCAGCCTATATATGTTATAACAAGAGGTTACAAAAGATAGTAGAAAGCACCAATGTGAAGATTGATGAGATAAAGAAATTACAATCACAGTCAAAGGTTATTTTAGAGAATATGAACTTTAAGAATGAAGAGGAGACTATAGAGGTTTATGAGGAAGGAAAATAAGTTAAGGAGAGATAGGACTCAAAAGGCCCCTCAAGGTAGATTCAATGAGATCATCCTAAATCTCAAATCATTAATAATAAGAATGTAGGTATGTAAATAAGGAGAAGACTGGTAAGTAATCTAAATCAAGATAATGTTACTCTATTAGCTAAGATTAAACCTAAGAATATTATAGAAGCAAGTAAATACAAATTTTGGATAGGTGCTATGAATGAATAATTAGATAAAATAGAGAAGAATGAGACTTAGGAACTAATTTCTAGGCCTAAAGATAAGAATGTCACTAGCATAAAATGGGTGTTTTAAAATAAGTTGAATGAAGATGGATAAGTCACTAGGAAAAATGATAGATTGGTATGCAAAGGATATGCATAAGTTGAAGGGGTAGACTTTGAGGATACCTATGCACTAGTAGTAAGATTATAGGCCATTAGTTTGTTTTGTAACATATGTAAGATTCAAAGGGTTCAAGGTAAACCAAACAAATGCCAAATCTACCTTTTTAAATAGGAATTTGAAATAGGAGGTGTACATAGAGCAACCTAAGGGGTTCTCACTATCAAGTTACAAGGACTATGTTTAGAAATTGAAAAAGGCTCTTTATGGTCTAAATCAAGCTCCTTGAGCTTGGTATGCCAAGTTGGATAGGTATTTATTGGATCAAGGATTTAAAAAAGGAGTTAAAGATAACATTCTATATATAAAGTTAGAAGATGAACTTTATTTGATAGTAGTTATCTATTTGGATGACATCATCTTTGGTGGAAATAATGAATATATGACCAAGGACTTTGCATAGGTGATGAAGAAAAAGTTTGAGATGTCCATGTTAAGATAACTATAATTCCTTTTTGGGTTGAAAATCACTTAATTTGAAAAAGGTATATTAATTTCACAAGCCAAGTACATAAGAAAGATGTTAAAGAAGTTTGAGATGGAAGATTGAAAGGTAGTTAATACACCTATGATTATAGGGTTTAAGTTGAACAAGGAAGATGAGTCTCCAAAGGTTAATCAAACATCATATAGGTCAATTATTGGAAGTTTACTATACACCACTACCTCTAGACCTAACATCATACAAGTAGTAGGTCTTGTGGGAAGGTTTTAAGTAAATCCAAAGGAAAATAATCTATAAGTAGTCAAGAGGATACTTAGTATCTCAAGGGGACTATGGATTATGGTTTGTGGTATCTAAGGAGCAAAGAGTTTGATTTAATAGCCTATATAGATGTAGACTAGGTAAGAAGTCTAGATGATAGGAAGAGTACCAATGGAGGAGATTTATTATTAAGTGGGTGACTAATTTCATGGATAAGAAAGAAACAACCACCACTTGTGAGGTTGAGTATATTGTAGCAACTTCATGTTGCACTCAGGTCCTATGGATGAGATAGATCTTAAAAGACTACAAGGTGGAGTATGATGGTCTTAGCCCTATCTATTATGATAATAAAAGTGATATAAGCATCTCAAATAACCCTATAATGTACTCAAGGACTAAGAACATTCCCATCAGGTATCATTTTCTAAGAGATCATGTAAGTGAAAAAAGCATCAGAATTGAATATGTTTCTACACAGGATCATATTATAGACATATTGACCAAACCACTTCTAAAGGTAACATTTGAACACCTAAGACATGAATTGGGTATAATTACTACCCCTAGTAATCATTTAATAATCCAAAGACTTAAGGAGAGCTAATCAAGTGGTTCATTAGCTCCAAGAGCATGTGAGTTATTTCAAGAAGGTATGCATGGAGATAGGGGGAGAATGTTTGTATTATGACTCATAAAATCATAGTACTATATGCTGAGTATTTTTGTTTCAAAGAGTGTGATCCAAGTATTTTCATACATAAATTTTTAATTTAAGTCTAAGGGGGAGAAAGACCAGAATGGGGGAGATAAGAATGATCAATTTGTAGTATGTTTTACCATTAATAACAAAGGGGGAGATTATTGAGTATTTTTCTTATTATTGAGATTTGGCATTGATGTAAAATTTTATTGAGAAGGATGATATATTTGTAATTTTATTTATGTCTCAATGGTGCTCTAATGAGTGTTGTATTGTAATAAGCTAAAGTGCTGAAGGTCAGTTGACATGGTTATGAGTTTATAGGTTCTCATGAGGTAATTTGAAGAGTGTAGCTATGAGAAGAGAATATTGATAAATGTTGTAGTGATTATGAGAGTGTAATAAATGATTGGTATATGTTCTTATGTCTATATGAGTGATAAGGTTATCATGGAAGGACCTTATTGTCAAAGATGTCAAGTGATTAAGCCTAGTAGTGTCTTGAGAATGTATGTACATATGATGCCTAGTCTTGTACATGAAGAGGCATGGTGTCATAGTGAGATAAGGTTGTATAAGGATTATTGAAATTGTGTGAAAATGTTATTAAAGTATTAAGATCCTAAAAAGAGGTTTGAAGGTTAGTTTAAGGCCTAATGAGGTGTGAAGACTCAGGTGTAGAAATCAAGGTGGTGAGAACATGGCCTAATGAGGCATGAGATTTAGTTTCCAAGGCAATTATGAAAATATAATATTTTTAATATGTATGATAGGTTGTCTTAGGTGTATTAATGAAATTTTAGGCTAAATTTTGAAGGTTATGGCAAGAAAAAGTGTTTGCAGGTCTCTCAAGTGCATAGAATGAAGGGTTCTCAACTCAAGAAGGATTTTATTGTGATCATTAGCTCATCAAAATTTTTTTTGGGAACCTAAGATATTAATTTTATATGGGTAAGGGTCCTAGCTCAAAATTACAGGTATTTTTTTTGGATTGAGGGGATATACTTTGTGAATGATTGTTAAGAATAGAAACAGGTATAAACCTTATTAAAACCCTAATAAGGACCCAAATGTTGAATATGTTAATCAAAAGTACCTAGAATGAATTAGTATGCTTAGGTAAAATATTGGAGGTTATATTAAACTCTCTTACACACATCTAGGTGTGATTGAGTTGTAATGTGTGTGAATATACCTTACAAGAAAGTGTTAATTTCTTGGAGATTTGTTGTAGTAATCAGAGTTGACCAAGTCAAAGTATGAAAGTAGATGGAGGATGAATATTGAGACTCATGTTTCATGTTAATGAAGGTTTATAGATAGGATATATCCCTAAATTTTACTAAATTGGTCATCCAAGTTAGCCAGTTGCTAATAGGCCTAATAGTGGAAATAATGACAAACCTAAGCAACATTGAGAAAATGATTAGGAATGTGTTATCATGATAGAGTGATGAAACCCAGTACATATAGATTTTTTTTAGGACTATTATTTCCTATTAATTATTGGTATTAATATTTTTATTAATATATTGTGGTGAAAATGATGAATCCAAAATGGCCTATCTGACTCAGTGAGGTTTGTGTGTAGTGGGGTCAACAAATTGGTCTATAAGACCGATAGTTGACACTAGACCATATGATGATTATACTTGAATATGGAATGTATATGACATAGGATAATTTTAATGCATAATAAGTCATTTAAAATATATATATATAGGTATTGGAAGTCTGAGTCACCATGATTGGTCCTTGAGGAAAACTGGTAGTTTTGAGTGAACAAGTTGTAGAAGTGTTTTTTAGTCTTTCTACCATATATGATGAAGTATAATGCACTATGTGATGTTTCTTAGGTATTTTAGGTTATATATATGTGATTTATTTTCATTTTTTTTGGATAAATAATATGTTATCTTTAGTTTTTCAAGACATACCTTTTTGTGTGTGTGAAGACCTAATGTGAATAATACCAATGGTGTGCTTCATATGGTGGTTGGAGATCAAAAGTGTCATAGACCTAATATGGGATTAGTATGGGTATATTTCAATGGTATATGAATTTTTCCTATCATGCATGGATTTTTAAAGTTTTCCAAGGAGATCAAAAGTTAATGTGTGCTAATGAAGGCCTAATTGAATTAGGTCTCCTTAAGGCCTAAAAGAGGTTTTCATATTTTAAGTTGAGGATGACCTATTTTAATGATTGATTCATGTATTAAATGTGTTATAAGACCTATTTTAAGGGTATTACAAGTGTGAAAGTTTATATGGCCAACCAAGAGGTGTGTGAGCTAGAGGACTATATAAAAACAAGGTCTAATAGGTCTAATTATCTAATTAGTGAGATATAGAGAGCAAGCGAAGGATATAACACTTTGAAGAGATAAATGAGGTCTCTTAGATAATTATATGGGTGTATAGAAACTATCATGAATATATAACTAAGTTAATGTAGATTAATGTTAAGGTCATATGACCTAATTTGTCTTGAATAAACCTAGTTGAGTTAAGAAGCCTAAAAGGTAGTTTGAGAGGGATAAAAGAGTGAGAAGAGATAAAGAAGTTGATAATCATATATTGTGTGAGAAATAAGGTTTTTTGAAGGTGATAAATTTTTTTAGGTGTATAATTTGGTACTAAGTCATCTAGGCATTTGGTTCCTCCTTGCAAGTTGGTACTTGCTAAAGCCTCGTTGAGTGAGTATTTGACTAATTAGGGTTAGTGCTCCATGTGGAGTTGGTGCTTCAATAAATATTGGTTTTTTTTTATTATATGAATTTAGTCCATTTGAATTGATCAGTGGGTTTTCTTCTCATTGAAATTTTCCCATATATGTAATGTGTTTCATGATCTTGTATGGTTGCATATGCTTTACTATATGTTCATGTTTTTATGAATGGTTCATGTATGATTAATTAGAATTGAATTAATGTTTTGAAGACACTAATTCAACCCCCCCACCTCTCATTGATTGTGCTTACAAAATATTGTATTAGAGTTTGTCCTTTGAAAAAAGTCTAACAATTTGAAGGTGCTCCTAAGAAGCACAAGATGTCTAGTGTTTAGAAAGAAGACAACATGCATGATAAAGAAGTCTACTATGACAGTGAAGAAGGGGAAGGTAAAGTAGACCTTGAAGCTGAGCTCATAATTTCCCTTGATGATTTTAATCATCAAAATAATAATATCAAGGATCTTAGGAATCATTTAAAAGATGTCAATGCAACATTTAGATTAAAGGAAGCCGAGTATGACCAATTGAAAATAGAGATGGCTTCCTTGAAGATTGAACATGAGAAGATCATAGACAAGATGAATAAGTTTTATAAAGAGAACTAGAAGTCAAAATAAGTCAAGAGTACCTACATGAAAAGACCAATTAGGAATCCCAATGTAATAAGAGATAAGTTATCATGGGAGTGATAAATCAAGAGGTAAGTAAATAAATGTTATATGCTATAGTTGTCATTCAATGAGACACATTTAAAGATTATTTTCTAATAGAGTTATAAGTCCCTAAAGATTCAAAAAGATGTATGAATATCATAGAGTGCATGAGAAGGGTCAAACATTGGTATGGAAGCCAAATCAAGTTAGGACTGATCATATTGAGCCCAAGAGTCAATATGGACTATTTGATAAGGAGGAACAAAAGACTAAAGAAGATTATATGCCAACTAAAACTTTATTTCACATTCAAGATGAAGGCATGAAATGGTATATAGATAGTGGTTGATCAAGCCACATGATAAGAGACAAAAATAATTTCATCTCACTGAAGAATAATGTTGCAAGAATAGTGAGGTTTGGAGACAACATAACTACCAATATAGTTGGCAAGGATATCTTGAGTCTGGATAATGGGAAGACTAAGACACAAAATGTGTTTTATTTGGAATGTTTGAAACATAACTTGCTTAGTGTGAATCAAATGTGCAATAAAAGACACACATTAAAATTTCATGATAGAGGGTGTGAGATAAGGATAGCCAAAATAGGAAGGCTATTTGCCAATGCTAAGAGGACTGAGAAAAATCTATATGCATTGAATGAGATCAAGAAGGAGAGATGCTTTATGATCAAGATGGATGAAATTTGGCTATGGCATAAAATTTTAGGTCACCTAAACTTTTATAATATAGTGAAGATAAGCACTACAAATTCAATGAATAACATGCCTAAGATCACCAAACCTACAAACATAATTTGCAAGGCATGCCAACATGGTAAGTAGAATAGAAGAAGGTTCAAGTCCAAGGAGTAATTTACTACAAGACCCTTGGAGTTAATACACGCTAATATTTATGGGCCTATAATAATTCAAATCATTCAAGGAGATAACTAATTCATGTTAATCATAAATGACTACACAAGAATGTCTTGGGTAGCATTATTAAAAGAAAATTCAAAAGATCTTGACAAGTTCAAGGCATTCAAGTCTCTTATTGAGAATTAGAAGAATGGGAAGGTCAAGTGTCTAAGATTTGAAAGAAGAGGAGAGTTTTGGTCTAATGAGTTTGATGAATTTTATGAGGTTCATGGAATAAGGAGATAGTTCTTAGTAGCTAGGACACCTCATTAGAATAGGATAGTGGAAAGAAAGAATATGATAGTTCAAAAGATGGCTAGAACTATGCTAAATGAGTGATGTTATCTGATGGATATTGGAGAAAGGTAGTAATAAATGCAGTATACATTTTCAATAAAGGATATATAAGGACTAATGTAAACAAGAATCCTTATGAACTATGGAAAGGTAGACCTACTAATGTCAGACATGTTGGCCATTTTTGGCCCACATGTAAACATCTTGCATGGTTTGATGAAGCAATGGATCAAAGGATTAGAAATGGATCCAAAAATTACATATAGAGAGGATCCAAGCAAGGTTTTATAAGGATCCAATAGTAGTGTTCAAGGATGCTTTCAAGCTAGAAGCTAAGTGCAAAATATTTTATTCAGCTAAGTCTTTACTTGTTCACTCTTTCAAAATTTGTAGGGATTAAGTGTTTCTTTTCTTTCAAGACCTTTTTTTGGATAAGTGTTAAGTGATGAATTATTTTAAATAATTATCTGAGATAAAGTTTTTGAAGGGATAATTCTTTTGGATAAAATGTCTGATGCAAAAGACAAAGACTAAATTCTTTCAGGGAAATTGTTTTATAACAATTTCCCTGAAGACCTTTTTATTTTGAGAGAATTGTTTTGAATATTTGTCTAAAACAAAAGGCTCAAAGGATTTTTCTCTTAGAAAGTATACCAAGAAAAAGTTATGAAAGATATCTTTTTCAAAGCAAAGTAGCCAAGACAGTTTTTCTAAAAGGATTTTCTCAAGGAAATGGCCCTAAAAACTCTGAAGGGCATTTTAAATTCTTTTGAAGGGCACTTTTTTGAATTAAAAAGGCCAAATTAATTTTCTAAGGGACACATTTACTTTAGGAAAACTATTTTCTTTTATAACTTTTGTCCTAAAGTAAAGGGTTCATTTTCAAAAAGTTGAAGGAATTTTTTTTGAAGGAATTCCTTTGGAGAAAAGTGCTGAAACAAAAATCCGAAGGGAATTTTCAAGTTTATCAAAGGGGATGTTCCTTTTAGGAAGGTTTATTTTCAAAAAAGGAAAATGGTCCTTTCACTTTGAAAAGGTACATTCACAAAATTTCCAAAGGGGCATTTTTTCAAATGCCAAAGGGCAATTTTTTTGGCAAAAGGGAGCACTTGCAAAGCTAACAGTTCATTTAAAATAACCAAAGGACATTTAAAAATGTTTTGAAGGGTGATTTCCATCTAGAAATGGGAATTTTTGAAGTGGGAAAAATATACTTTTCCTTCAGAAAGGGCACTTCTCCAAAGGACTTTTCAAAATTCAAAGGGTCATTCTCAAAATGTCCTAAGTTTAATTCCTTTAGGAAAAAAGTCTATGGAAATTATTCAAGAAAATTTCCTGAAATAAAAGGTCCATATGAAAGTGTCCTAAGGAAAAATGATGTTCATACCATTTTTAAAGTTCAAGCTCATAGAATAGCCATTAAGATTCAAATATCCCATGACGGGCCTACAAATGTCAAAATATGAAACCCTGCAAGTAGCCATTTGGATTTGTATGGACTTACATCGACATAAATGGGTACAAAAAAACCAATGTCTTTAGATTAGTTTTCCATCTATAGGAAAGATCTGGTACAAGTTTCAAAGTAGGAGCTGATAGGTGTAATTAATGGAGAGGCCCCCATCCTTCGACATGACCATCATCTTTGATAGATAACTGCTCAACATAGAAGCAATATGGCTCAGTCTAGTCTTAGAGTTATGGGGATTTTGTCCTTATACATACAATACAAGTGAAATATGGAATGAAGATGAAAGGTAAAGATTAGGTGATTAAAAAAGGTCGCTCAAATATTAAATATGTTCTTGGAGAAGTTCTTGTCTTCTAACATGTTTGTTAATCAATGAGGGGTTTGAGAAGATTTACGATGATATTAGGTGGTTCATTTCATGATCAAGGTAGTTTCATGTTTTGAATGAAAAGGAGTTCAAGGACAATAGTGGTAGTTGTAGCCATTTATGACATCCCTCTCCATTTTCTTACATAAGCCCCTCTCCTCTCATCCCTTTTTGCTATATATATAGAGGATTTTGAGTCTAAAAATGCATCGCTAGATTGGTGATAGAGTTACTCCATCAAAATCACCTTGTAAACACTCTCTTGAAGTAATAAGATAAACTTTTTTTGATCCTGGCTTGAAGTTAAGTATACATTATTGGAGTTTAACTTGCAGATGTATGTCCCTTTTCATTATTTGTAGATTCTCTATGTATCTTATTTTCACTCTTTTAGTTCCTTGTAAGTTGTGTGAAGTGTTAGACATTGGTGCCTTTCTTGAAGTGTCACAAGTTTATAGTGTCTCATATAGACCTATTTCTTTCTATCCTCCAAATTGTAGGATTTTCCTTCAACCTCCACATAAAATACTTATGCTTGTAGCCTTTAGATAGGATCAGAATAGTTTATGTCTTGGTTAGGTTCATTAGTAGTTGTTAAGGTTACCAAGTTGAAAGTGGGTCATTTCATATTTTGGTGTATCACCATCCTTAGCTTAGGTTTCCCTTTCATGATTATTTTTCTCTCCCTTTTCCTTAGTAGTAGATTTTAGTGTGGAAAATAAGTTAAAGTGAAGCATCTGAGGAGCTAGCCTCATTAAAAAGCCTAGAGGTTCAACCTCATTATAGGATACACATAGCCTGAGGTTGTTCCAATATTATATCTATAAGTGAGATAGCCTTGAAAATCTCTCCCACAAGGGTGAAATTTTAGCCTATAACAATTTTTGTCATGCCCAATAAGACCAATTTCAAGGAATATTGGTCAAGTTTTGATGCTAGTTTTATCAATTTATAGCAGTTATAGCTTTCATCTTTTAGTATCTGGAAACTCCAAAGAACACTCAAGAATCTGGTAGTAGAATAATTACTATCTTTCATACCAAATGTGACCAAAAGATCAGCTTCTAGAGGTATTTCTTTTGAATTTGTTGAATTACCTTTAAAATCAACAAGAAGGTTAAGATATGCTAACACTCACCCATATGTGGGAAACTTTCCTCCTAAACATTTTTCAAAATCCACCTCTACAAGAAGATCTTTTTTGGGCCCTTCCATTACCATGATTCCCCAAATATCTTTTGTATGATTTATTGGCCAAAGTCCTTTGAATCTACCACAATATGATCTCATGCTAGTATTATCTCTCAAAAGCATCCCATATTTTATAGGAGACCAAGCCATAACCCCTACTGAACACATCAATGACATAGCCAATTTCTAAAATATCCATAATGTTGTATAAAATATAACTATTAGACTATTAGCTATATCCCTTAAAGGAAAAGCTTTAGATTGGTATAGAGGATTATCTCCTAATTCTATTCAATCATGGAATCAGCTAGGAGTAGCCTTGTGTAATAGATTTGTAGACAAGAGTGACCATTATCAGTTGCAAAACAACTTACCATAATCAAGAGAGACCCCCATGAAGTCATGTAAGACTTCAACATAAGATTACAAAAAGCTTGGGATAGAATTCTAGCCTCTGTTAGACCATCCCCTAACTTTGCATTCCTTTACTACATGAAGGATCTAAATAATGATATAGATGTAATGATCCAATCCATGGGAGGAGACATATTACCAGATGCTTATGAGGTGGCTATTAAAGTAGAAAATTGCCTAGTTCAGGCTGGTAAGCTTGCTCCTTAAACCCTAATGCCTCTTTTTCCTAAAATTTGACCACCCCTTATGGTCATTCCCCCACTTGACGTTATTCTTCCAATTCCAAAAATTGCTACCATACCTTCACCTAAGCAAGAAAAGGCCTCCACTAGCAGACCAAGTGATTCCTAAGAGAAAAAAAACTACCTAAAACTTAAGAGCATGCTCCAATATTTAGGAAATGATGTGGTAAATGTGAAGAAGTAGTAAGGTCAATTTAATAAACTTTATCAAGCTCCATATCAAACTCAACAACAATATTATCAAGGGAATAGACAACCCTTCAAGGGAAATTTCCAAAACTAGAACTATGAGCAAGGGCAAGGATAACCTACCTACAATAGGAACAACTATAACCTAAATACCATAGGTTCTTCTAAATCTTTAGTTTTTATTAAAAATAATATGGCTTAAGAGGTTGAAGGGACCATACCTTGGGATCAATATTTTGGGAAATCCATTGTCCCAACTAAAGGTTTTAACCAAGCATTCAATGACAAATGGAAACATGCTATTATTTATGGATACAATTAAGCCTTAATGGCTCAAAACATAGAGATCCCCATGATGACAAAACTAGGGTAGTCTCCACAAGACCAAGGATCTGATCAGGTATCAAACCATCTAGATGCTACAATGGTCATCAGTGAGAAGGAAGAGTGCTATGCACTCAATCAACAGGCTAGTTCTAGCTAAGCATACATTCCAATGACATCTAATATGAGATTCAAAAGAAGAAATGCGAGTGACAACTAGGGAGCATTCAAATAACCTCTTATCATTACTCCTTCATTATCTAAGCCTAATGAAACTATTATCACTCCAGAGGTCTCAAGACCTCTTAAAAATCAAAATTAAGAGAAAGGTTCTAATCTAAAAAACTTGCAAACTCAACAAATAATAGTAGTGGCTCTCAAATCTCAGGAAAAGGTTGTTGGTCCTCCAATCAACATTATTGAGCAAATGAAGAAGTCTAGTATGAGTGTATCAATGTGGGACATGCTTTCCTTGCCTATTTAGGTGGATATCCTTCAAGAAGGTTTATCCAAGATAGGTGTTACAACAACTACATGTAAGCAACTAAGCAAAGAAACTGAGGTCCTCAATAATGTAACCGAAGGTCCTATGGGAGAAGGATCAAGTAAGGTGGTCAAACCTCCTTTGTTCTACATTTCATTAATCATTGGTGATTCCTTGGTGCATAATTGCTTGGTAGATAGTGGATCTAGCACTTTAGTAATGCCAAAGTTAATAGCATACCAACTTGGTTTAAAGTATGAACCTTAATCTAAAGGAGTTTTGTAACTTGATGAATCTTCCACCAAATCAATTAGTATTATCAAAGGTCCCAGCTTGACCCTGCATGCTTGTCCTAGTGTTTTAGTGGCTCAAGATGTGTTGATTCTAGAGGTGCTTCCTTGTTTTTCTCTATGCTTATCTAGAGGATTCACAATAAATATAAGAGGCTATCTCACAGTAGATTGGTTATACATTAATTTCAAGATAAGGTATGGGACAAAGGTATCAATCAAGGCTAATCCCCTGGCATAATTTCACATTGATCCTAATTAACTGCATAACATAAACCTCAATTATACTATCCTTGATGAGGATGAATTTACAATTGGTCAAGAACTGAATACTTATCTTGAAGAGATTCCATACTTATTATTGGATGAGTTATGGAGGGATAATCAATTTCTCAACCCTTTGGAAGGTGTTGAAGAAAGAGACATGGGTGTCTATTTTCTACATGAATAAAATCAACTCATGTCTTCCTTTATTAGACCTAAAGAAGACCTCAATGGTATGTGGAAGTTGTTCTTTGATGGATAAAGGAGAAAAAATAGAGTAGGTACAGGGGTAATGTTGTTTTCCCCTTCAAATGATAAATTTTTCTCTTCTTATAGGTTCTATTTTATTTTCTCTTCTAATGTAATAGAATATGAAGGCCTAATCCATGGCCACCAATGGGCCAATAAGAGAGGAATTATAAGATTGCAGGTATATGGAGATAATGAGCTTATAGTGAACTAAGTTAGGGGCCTGAACATTATGAAGAATACTTTGATGAGGTCCTATAAAAATAGAGTATGGGACTTAACTGAAGATTGTGAAGCCTTTAACATTCAAGCTATGCTATGGAATCAGAACTAACATGATGATAAGTTGGCAGCTATGGGAGCCCAATTTGATATTTTGAGTAAGATACAAGAGGCCAAGGTTCAACCACATGTCAAGGTGGTGATGAGGCCATCAGTACCATTTAATGAATCCCATTGGAAAGTCTTAAAAAATAGCAAAGAAATTGATTTTTTCTTGTAGTAGGAAATAAATTTTTCCTCAATTAACCAAGGTAAATTTCAACATTAGTATGAGGATCAAATTATTCAACTAAAGTCTAACAAAATTCCTAAAGGGCTGGTCACCCTTGAAAGTTTTTCCCATGAGGGAGACCATATGAGGAAGGATAAGGAAATGATGTCAATTGATGAGGATAACTATGAAATAGTCCTTATTTTTAAGGACAATCTTCTCAAGATTGGTAAGGCAAATAATGATGCTGATAGGTAAGATTTCATAACACTCTGCAAGGAATATTTAGACATCTTTGCTTGGAAATATAGTGACTTGAAAGGGTTTGATCCAAATTTATCCCAATATACTATATAAATGGTAGCTTATGCTAAGCCTATGAGGGAAAAATAAAGGCTCATTAACCCCAAGGTAGAAGATCTTATAAGGCAAGAGTAGACCAAGTTAATTGAATCCAAAATCATCTTTCCCATCAAGCACTCATCATGGGTAGCAAATTTGGTGCCTATAAGGAAAAAGAGTGGGAAGATTAGGCTATGTATTGACTTTAGAGATTTGAATAGGGTCTCCTTGAAGGACCATTACCTTGTACCATCCATGGAGCAACTTATTCAAATAGTTGTAGGTTCAGGACATTTTTTTCTTTTGAATGGATATTCAGGTTAAAACTAAGTATTAACAAAGAAATAAGATTGATACAAGACTAACTTCACTACCAAATAGGGCACACATGTATACCAAAATATGCCATTTAGTTTATCAAATGTTGGGGTAGCTTTATAAAGATCCATGGACATGGCTTTCTAATGGCTACTGAATTAGATGGTGTTGGTCTACTTAGATGACATCATAGTTTTCTCCAAGGATGCCAATGAACACACATACCACCTAAGGTTGATCTTTGAGAGATGTAGAGAGTATCGGATTTCTTTGAATCTTAAGAAGTATGTGTTTACCATGCATGAAGGTAAGTTGTTGGGTCACATTATTTAAAAATAAAGATTAGATATTGATCCTAATAGAATAAGTGCCATCTTGGCCTTATCCTTACCCAAGCATAAGAAAGGAATCCAAAGTTTCTTTAGGAAAATAAACTTCATGAGAAGGTTTATACCTATTTTTTTGAACTTGGTCAAACCCATCGCTTCTATACTGAAGAAGAATCAAGTGTTCACTTGGTTAAATAAAGGTAAAGAAACATTTGAGGCTATAAATCAAGCCATTGCCTAAGCACCCACACTCATGAATACTAATTTCTTAAGAGATTTTATATTGTATGCCTTTTCCAATTTTGATAATATATCAACTATGCTAATATAATAGAATGGTGAAGGACTTGAGTAGCCAATAGAATTTTTTAGCCAAGGGCTTGAGGGGTATGAGGTGAGGTATAATTTTGTAGAAAAATAAGTCCTTACATGGTAATAAAATTTAAAATTTTTTGGCCAATGCTCTCTAATAGAAAAATCAATCTCATGGTTTCTCATCCTGGAGTGAGAGACTTCCTTCTTAACAGAGACTTGAATGAAAAGAGGGTTGGTTGGATTACCAAAGTCATTAAGCTAGTAAGAGGTAAAGGATTGTGTGAGCACATGGTTGATGACCTTCATGAAAATAAAGAGGTTATCTTGCTAACACAAGATAACTCACAAACATATGCACCTCTACCTCACACTAGTTGGCTCTAGGATATGACACATTTCTTGATAATAGGTGAGTGCCCACAAGGTATGGATAGGGTACAAAAAAGGTATTCTAGAATTTAGTATATACCTTATGTATTGGTTGATGGGGTTTTATTCAGAAAGGACCTCAATGGGGTACTCTTAAGGTGCATTGATGATGACCAAGTGATAAAGCTTTTGAAGCAATTCTATGATGGACCTACAGGAGGTCATTTTGCACTAAGAACCATAACAAAAAAGATAATGAGGGATGGATATTACTATCCCAACCTCTTCAAATATGCATATGCATGGGTAAAAAAGTGTCAAAAGTGTGCTTTATTTTTGGGTAAGCAAAGATTGGCAACTCTTCCTCTCAACCCAATTCAAGTAAAACAACCCTTCATGCAATGGGGGTTATATTTCATAGGAATGGTCAACCCTCCATCAAGCATAGGGAATATATGGGTGCTTACTGAAACTAACTACTTTAATAGGTTGGTGAAAGCCATTTCATTGAAAGAAGCTAATGAAGGTGCAGTCTTAGACTTCTATGACAACGTTATGACCAGGTTTGGTGTTCTATCCACTATCATTTCTGATAATGAATTAACATTCCTTGGTCTAAAAATGAGTGAATGGGATCTTAAGATGGGAATATACCTTATCACCTCTTCCAAATATTAACTTCAAGGAAATGGATTGGTTGAGTCCACAAATAAAAATTTGTTAAGAATCATTAGGAAAATTATGGAAGAGAATCAAAGGACATGGCACACTAAACTAAAGACAACCTTATGGGTTGATAAGATGACTCCTAAAAATAAAATTGGAAATTCTCCATAGGTCTTAGTATATGTAAGGGAGGCCAATTTTCCCATTTCTCTTGAGCTACCTGCATTAGAACAAGCTAATCAACTGGAGTTGATGGAAGATGAGCTCATGTATGTGAGACTGACAGAACTCATGGAGCTTGAATAAATAAGAAACTTTGTAATGAAAACACTAGAATCACATCAATATCAAGTAAAGAAAGATTTTCATAAGAGATCCATAGCAATGGACTTCAAGGAAGGGGATCTAGTCCTCAAGTGGGATTCAAACAAGGCTAAACTAGGCAACCATACCAAATTTGACAGCTTGTGGAGTGGTCCTTATTTGATCCATAGATACAAAAAACATAATGATTTTTAGCTAGCCCAAATGCATGGAGAGGTACTACCCATCCTAGTTAATGGGATTCATCTAAAGCCTTACTATTAGAAGAGTTTTTAGCCATTTTGTATATTTTACATTTTGTATAGCTTTTCATGTTTTCTCATAAGTGCCTTGTGCACATATTTTCAATTGTATGTTTCCTTTCCCTAAGTGACTTGGGAAAAATGTTTGTTTTGTTCTTGTTTTCCTTGTTGATTCAAGAGGAAGTTCCAAAAAGTGTTAGCCTTATATCTAGTTTTAGACCAACTCAGTTGCAAAGGCTAAGACTCCATGCCCAATAGACTAGACAAGGCAAGTAGTTTGGGTTCTCAAGCATGGAAAACATGCTTCCCTGAGAGTCACCAAAGATGTTAGCCATTTTTGGCCCACATATAAACCTCTTGCATGGTTTGATGAATAAATGGATCAAAGGCTTAGAAATAGATCTAACATTTTCATATAGAGAGGATCTAAGAAAGGTTTTCTAAGGATCCAATAGTAGTGTTTAAGGATGAGCCTACAAGCCAAAAGCTAAGTGCAAAATATTTTATTCAGCTAAGTATTTAATTTTTCATTCTTTCAAAATTTATGGGGACTAAGTGTTTCTTTTCTTTTGAGACCCTTTTCTAGCTAAGTGTTAAGTGTTAAATTCTTTCAGACAAGTTGTCCAAGATAAAGTTTCCAAAGGGATAATTCTTTTGGACAAAATGTTCAAAGTAAAATACAATGATTGAATTATTTCAATGAAATTATTCTACAATAATTTCCTTGAAGACCTATTTATTTTAAGAGAATTGTTTACATTTTGATTGAAAAAAAAGCCCTGAAGGATTTTTCTCTGGAAAAGTGTACCAAGAAAAAGTTTAGAAAGATATAGTTTTCAAAGCAAAGTGGCCAAGACAATTTTTTTGAAGGGATTTTCTAGGGGAAATGGTCCTAAAAACTCTGAAGGGAATTTTTAATTCTTCTGAAGGGCACTTTTTTGAAGTCAAAAGGCCAAATTAATTTTCTAAGGGACACATTTCCTTCAGGAAAATTGTTTGAGACAATTTTTTGGAAGGAAGATTTCTTTAGGAACTTTTGTCCTAAAGTAAAGGGTTCATTTTCAAAAAGTTGAAGGAAATATTTTTGAAGGAATTCCTGTAGAGAGAAGTGCTAAAACAAAAATCCAAAGGGAATTTTCAAGTTTCCTAAAGGGGATGTTCCTTTTAGGAAGGTTCATTTTCAAAAAAGGCAAAGGGTCCTTTCCCTTCGAAAAGGTACATTCATAAGATTTTGAAGGGACATTTTTTCAAATGTCAAAGGGCACTTTTCTCAGTAAAAGGGAGCACTTGCAAAGCCAACAATTGATTTCAAATAACCAAAAGACATTTATAAAACTTTTAAAGGGTACTTTACCTTTGGAAAGGGGTATATTTGACTGGTTAAAAGATACTTTTCCTTCCAAAAGGGCACTTCTCCAAAGGACTTTTCAAAATTTGAAGGGTCATTCTCAAAAAGTCCTAAGTTTAATTCCTTTGGGAAAAAATTTCATAGAAAATTTTCAAGTAAATAGCCTAAAATAAAATACTCATAAGAAAGTGTCTATAGGAAGCATGACGTTCACACCAGTGTCAAAGTTCAAGCTCATAAAATAGCTATTGGGATTCAAATATTCCATGATGGGCCCACAAATGTCAAAATATGAACCCCTACAAGTAGTCATTTGGAATTGTATAGACTTACACTGACATAAATGGGTACAAGAAAACCAATGTCCTTAGATTGGTTTTCTACCTATAGGAAAGATTTGGTACATTTTTCAAAGCAAAAGTTAGTAGGTGGAATGGAGAGGCCCTCATCTTTTGACATGGCCATCATCTCTAATAGATAGTCATTTAACATAGAAGTAACATGGCTCAGTCCAGTCTTAGAGTTATGAGGATTTTTTCCTTATACATGTAAGATAAGTGAAAGATGGTATGAGGATGAAAGGTGAAGATTAGGTGATTAGAAAAGGTAGCTCAAGCATTAAAGACATTATTGGAGAAGTTCTTGTCTTTTATCATATTTTCTAATTAATGAGGGACTTAAGGAGATTTATGGTGATCTTGGGTAGTTCATTTCATGATCAAGGTAGTTTCATGTTTTGAATGAAAAGGAGCTCAAAGAGAATAGTGGTGGTTTTAGCCATTATGACATCCTTAGGCTTTTAACCAATTTCCACCCAAAATGCATAATTTGGCATAAAAACACTAAATCATGATAAATGATGTGAAACTAACATATTCAATTGTTGATTTTGGCTAGGGTATCCCTAAATGGGATAATGTAATTTATGGGCTAGCTAACTTTGATAAGATCATCTTGAGTCAAAATGCCAATTCTGCACCTAAGTGCTCTGGATTGATCTTTCCTATCAGATCTTCTACACAAGAAACATGTCTTTGTTATTTATTATTGGTAACATCCTAAATGGGAATACAATTCCAATGCATCTGACATTAACTTCCAATTCCAATCTAGTTAGATTTTGGACTAATAACAAGGCATTTTGATCAATTTGAGTAATTTGTGCATAAAGTGATTAAACATGCTTAAGAGCTAATTAAACCAAATCTAGGAATAGTTAATAATTCTATAGAAAATTATTTAAAAATTATTTTTTGAAATGAATATTGAATATCTACATCATTAGGTGACCTCATTTCCTGGGAAGACATCCCTAGGCCATAAATGCCACAAATATCAAGATTCATGCCTCCCATGCCTCATCAAAGCCCTCCATGCCTCTTAATTTACCCTTCTTCCAATGTCATGATGAGGATAATTTTAAACTTAATTCCAAAAATTGAATTAACTCTCAACCACACATCTGCATCTCAAGATGGATAGTTCAGGTTGATTTTAAACATTCTTAAAAATCTATAAAAATGAGGCCTCACCACATGAATTAAAGGGGGATGATTATGCAAAGTTATAATTCATAATTGATTACAAATATTCAATAAAATAGTGTTACCATGCCAAATTTATTTCAAGCCAAGACAAGCCATAAGCCAAAGGTGCCAAGGAGAGATGGAGGTAGCCAAGCTTCCATTGCGAAGGACTTCATGAGCACAAGCTGAGCAAGCCACTATAACAAGCATTTTAGAGCATCCAAGGAAGGTAAAACAGAGTTTATTTGGCATTTTAGTTGTGTGTTTTATTCATGTTTGTTAACTAAGCTCTCCCTAGTGTCTAGGCTTAGATATGTTATGCTAGTTAGTGAGTTTATTTCATTTTGTTTTCATTTTGGAACTAACACCATACTAACCATCCTCTCTTGAGTCAAATTTCTAGATCATAGTAAACACTCTCTTGAAGAAATAAGATAAACTTTTTTTTGATCCTATCTTGAAGTCAAGTATACATTATTAGATTTTAACTTGTAGATGTATGTTCCTTTTCATAATATATAGATTTTCTACGTATCTTGCTTTAACTCTTTTAGTTTTTGTATGTTGTGTGAAGTGTTAGACATTGGTCCCTTTCTTGAAGTTTCACAAGTTTATAGTGTCTCATACAGACTATTTCTTTCTATCCTCCAAATTATAGATTTTCCCTTCAACCTCCATGCAAAATACTTATGCTTGTGGCCTTGATATAGGATTAGAATAGTCTTTTTATTGGTTAGGTTCATTAGTAAATTTTAAGGTTTCTAGGTTGAAAGTTGATAATTTCATATTTTGGTGTATCACCATCCTTATCTTAGGTTTCCCTTTCATGATCATTTTTCTCTCCCTTTTCCTTAACAGTAGATTTTAGTGTGGAAAACAGGTTAAAGTGAAACATCTAAGGAACTAGCCTCATTAAAGATCCTAGAGGTTCAAAATCATTACAAGATACCCATAGCCTGAGGTTGTTCCATTATTGTAGCTGGAAGTGAGAGAGTCTTGAAAATCTCTCCCACAAAGGTGTAATTTTAGCCTACAACAGGACACTTTAGAGTGTTTGGGAGAAAATGTTTCATCAAAAGAGATGAGGAAGATTTAGGAAATTTTGATTCCAAATCTAATGAAGTTATATTCTTAGGAGATTCATCAACAATCTCAACCTATAAATGTTATAATAAGAGGTTATAAAAGATAGTAGAAAGCACTAATGTGAATATTGATGAGACAAGGAAATCAAACTCACAGTCAAAGGTTACTTTAGAGGATATAGATTTTAATAATGAAGATGAGACTATATAGGTTGATGAAGAATAAGAAGAAGTTGAGGAGAGATAAGACTCAAAATCCCCCTCAAGGTAGATTCAAAGGGATCATCTTGAATCTCAAATAATTTACAACAAGAATGTAGGATGCAAATAAGGAGAAGAATGATAAGTAATCTAAATCAAGATAATGTTTCTCTATTATCTAATATTGAACCTAAGAATATTATATAAACAAGTAATGAAAAGTTTTGGATAGGTGATATGAATGAGGAGTTAGACCAAATAGAGAAGAATGAGACTTGGGAACTAGTTCCTAGACCTAAAAATAAGAATATCATTGAAAAAAAATGGGCATTTAGAAATAAGTTGAATGAAGATGGAGATGTCACTAGGAACAAGGTTGTATTGGTATGCATGGGATATGCACAATTTTAAGGGGTAGACTTTAAGGATATTCAAGGCCATCAGATTATTTCTAGCATATGAAAGATTTAAAGGGTTTAAGGTATACTAGATGAATGTCAAATATGCTATTTTGAACGGGAATTTTGAAGAGGAGATGTACATAGAGAAACCTGAGGGGTTATCACTATCAAGTGACAAAGGATATATTTATAGATTGAAAAAGGCTCTTTATGGTCTAAAACAAGCTCGTAGATCTTGGTATACTAGGTTGGATAGATATATGTTAGATTAAGGATTAAAAGGAGGAGTTACAAATATTAATATATACATAAAGTTAGAAGATGACCATTAATTGATAGTATTTGTATATTTGGATGACATCATATTTGGTGGAAATAATGAGAACATGACCAAGGGATTTGTAGAGGTAATGAAGAAAGAGTTTAAGATGTCTATGTTGGTTGAACTGTCATTCTTTATTGGTTTGTAAATCACTTAATCTAAAAAAGGTATATTCATTTCACAAGATAAGTACATAAGAGAGATGTTGAAGAAGTTTGAGATGGAATATTGTAAGGAAATTAGTACACCTATGATCATAGGGTGTAAGTTGAACAAGGAATATGAGTCTCCAATGGTCAATCAAACATCATATAGGTTAATGATTGGAAGTTTTCTATACACCACTACCTATAGACCTAACATCATGCAAGTAGTAGGCCTTGCGGGAAGGTTTTAAGAAAATCTAAAGGAAAATCATCTGCAAGTATTCAAAAAGATACTCAAGTATCTCAAGGGGACTATGGATTATGGGTTATGGTATCCAAGGAATAAGGAGTTCAATTTTATAACTTATATAGATGCATACTATGTAGGAAGTATAGATGATAGGATAAGTACTAGTGGAGGAGATTTTTTCTTAGGTGTGTGCCTAGTTTCATGGATAAGAAAGAAGCAACCATCAATAACATTATCCACTTGTGAGTTTTAGCACATTGGAGTAACTTCATGTTACACTCAGGTCCTATGGATGAGATAGACCATAAAAGACTATAAGATGGAGTATGATGGTCATATCCCTATCTATTATGACAATATAAGTGTTATAAGCATATCAAATAACCCTATCATACACTAAAAGACTAAACACATTCCCATCATGTATCATTTTCTAAGAGATAAGTTAAGTGAACAAATAATCACACTTGAATATGTTTCTACACATGATTAGATTGCAGACATTTTTACTAAAACACTTCCAAAGGTAACATTTGAAAACCTAAGATAGGAATTAGGTGTAATTACAACCCCTAGAAATCATTGAAGAATCAAAGTAATCAAGTGGTTCATTAGCTCCAAGATCAGGTGAGTTTTTCCAAGAAGGTATGCATGGGGATAGGGGGAACATGTTTGTATTATGACTCATAAAATCATAGTCATGTATGTTGAGTATTTTTGTTGCAAGGAGTGTGAATCAAGGATTTACATACATCACTTTGTAATTTATGTCAAAAGGGAAGAAATACTAGAATGGGGGAGATAAGAATGATCAATTTTTAGTATGTTTTGCCATCAATGACAAAGGGCGAGATTGTTGAGAATTATTCCTATTATTGAGGTTTGGAATTGATGTTGTCATTGATGTCGAAGGTTATTGATAAGGATGATATCATTTTTATTGTCATTGATGTCTTATTAGTGATTTAGTGAGTGTTGTGTTTCAATAAGCTAAAGTGTTGAAGGTCATTTGGCATGGTCATGAGGTCATAAGTCTTTATGAGGTCATTTGAAGAGTGTAGATGTGAGAGGAGAATATTGATTAGTGTTGTAGTGATTTTGAGAGTGTAATATATGATTGGTATAAGTTCTTATGTCTGCATGAGTGATGTTAAGGTCATCATGGATGGTCCTTGTTGTCAAAGTTGTCAAGTGCTTGAGCCTAGTAGTGTCTTGTGAAGGTATGTGCATAGGTTGCCTAGTCTTGTGCATGAAGAGGCATGGTGGCATGGTGATATAAGGTTGTATAAGAATGTTTTACATTGTGTGAACATGTGATTGAAGTATTTATATCCTTAAAAAGAGGTTTGAAGGTCATTTCAAGGACTAATGAGGTGTGAAGACTCGAGTGTAGAAAGTAAGGTGGTGAGAGCATGGCCTAATGAGGTATGAGGTTTAGTTTATAAGAAAAGTATGTATAGGTGAGTTGTATAAGATGTATGATAGGTTATCTCATGTGTATTCATGAATTTTCATGTTAAATTTTTAAGGTTAAAGCAAGAAAAAGTGTTTTTAGGTCTCTCAATTGCATATAATGAAGGGTTCTCAACCCAAGGACTTTATTGTGATCATTAGCTAGTAAAACCTTTACATGGGAACCTAAGATATTAATGGTATATGTGGAAGGTTCCTAGTTAAAAATTATAGGCATTTGTTTTTGGATTGCGAGGCTATGTTTTATAAATGATTGTTAAGAATAGAAATAGGTTTAAACCCTCTTAGAATACTAATAAGGACCCGATGTTAAATATATTGATCAAAAGTGATAAGAATGGATTAGTATGCTTGAGTAAAATATTAGAGGTTATATTAAACTCTCTCAATCACCTCTATGTGTGATTGAATTATCAGGTATGTGAGTAGACCCTATATGAAAGTGTTAATTTCTCAAATATTTATTGTAGCAATTAGAGTTGACCAAGTCAAAGTATGAAAATGGATGGAGGATGAATATTGAGACTCATGTTAATGTCAATTAAGTTTTATAGATAGGTTTTATCCCTCAAGTATTATAAATTGGTCATCCAAATTAGCCTATTGTTAATGGGTCTAATATTGGAAATAGTGAAAAACCCTAGTAGTGAGAAGTTGATTAGGAATGTTTTATCATGATAGAGTGATGAAAAAACGTGCATGGATATGTGTTTTGGGACTGGTATGTCATATTAATTCTTTTTATAAATCTTTAAATTAAGATATAGTGATGAAAATATGAATCCAAAATGATTTGTTTGACTCAGTGAGGTTTGTGTGTAGTGAGGACAACAAATTAGTTTGTAAGACCAATAATTTCCACTAAACCATATGATAATTATACTTGAAAATGGTTTGTATATTTAATATATTAATTTAATTTAATAATAAGTAATTGAAAATCTCTATACAACTATTGGAAGACTAAGTCACTATGACTGGTCCTTAAGGAAAACTAGTAGTTTTAAGTGAGCAACTTGTAGAAGTGTTTTTGAGTATTTTTGCCTTATGTGATGAAGTATAATGCACTTTGTGAAATTTTTTGAGGTATTTTATGTTATTTATATGTGATTTATTATCATGTTTTTATGTTTAAATAATATTTTATCTTTATTTATTCAAGATAAACCTTTCTGTGTGTGTTAAGGTCTAATGTGAACAGTGCTAATAGTGTGCTTCAAATGGTGGTTGGAGATATAAAGTGTCATAGAAATAGGATGGTATTATTAGGGTTATATTTTAAATATGAATTTTTCATGTTGTGCATGGATTTTTAATGTTTTCCAAGGAGATCAAAGGGTAATGTGTGCTAATGAAGGCCTAATCGAATTGTTTCCTTAAGGCTTAAAAGAGGTTTTGGTCTTTGAAGTTGAGGAAAATACATTTTAATAATTTATTAATATATTAAATGTGTCATAAGACCTATTTTAATGGTAATTAAAGTGTGCAAGTGTGTATGGCCAACCAAGAGGTGTGTGATCTAGAGGATTATATAAGAACAAGGCTTAATAGGCTTAATTATATAATAGTGAGATATAGAGAGCAAGCGAAGGATATAACACTTTAAAGAGATGAAGGAGGTATTGTATACAATTATATAGGTGTATATAAATTATAATTAATATATAAATAGGGTACTATATATGAATATTAATGTTATATGACCTTATTTGTCTTGAAGAGATCTAGTTAAGCGAAAAATCCTAGAATATAGTTTGAGAGGGATAAAAGAGTGAGAAGAGATAAAGAAGGTGATAGTAATATATTTTATGATAAAAATGGTTTTATGAAGGTGATAAATTTTTTTAGGTGGCTGAGTTGGTGCTGAGTCATATAGGAAGTTGGTACCTCCTTGAAGTTTGGTGTTTGATAAAGCCTAGTTGAGTGGGTGCTTGACTAGTTGCGGTTGGCGTTCTATGTAGAGTTGGTGTTTCACTAAAGATTTGATTTTATATTATAGTAATGTATTTAATTTGTATAGATTAGTGGGTTTTATTCCCCTTGAGGTTTTTCCACATTTGTAATTTGTTTCATGATCTAGTATGGTTGCATATGCTTTACTAGATGTTCATGCTTGTATAAATGGTTTATGTATGCTTAAGTGGGATTGAATGAATGTTTTGAAGACATAGATTAAACCCATATCTTAGTGATTATGATTCTAAAAATTCCATCATCTATATTTTTATCCTATGACCCTTTTTAATAAAGGTACTTTATGTGTTATTAATATATTTTTAAGTGGCATGTGTAATGTTGAATTCCATGCTAGAATTATTTTACCAATGGATTCCCAATTTTTCAAATCTATCCCTTAAGAATTTTTTTAACTTGACCATTCATAATATTTTTTAGAGGTTGTGTAAAAAACATAATATGATAATTTTCCATAATAAAAAGAGTGGGGCTGAAATATTTAGTTTAAGTATTTTTGAATCAAATAAGGATAAATTTCAAGTTGTGAGAAATAGGGGTAGGATTAAAACTTTTGAGGAAAAGTGAATATTGAAAAAATGGAGTATATAAAGGGAAGATGGTGAAATGTATTATTTTAAAATGGTTGACATAAATTTGGTCAAGTAGAATCCTCCTCTGCCCAATTATGTCAAGGTCAAATTTTATGGGGTGGATAAAGGAAACCCAAGCCTAGCTGGGGTGGTAGGAGTAATTAGAGACAATATAAGTATTTTTATAGATAAATTCATCAAAACTCTTGGGATACAAACCTAAAATGTCATGGAATCATCTAATTTATTAGGGGAATTTGGGTGGATAAGGATATGGGTTGTATAATATTGATTATCTATGGGGATTCCCTTAATATAATTAATTATTTTAGGAATTCCTCATTTCTTAGTTGGATGATTAGAAACATTATAAATGATGTTTGAGCCTTAAAAATCCACTTTGAGGAAACATATTTATATCATACTTATAAGAATGGAAAAATAGTGGTGGTTATGAAGAATGTTAGCTTAAAATGGGGTCATTCAAACAACCTCCCTTTTCCCATTATAAACATTATTAGAAATGAAGATAAAAAATATCATTTTAAAGGACCTTAGCCCACATAAATTAATGATTAATGAGGTTATATTGGATAATAATATAAATTTTATGATAATAAATCACCTTGATATGTGGGATATAAGATGAAATTTGAAAAACATGATTCATCAAATCATATTTATGACTAGCCATGTGAAGAAGGATTCAAGTAAGAAAATTATGAATGTGATTAGAATAATTTATTTGAGTGTCCTCACTAAAGATATAATAAGATCACAAGGGATGAAGAGAAGCCATACATAAATAACATTTTTCAAATATGGGAATTTCATTAATAGTCTTCACAAATTCATTTTTAATAACCAAATTAGCCCTTGTTTTATCTTTGAAGGGACTAAGAAAAGTTAGGGGAGTAAGAGTTTATGCACTCTAATGGGAAGATGTATAGAACATACTAAACCCTCATCTTATGAATTTGTAAATAAAATTTTAGAATTATGGAAGTTCCAACAAAAAGGTGGCTTGAAAAACTTCATAGATAAAATAAGGGGCCATGACCTAGCTGTATTGGGTGAGTTTGCTAAAGGTTGGAAGGGAAGATTTGTTTCTATGATGATATTTGAAATATATGTCACTGAGGAGAACATTGCATCTATCATAGTTATGTCTATTCATGTGTTGGTTATATATTTTTCATGAAGTCAAAATTACCTAGGTAGTCATGGGATTAAATCCCCTTCATTTAATGGTGAAGCTCCTATTTATTTTATTTATCTATTCTTAGTTATTATTTGTCTATAAATATTTAAAATGTATATAAATTAAATTTAAAATTGCTTTGCTTTTTAGGTATTAATTTAATCACTTTGTTCATCAACCATAACAAAGAGATTCTATAGCAAGTAAGCCGTCAGCTTTGAGAATTTTGAAAGAGAATAGGAGGATAAGAAAAGAATTACTATGTTTGAGAAAATAGAAGTTGTATTTCACAACAGGTAGCTTTAGCTAAGTATATTGTATATATTTAGGTAGATAAACATTTAAAAATGATAAATTTTCAGAAAATGATTTAAGAAAACTTATGAATTCAATTTATATTTAAGGATAATACAAAGTTTACCATTTTATTTTCATAGAACACATGTAATGATTTTCCTTGGACACAAAGTTCTTTTGAAAAGCTAATTGTATTCTTATTCAAATCCAACACAATTCATACAAGAAAATCTAATTATCTCAAACTCAAAGTTTTAGATTTCTTAAACTACTTGTATAATTTACTATCTTTGCTTCTTTACCAAAATTTATCATCCTCTAGCATGCAGGATAACATTCATATTTATACTATATGAAAAACTATAATCCTAATAGGAGTTAACTTATTCAATTCATATGTGATGTGCTAAAATTGGAGACCATTAAGTAATAGCTTCCCCAAATCTCTCCTTCATGTCATGCAATGATCGGTGCCCTGTAGCCTTTTTACATCTCTAATATGAATTGATTACAAATTCTTTACATGTAGCACAAAATTAGATGAAGTGATTTACTTTTAGAAAAAGACTTCAAGTAATGATACTTAGATAAAAATAAGAGAAGGAAAGTAAATCAAAAGAAAGAATTCACTTCAATCTTTAATCAAGACTTAATCTAACTCTTGAACTTGATCTTTGCATTTATCTCTGTACTTAATATGCTGTGAAATTATTGCTTGGATGACTCCATCATTTGGTTTTAAGATTGATTTTGTTTCTATATTGAATCTCATTATTTCCCTTTCAAGCCTTTTACATTGAGATTTAACTTTCTCAATCCTTGACCCTATCCTCTTCAATTCTATTTGACATTTCATCAACACTTAGATTTAGTTGTAAATGAGGACATGACTAGATCTATAATATATTTGAACTACTCCATCAATTATTAATCTATTATTGATATATCAGTTACCCATATACCTATAATCCTAAAGAAACAATCTTCTAGGTTAGCATTAGTATCATGTGCTTCATCTTCTATCCTCTTCATTTCTTCAGCTATATGTGGAAGGATGCTTAAGCAAAAATAAAGGAGATAATCCTCCTATTTTATTCTCCTTATGGAGGGAGAAATTTTTTCCCCAATTAAAATTTTCTCATTCAAAACCAATATTAGCTCAAGACTTTTCTGTTGGAGTTTAAAAATCCCATTCTCATTTTCCAATTCAATTCTTATGGTTCTCATCTCTGCTATCTTGTTTAAAAGATCATTTTGAGCATCTTTACTAAGGGGAAAGAATTTCTTAGCTTTTTACCTCATCTTTTCAATCAATTTTTTAATTTCCTTCACCTTATCTTAAGTCTCTTCCACCTTAGTAATCACTTACTAAGAAATCACAATATCTATAAGTAAAACTTGTTGAGGAGTTGACTTCACCACTTTAATAATTATTTGACATAACTTATCATTTTGCTCCTTTAATTTAGCTTTATCAACCTTTTATTCATATAGATTTTTAAAGAGAGTATCAATCAAGGTCCGAGTATCTTGTTTAAGTCATTTTGTTTTAATCTCTCCAAGGGATACTCTTGTGATTGATAGGTTTTCACTAGTTACTTCTCCTTTGTTGACTTCAGGTGGGGGAACTACTATCTCAACAAATTTCTGCCCTGAAGATTCAATTATTAATTTTGAAGTAACTTTTGCCTACTTAGACCTCTTCCCTTTTTTATCTACACTTTTTAACAATTGAAAATCCATTTATTTAAGATTTATCACTTCCTTAGATCCTGAGGTTGTTTTTAAATATAACCAATATGAAAAATATGCACTGGTGGAAGTAACTGAATATGTAGTCATCTCATGTTGTCCACTTTTGATTACTAACTCCTATGAAGGAGATTCTTGTGTAGGGGTTATTTTTATATTTCTAATTTATTTTGTATACTCTTTTTTATCTTGATTATATATCCCTTTCTTTTTCCACTTCATTTATTCTTCTGTCTATAATTTCTTCATCAACTTCCTTTTCAAGTCTTGTTTCTTTTTCTTTCTCACTCACTAATCCTTCCTTCTATGATGTTAGTACTTATTTAGAAGTTACCTTTTCAAGTTATTTTTCAGCATGAGATGGCTCTTCTGAGGGAGATGGTGGCATTGTAGCTCGTGGATTAGAAGAAAGAAGAGGAGGACCCACTTTTTCTTGAGTAGAATTTTTAGAAGACTTGGTGACATACCTTAGGAGATGAAGCAGGGATTGAGGGGATTTGAATAGAAGTAGTAATAGGGGCATTAATTGGAATACATAGAGAATCAAGAGTAGGAGAAACCTATGGTGAAGTGACAATAGTGGATTGATATAGTTATTTATGTTTCACTACTAAAAATGTGTCATCAACATTCCTCCTAAGATTTAACTTCTTTACGAGACCATGAATACTTTCTCCTTGACTTATATCTTTTCTCTTCTATCTCACATGTATAGTTTCACTTAAGATCTCCTTCATGCAATAATATGTGTTTAAAAGTCAACTAGAAGTCATTGCCAATACATTCAAAGTTCTCTCCACAATTGTGTTGTCATGATCATCACCTAGAATAATTATTGGAAGTGGGGCACTATCCCCTCTTGCTACCTAGAAAGTATCACTAATAACCATGCCATTATCCTACAAATCTTCTAGAATAGTAGTTATATCAAATATTAAATTTCTTCTATAGTCAACTTGCTATTATCTCTTCTTCTTATCTCAAACTCATCTCTAAAATCCATCTAGAAATTCTCAAGTGCTAGGATATGCATATACTCAAGAGAAACAAAATTCTGAGCCACACCCATACAATAAATTTTTTCTCTAGTCTAAAAATTAACTTGAGTATAATGATTATAGATTTCTTTCTACATATTCCTAGCTTTGTAGATGCTAGGAGATTTATAATAACCAATGACAATAGGAAAATTGATAGATGACTTATGAGATTTAGACTGTAAATCATGTAACTCAACTAACTGCCTACTCATCTCCATCAGGATCCATTTATCACTTGGGTCCTTCGGTAATTTGAGTGGTGCTCTTAATAGTCCTCCTATTTTGAGATAAGTAAAGTTAAGAAATTGAATAAAAATACACCCATACAAAGACATTGCATCCCACACTTCATCAGACACCCTTTTGTGATTTTAAGGCTTTTATAATTTGTAACTATCATTTAATCATTATAATACTTCTTAAGAACTAGCTGAGGATAAAATTCATAGATTGGTACTCTTGATAAAGTATCGCTAGTCCTTAACCTTGAAAAAGCCTAAATGAAAGCTATTGCATTCACCAAAAATGATGTCATATTAAAAAAATGTCTATAGTACATTATTCGATTGTTGATTAATGTTATCACTGATCATTCTTGCCCAATCAATCCTAGAAGAACTCTAGGTCTCATCAATAGTCTTAATGTATGCATACATCCATGGTGAAAACCATTTGGCATTCTTTTGTCCATTAACTTTGAACATTATTTGAATGATATCATCTACTTCTTGAATAAAATCAACCCTAACAAGGTGTTTGGGAAACCTAGAGGCTTGCTTAACCTTCTTCAAGTAATAATTGTTCATGATCTTGATATATTCAGTTGTCTTAGCTTCCCACTGATTCTCAGCTACCTCTATTAAAATATTAATTACCTTATGTGAGGTTAGGATTTTTAAGTAATAGTTGAGATATTGGACATCAAGCCTTAAAATTATATTCCCAGTAGTATCCTTCACTACCCTAGATAATGAATCATAATATTTTTTGCATGAAAGCACAAACTCAGGAAGCTAAATTAAGCTAGGGAAAGTTCTTGCTTAAAAAATGTTGCTATTGGTCATGGCATGCATAAGTGGAGTATTTGAAATAGCATTGGATGTTTCCAACAACTTAGTAATAGATACATGCCCCATATTTGTGTCACTAATTTTAGTGAATTTGGAAACAATGTTGGATTCTATTGGGTATCCCTTGTATTCGTATTTCATCCTTGGTTCTCAGAAACTAACCTTCTTAGCCTTTGTTTTTCCTTTCTTACTTGGTTCTAAGACCTCTTATAAAGTTAATTTAGGAGCTTATTCAATCACTATGAGTTGTTCTTGTAGTTTTTCTTCTGATCTTCCCAAGCTTTCTGATCCAGACATTTGTTCTAATTTACCTTGAAGAATTTGATATGTGATTTTGTATACTTATTGAATGATAAAAATAGTTTAGATGTTTTATAAAGTAGTTAACTTATTGCCTCTTAGATATCTCTAAATAATTTTGAAATTCTAAGTTTGAGCAGCCTTGAAAAACTAAGTATTTCTCCTTTTTAAGAAATAGAGTTTCAAAAACTTGAGTGGGTCACAAATAGTCAAAATTGGGGTTTGAGTTACTAAAAACTTTGGGTTTTATATGTGTCACAACTTTGGGTTTTGAGTTACTCAAGGCTTTAGATTTTGAGTTACTAACAACTTCAAGTTTCACATTATCAAAGACTTTGGGTTTTGAGTTACTCAGGACTTCAAGATTTTTAAGGGTAGTAACTAGTCATTAAAAATTTGAAGTAAGAGAATGAGGAAAACCCAACTAGGTCTAGATAAGTGGTTTTTTGGGTTTTTTAAGGCTTAAGGATTTTAGAGTATTGGTGAGATGTAAAAGTGGTATGAAAACCTGAAGCAATGTGGTTTAAGGAATCTAAGGAGGTCTAGTAATTTCAACTATTAGGTTTTGCAAGGTATTAAGACTTCTAGATGGTTTTGCATGATTTTCACAATAGGAACATAATTACAAAAATGAATAAGATATATGACAATAACTCATGCTAAAGAATTAGATTGAAAATCATAGAAAAATGATTTTGATAGAGAAACAAACAATGGTGGTAAAAAAATACACTGAGAGAAATAAAGAGAAAGAGAAAAACAAAAACAACTAAAATTGATAGCAAAATGATGTACTTACCTTGAATACAAATGGGTTTTGATGAATTCACTTAGAAACACTCCAGAAGACTAAATGGCATAACTCTAGGTTTGAAAACATGGTTACTAGGTGTGATGACTCAGATGACATGTAAGAATGAGGTGGAAAATCCCAAATTATATATAAATTCCAATGCATTAATGACAAGTGTGGGATGACACATAAGCTTTGATCCTTTTCAAATTGGGTTTTTGGAATTACTTAACTTACTTTAACGTTTTTCAATAAAGCACCTATGAAAAGCTAAAAGGGTCTAGGTTGATAAGTAACTCAGGTTCAGGAAACCCAAATGATTTTACTAATATTCTTATGAGTAAAGTAGTGATGAAAACCTGATTAGGTTTGAGCAATATTATTCAAGGTTTTGGAATTACTTTACTTATTTTTTGTAAATGTAGTAAAGTATCTAGAGAAACCTGATTTGGTCCTTGATAGTAGTTCCAGGTTGGGAAACTGTATTACTTTTACTTGAGAAATAAATACTAGTAAAGCAAAGTTAGAAACCTAAATTTCATTGAGGAGTGTTAATCAGGTTTTCAGGGTTACTTAACTTTTTTTTAGGTAAGTAAAGCAATATGAGAAATTTGATTTACTATATGGACAAGCCAAAATAGTTTTGAATTTATATATTTTGATGAAAGGGATGGACAAATGGATTTTTTTAATTTTTTAGAGAAATTAAGAGAAAATGAGGAGGTAAACAATCTAGCACAATAACTAGTAGAACTTAAATTTTTTTATTCAAAAGACTGACTCAATAAGTAAAACTAAATCTCATAAGATAGATGCAAAAATTTTAAGGGGTATCCCAAAATTTGAAGTGTAAAATTATGGAGACACTAGTTGGCTCTAATTGGGGACACCTTTGTTTTTATTATGAAGGGAGAAATAAGGGTGAGATCCTAGTACCTCTAGTTTCACATGTTGTCCATAGGGCTTAGAGTCTTTGCGAAAATTTAGTTAGATAACAACATAACACCATAAAATATTATAAAAGCACAAACAAAAAGAAGACTAAAGAAAAAGTAAAACTAAAAGTGAGAGCAAAAAAGTTTTATTTATGTAAATATAAGTGTTACCTTATTGCTTAATTTTTGTAGAGCTTTAAGTGTTGCCCATTGAAAGGTAGTAGAAATGTAGTTCCATCTTGATAAGCCAGGACAAAACTATCTTTTCCAGTAATGCTTTGTATAATGAAAGGTCATTTCCATAGGGAATCAAATTTTCCATGTTTTCCTTTTTGATCATTCAGCTTATCCCATAAAAGAACTAACTCTCCAACCTAAAATGATTTATCCCATGTCTTCTGGTCAAAAAATTTCTTTACTTTCATTTGATGTTTAGTTAGTTTATCGACAACTTGAGAATGAGCTTCTTGTAGCTCAATGAGGAACATAATCCTCTTGTCTAATGAATCTTGGTATGTCTCATCTTTAATGGATTTTGATAGTTTTAAGGTAGGTTGCTCAATAATTATTAGTATTTTAGCATCCATTTCATATAAAAACTAGAAAGGAGACATACCTATTGCTTTTTTTGGAGTAATTTTGTTAGCCCATAGTGCATCAAATAACTTCTTGTGCTAGGATCTTTGATTATCATCTACTAGCTTATGAATGATAGCCATCAGATTCTTGTTTCTCAATTTAGTCTATCTATTTCCTTGGGGATAATGATTTGAAGTGTGGACCAGGTCTATCTTGTATGAGTAACATAATTCAATCAACTCCACAAAAGAGAAGTTGGTTGCATTATTTGTCATAATATTATGTGGTACTCTGAATCTAACCACAATGTTCTCCTTGATGAAATCACAAACTATTTTATAAGTAGCATGTTTGATGAGAATGGATTCTACCCATTTACTAAAATAATTAGTAATTGTTAAGACATAGGAATGTCCAACACTTGATGATGAATTCAACACACCAATCAAATCCATGACCCATTGTCAAAAAGGCTCATTTATAATAACTAGCTTTAGAGGCAAGGATAGTAACTTTAGTCATCCTACAAAACACTGGCATTCTTCACATCTTACAACCCAATCAAAATTATATTGGAAAAGAGTAGGCCAAAAATACCTTGCTCATATAATCTTGTGTTATAAACCTAGCTGAAAAATGACCTCTCAAAGCTTTATCATGAAACTACTCCAGAAATCTTGTTTGCTGTACTTTATCTATATAACAAAGAAAGACACCATCTATTCCTTTCTTGTACAAGCCATTATCCCAAAGGACATAGTCTTTTGATTTCAATTTGATGGTACACTTCTCTTTGCATGTCAACTTAGCTGGGTATTCACTATAAGTTAGGTAATATGTTAACTTGCTATACCATTCATCAACCAAATCTACAAAAAGTACCATAGGCAATTCCTTTTTTATTTCTCCTTCATTCGAAGATGTTTTAGATTTAGACTTACTTTCAGTCATCAATTGGCATAATCCTCTACCTCTTACTAACTTTGTTGGTATGATGTCAAGATAAAATTCTTGTAATTTAGCTACCCAGGTGCCTCTGAGTAGCCCTTGCTCCTACTGATTTAGAATATACTTATATATAGATCTGAAATGTATACCAAAGTGTGAGAAGACAAAATATAATACCTAAAAACTTTACATGATTTGACTATTGCATAAGCATGCTTCTCCATTTGATAGTACTTCAATTTTGAGCTCTTTAGTGGATGACTCATAAAGGCTATAGGTGATTTGAATCCTTCATAATTATTTTTCATGAGGATGGATAACATTGTATGTTTAGAAGAATAATAGTAAATAATTAATTCTTTACTAAAATTTGGAGATACCAGTATTGCTGCTTCTATAATTTCTACCTTTATTTTTTTGAATGCTAGCTTGTCGTCAACATTTTACTTGAAGTCTTGTATTTTCTTCATCATATCAAAAATATGGTGACTCAAATTAATAAAATTAAGAATGAATCTTTTAATAAAATTTACCTTATCGAAGAATGAATGTACACCTTTCTTTGAAGTTGGCATATGTAAATTCTGAATTACTTTTACTCATTCTGGATCAATCCTAGTTCCTTCTTCTGAAACTATGTGACCGATAAGTTTTCCTTCAGTCACAGTAAACACTAACTTATTTGGATTTAGGGAAATCCCATGTGTTTTACATTGGATAAGGACTTCCTCAAGTCAACCAAATGGTTGCCTAAAGATAGTCAAATCATCCAAGTACACCACTATACTTTTATTCTTTAGATGAGTGAATGCCAGGTCCATGGCTCATTGAAAATTTACTCCAACATTATTTAATATAAAAGGCATCTTCTGATAGGTTAATTTCCCCCAAGGTGTTGTGAAAGTGGTCTTGTATTGGTCTTCTTCAACAACCTTGATTTGATTATAACCTAAAAATCCATCTAGCATGGATAACATCTCTGAGCCTGTAACCTCTTATAAGATATGATCCATGATGGGTAATGGATAATTATCTTTTAGAGATGCCTTATTTATGTTATATAAATCAATGCATAAGCATATCTCTCCATTTTTATTTATAACTATAATAATGTTTTCCAACCACTCGAAATAGTGAATTTTGTAAATGATCCTGGCATCTAACAATTTTTATATTTCAAAAAAAATGGTACTTGTTATGGTTAGATTATGATGATGCAAATTTTAGTTAAAAGGCTTTACTTCAAGCTAGAGTGGGATGTGATGTTGCACTTCATCTGACTGGAATGACTTGAGATCTTTGTAGGTCCAAGAAAATACATCTATATATTTTGTGAGAAGCTTGGTGTAAGCTTCTTTTTCTTTTGGAGTACAACACTTACCAATATTAACTATCTTAGGCTCTTCTTCTATGCCTAAGTTAACCTATTCTACTACTAAGGAGGAGTTATCACCATATTCTTTCTTCTTATTTAGGAATTGATCATGCTTATCAAATATCTCTTTTAAGGAAACCAATCCCTTAGGAATTTTATTTCCTTTCAATTAAATCATGCCTTAACTAGAAATCAACTCAGATTTAGAAGTACCTATAGCATCCATTGTGGTTTGATGTGGACTTGAATTATTTCCTTCAAAATATGAACCTTCAAATTTATCTTGTTGTTTTAGAAATGAAGCTATCTTTTTATCATCATTGAAGACTTGCCATTGCTCAACATTTTCAAGAACTTTAGGATGGTAGACCATTTCAATTTTGTAGGTAGCTACTTGGGCCTAAACAAGGATGTGGTAGCTACTAGTGAGTTTGCTCTACAATTATGATCTCAAAGAATTGAGATGATGGAAAAAGTGGAAAAATCAAAAGTAACATTTAGAATTTTGTCATGATAGTGCTTCAATTTATCCTTCTTCACTTGATATTGTCCCCTAATTTGTGTCACAACAAGCTTTACATCCCCTTGCACTCTTAAAAGTTTTATTCCTTTTACCTTGGATTGGTTAAGACCCAGTAGGAGTGCTTCATACTCAACTATATTTTTGGTATTTTTAAACATTAGTTTGTAAAAATATGGGTATACATCACCATCAAAAGAGATCAACACTACTCCTACACCTGAACTAGAAAAACTAAAACTATCATCAAATTCCAAAATCCATATCTTGTCTTCTTTTTCTTCTTCTTCTTCAATCTCTCTACTTGATTCAAGAAAATACACCCCATGGTATGATTCTTCAAATAGGATTTGTGACCTTGGATCTTCTGACTCAAAAACTATGTATTTTGAATTTTCTTCAATATCCAACCTATGGTTCACTCCTTTGATGGGAATGTGTGCACAAGACCAATCCATTTTCACTTCTCCTAATTCCTTGCAGAAGTTTCTACTTAACAACGTTCTATATGAGACTAAAATATCTGCTACCAAAATTGTTATTTTGAGTTTCTTATTTGGGAAGGCTACCAAGATAGCTTGAGCATCCTTGATCTATCCAATCAAAGGTACTTGTATTTCCATCAAGTAACATTTCCTTATAGATTTAATCAAATTAAGGCCAAGAGCATCAACCACTTTTGTTGACATGACATTATCAAAATCTCCTATATCTAAAATACAATTACTTAGCTTATAATCATTAATCAGGAGGGACACATAAAATGACTCAATCCTTTTGAAAGTGGAAGTAGATGTAGACATTAAGTTATTCTGAGGAGGTGTTAGCTTTGGAATAGGTAGGATGCTTGTAAAAGCATATGAGGAACTACTTGATCCCTTACTTTGGACATATTTAACTAATCTATTTAGCTGGTCAGGGTATGACCTTAAGTCTCAATTTTTGACATCTAAATTTTGGCCTTTTTTATATGGTCAATTATATTAAAATCAAGAATTAGTGAAGGCAAGACATGATTGACTTCTATATTAATAACTGGATTATGAACCTATGGAATAGAAGAAAAAAGTTTTTCTTTAGGAATAAAAGAAGGTAGAGGACTACCTCTTTTGAGAATACTTACTTTAGAATTAGATAACTCTTTCCCTTTTGGTAGTTCCTTTCCTTTTTTTTTCTTCTTTTACTGATTTGTCTCTAGCTTCTTGTTGTTGTGTCTGAGATATTATGAATACTACATAAGATTGAATATGATCTTCTTGAATCATTTCTTTATAGTTAGTTTCTAATTCATATCATAGGTAGTAGTTTGAGTTGGAGTCACCAACAAGATTCATAAAATTATCCTCTTCATTCTAGTTTTGATCAGCATCTTCAATTATTTGGTCCTCCTCATTCATTTTAGAATGGTTTATTAGAACATATTCAATTACTAACCTTTGTTGAGGGCCAACAATACATTTTCTATTCTGATTATTGAAATTTCTTGTGGGAGCATTCCTTTGAGGAGTAGCATGATTACCTTAAGAAATATATCTCTTGACTTGAATCAAGTCATTGGCCAACTTATGCAACAAAGGGTTAGTAATTTGGGGGGTGATTATAGTAGAGGTTTCTCCGTTGGAAACTATCTTCTTGATCTTACTAGCCATAGTAAAATCCTCAATTGATAACTAACTTTTGGATGTTTTGTATTGATGAAGAAGCACTTCTGATTATCTATTATGGGCAACACACTTTGAGGAATCTTGTAAAGAATTATATTGAATCTAGAAATGAAATCATGCATATGATCATGTGGTTACTTCTTTAATTGGGTTAATTATGTGAGTAGAATGTGGGCATCCTTTGTAGCTTTAAATATTTTTTTGAATTGCTCATGCATAGTAGCCTAGTTGGTCATGGTGCCTGGAGATAAATGGTAAAACCATTATATTGCTAAATCATGTAATGTCTCCACAAATATTTTGATAGAGACATCCTTATATTTAACTCTGATCACTCCACATGCTATAAAGAAAGTAGCCAAGTGCTCATCTAGATTCTGCTTGCCATCACTAGTAAATTTGGGAATTTTTTTTCATGATCCTTTAAGCAAATCATTTAAAGGGGGAGTTAAATTTAGAGGGAAAATGGCTGGTCCCCATAGGACAAGGTGTGGTAATGCCATTTTTCTAGGAACAAGAATATATAAGTCAGTTGATTGGATTATTCTAGATGAATTGTGTTGAGAAAAATGAGATAGAGAGATTACTCACCTAATAGGAGAGAGATTCACCCTTTTGGTACTAGATTGAACTAGAAAATTGAAATTAAAGCACTCTTACAACTCAAAAAAATCATTTACCTATCCTTGTGCTCTCCTCACTCTAGTAAAAGGTCAATTTGATAGTTTTGAAAGCAAATGTTTTTCAAGTATTACACTTTGATAAATATTTTTAGGATTTAAATATTAATTTAATCAACATGTAGAGATTGGGAGATAAACTAAATGAGAACTAAACTTGAAATAAATGGTGAAACATTGACTTAAGGTAAGATAGGTTAATTTCAAATTTAAGCATTAAAATAAATACAATGCATATAATGCAATGATTTGAATCAAAAATTTTAAATTTAGAAAGTGGGAAAAACTAGAAGCAAAGGTTAACTTGATTTAGTTGGTCTATAATTTTAGTAAACAAACACAACTAGAGATTCCCCAACAAAGTCACCAAAAACTGTTGGCTAGATATTTTTCATGAAGTCAAAATTACCTAGGCAGCCATGGGATTAACTCCCCTTTATTTAATGGTGAAGCTTCCATTTGTTTTATTTATCTACTCTTAGTTACTCTTTGTCTAGAACTATTTACAATGTATATAAATTAAATGTAAAATTGTTTTGCTTTATAGGTATTACTTTAATCACTTTGTTCATGAACCATAACAAATAGATTCTGTACCAAGTAAGTAGCTAGCTTTGAGAATTTTGAAAGAGAATAGGAGGATAAGAATAGAATTACTATGTTTTAGAAAATAGAAGTTTTATTTCACAATAGGTATCTTTAACAGAGTCTATTGTATCTATGCAGGTAGATAATCATTTAAAAATGTTAACTTTTTAGCAAATGATTTAAGAAAACTTATGAATTCAATTCAGATTTAAGGATAATACAAATTTTACCATTTTATCTTCATAGAACACATGAAATGATTTTCCTTGGGCACAAAGTTATTTAGAAAAGCCAATTGTCTTCTTATTCAAATCCAACACAATTCATACAAGAAAATATGATTATCTCAAACTCAAAGTTTTGGATTTCTATCTTTTCTTCTTTACCAAAATTTTTCATCCCCTAACATGTGGGCCAATATTCATATTTATACAATATGAAAAACTAGAATGGAGAGGTTTGGGGAAGTTGTGACTTAATGGTCTCTAGTTTTAGTACATCACATGTGAATTGAAGAAGTTGAATCCTAATAGGATTCAACTTCTTCAATTCACATGTGATGTGCTGAAATTGGAGACCATTAAGTAACAATTACCCTAAACCTCTCCTTCATGTCATGCAATGATCGGTGCCAAGTAGCCTCTTTACACATATAATTTGAATTGATTACAAATTCTTTGCATGTAGCACATAATTAGATGGAGTAATTTACTTTTTAAAAAAGACTTCAAGTAATGATACTTGGATAAAAATACTAGAAGGAAAGTAAAATAAAATAAAGAGTTCAATTCAATCTTTAAGCAAGACTTAATCTAACTCTTGAACTTCATCTTTATTTCTATCTATACTTAATATAATCTAAAATTATTTCTTGGATGACTCCATCATCTAGTTTTATAATTTCTTTTCTTTCTATCTAAAACCTCATTATTTCTCTTCCAAGCCTTTTACATTGAGATTTAACTTTCTCAATCCTTGACCCTATCCTCTTTAATTCTATTTGATATTTCATAAGCACTTTGATAGATTTAGTTGTAAAGGGGGAACATGACTATATCTATCATTTGTTTGAACTGCTCCATCAATTGTTTAGCTATTCTTGATATATTAGTTATCCATATACCTATAATCCCAAATAAATAATCTTCTAGGTTAGCATTAGTATCACATGCTTCATCTTCTATCCTCTTCATTTCTTCAGCTATATCTAGAAGGATGCTTAAGTGAAAAGAAAGGAGGTAATCCTCTTGTTTTATTCTTTATGGAGGGAGAAATTTTTTCCTCAATTATAATTTTCTCATCTAAAACTAATATCAGCTCAAGAATTTCCTACTAGAGTTTTAAGATCCCATTCTCATTTTCCAATTCAATTCTTATGGTTCTCATCTCTACTATCTTCTTCATAAGATCATTTTGAGCATCTTTACTAAGTGGAAAGAATTTATCATCTTTTTACCTAATCTTTTCAATAAATTTATCAATTTCCTTTGCCTTATCTCAAGTCTCTTCCATATTAGTAATCACTTTGCTAAGAAATCACAATATTTGGAAGTAAAACTTGTTGAGGAGTCGACTTCGCCACTTTAGCAATTATTTGACATAACTCATCATTCTGCTCCTTCAATTTGGATTTATCAACCTTATCTTCATCTAGATTTTTAGAGATAGTATCAATCAAGGTCTAATTATCTTGTTTAATTCCTTATATTTTAATCTCTCCAAGGGATACTCTTGTGATTGATAGGTTTTCACTAGTTACTTCTCCTTTGTTGACTCCAGGTGGAGGAATTGCTATCTCAACAAATTTATACCCTGAGGATTTAATTATTAATTTTGAAGTAAATTTTACCTACTTATACCTCTTCCCTTTTTTATCTAGATTTTTTAACAATTGAAAATCCATTTCTTTAAGATTGATCACTTCCTTAGATCCTTAGGCTATTTGTAAAGCTAACCAAGATGAAAAATTTGCACTGGTGGAAGTAACTAAATGTGTACTTATCTCATGATATCCAATTATAATTACTAACTCTTATGAAAGAGTTTCTTGTGTAGGGGGTTCTTTTTCTATTTCTACTTTATTTTCCTTATATTTTAAAACTCTTTTTTCTCTTGATTATGTATGTCTTTCTTTTTCCACTTCATCTATTCTTTTATCTATAGTTTCTTTATTAGCTTCCTTTTCAAGTCTTTTTTCTTTTTCTTTATCACTCACTAACCCTTCCTTCTGTGATGTTAGTACGTCTTTAGTAATTACCTTTTCAATTTCTTTTTTAGTATGAGATGGCTCTTCTAATGGAGATGGTGGTGTTATAGCTCATGGAGTAGAAGAAAGAAGAGGAGGAACCACTTTCTCTTGAGTATAATATTTAGAAGACTTGGTCACATATACCTTAAGATATGAAGCAAGAATTTAGGGGATTTTAACATAAGTAGTAATAGGGGCATTAATTGGAATACATGGAGAAGCAAGAGTAAGAGAAACTTGTGGTGAAGTGACAATAGTGGATTGATTTGGTTCTTTATCTTTCACTACTAAAAATTTGTCATCAACATTCCTCTTAAGCTTTAAATTCTTTATGAGACCATGACTACTTTATCCTTGACTTATATCTTTTCTTTTATGTCTCACACATATGGTTTTACTTAAGATCTCCTTCATACAATAATATTTGTTTAAAATCAAAATAGAATTCATTGCTAATACATTCAAAGTCCTCTCCATAACTATGTTGTCATGATCATCACCTAAAATAATTGTTATAAGTGGGGCACTATCCCCTTTTGATACCTAGAAAGCATCACTAATAACTTTGCCATCATCCTATAAATCTTCTAGAATAGTAGCTAGATCAAAAGCTTGGATTTGTTCTACAGTCAACCTACTATTCTCTTCTTCTTATCTCAAACTCATCTCTACAATTCATCTATAAATCCTCAAGTGCTGGGATATGCATATACTCAAGAGAAATGGTATTATTAGCCACACCCCTAAAATCAAAATTTTCTCTAGTCTCAAAATTAACTTGAGTATAATGATTATAGATTTATTTATACACATTACTAGCTTTATAGATGCTAGGGCATTGATAATGACCAATGATAATCATAAAATTGATAGATGAATTATGAGATTTGGACTATAAATCATGTACTCAACTAATTACCTAATCATATCCATCAGGATCCATTTATCACTTGGGTCCTTTGGTAATTTGAGGGGTGCTCCTAAGATCCTCCTATTTTGAGATAAGTGAATTTAAGAAATTGAATAAAAATACACCCATATAAAGACACTACATCCCACACTTCATTAGGCACCTTTTTGTGCTTCTAAGGTTTTTCCAATTTTCAAATAAGCTCATAAAAGAAACTATAATTTACTATAATGTAATCCTTATAATACTTCTCAAGAACTAGCTGAGGATAAAATTCATAAATTGGTTCTATTGACAAAGTATCGCTAGTCCTTAACCTTGAAATGGCCTTGATGAAAGATATTTCATACACCAAATATGATGTCATATTTAAAACAAAAGTCTATAATACATTCTTTAATTGTTGATTAATGTTATCACTGATCATTCTTACCCAATCAATCTTATAAGAACTCTAGGTCTCATCAATAGTCCTAATGTAGGCATACATCCATGGTGAAAACCATTTAGCATTATTTTGTCCATTAATTATACATAGTATTTGAATGATATCATCTACTTCTTGAATAAAATCAGCCCTATCAAGGCATTTAAGAAACCTAGAGGCTTGCTTAACCTTCTTTAAGTAATAAGTATTCATGATCTTAATACATTCAATTGTCTTGGCTTCCCACTGCTTCTCAGCTACCTCTATTGAAATATCAATTACCTTATGTGAGGTTAGGATTTTTAATCAATAGTTGAGATATTGGACATCAATCCATATAATTATATTCCTATAAGTATCCTTCACTACCCTTGACAAGGAATCATAATATTTTGCACATGAAAGCACAAACTTAGGAAGTTGAGATGAGCTAGGGAAAGATATTGCTTGAAAAATTCTGCTGTTGGTCATTTCATGTAAGTGGAGTCTTTGAAATATCATTGGATATTTATAACAACTCAGTAATAGATACATGCCCCATGTCTGTGTCACTAATTTCAATGAATTTGGAAAAATGTTGAATTCTATTGGGTATCCATTATATTCATATTTCATCCTTGGTTCTAAAAAACTAACCTTCTTATCCTTTGATTTTCCTTTCTTACTTGGTTCTGGGACCTCTTTTAAAGCTAATTCAGGAGCTTCTTCAATCACTATGACCTATTCTTGTACTTATTCCTCTGATCTTCCCAAGCTTTCTGATCCAGATATTTGTTCTACTTTTCCTTGAAGAATTTGATATGTGTTTTTATATACTTACTAAATTCTATAACTAGTTTAGATGTTTTGAGAAAGTAGTTAACTTATTGCCTCTTATATACCTCTAAACAATTTTCAAATTCTAAGTTTGAGCAGCCTTGAAAAACAAAGTATTTCTCATTTTTGAGAAATAGAGTTTTAAAAACTTGAGTGGGTCACAAAAAGACAAATTTGGGTTTTGTGTTACTGAAAACTTTGGGTTTCATATGTGTCTCAAATTTGGTTTCAAGTTACTCAAGACTTCAAGTTTTGAGTACTAACAACTTCGTGTTTCACATGACAAAAGACTTTAGGTTTTGAGTTACTCAAGACTTTGAGATTTTTAAGGGTAGTAACTAGTCATTAAAAACCCAAAGTAAGTAGGAAAATGAGGAAAACTTGACTAGGTCTGGATAAGTGGTTTTTTGGGTTTTTGAAGGCTCAAGACTTTTAGAGTCTTAGTGAGTAGTAATGGTGGTATGTAAACCTAAAACACTATGGTTTGGGGAATTCAAGGAGGTCTGGTAATTTCAAATATTAATTTTTATAAGGTATTAAGAGTTCTAGATGTTTTTGCATGAATTTGACAATAGAAACATAATTTCAAATATTAATAAGATATATGACAATAACTCATGATAAAGAAGTAGAGTGAAAATCACAGAAAAATAATTTTGTTAGAGAAACAAACAATGGAGGTAAAACAAATATATTGAGAGAAATAAAGAGAAAGATAAAAACATAAACAACTAAAACTAACAATAAAATGATGTACTTACCTTGAATACAAATGGGTTTTGATGAATTTGCTCCAAAACACTCTAGAAGACCAAATGGTGTGACTTAGGGTTTGTAGGCATGGTTACTAGGTGTGATGACTCAGATGACATGTAAGAATTATGTGGAAAATCCTAAATTATATATAAATACCAACACATTAATGACAAGCATGGGATGACACATCAGCTTTGATCCTTTACAAATCAGGGTTTTGGAATTACTTAACTTTAACATTTTTCATTAAAGAACTTGTAAAAACCCAAAAGGGTCTAGGTTGAAAAGTAACTTAGGTTTGGTAAACCCAAATTCTTTTACTAATATTCTTATGAGTAAATTAGTGATGAAAACCTGATTAGGTCTGAGTAAAGTTATTCAGGGTTTTAGAATTACTTTACTTATTTTTGGTAAATATAGTAAAGTATCTAGAGAAACCCGACTTGGTCTTTGATAGTAGTTCAAGGTTGGTAAACTGTATTACTTTTACTTGAGAAATGAATGTCAGTAAAGCAAAGTCAAAAACCTAAATTGCATTAAGGAGTGTTAATCAAGTTTTCAGGGTTGCTTAACTTCTTGTTTAGGTAAGTAAAGCAATATGAGAAACCTGATTTACTCTATGGACAAGCCAAAATAGTTTTGAATTCATATATTTTGATGAAAGGGATGGATGGATGTATTTTTTTAAATTTTTAGAGCAATTAGAAGCAAATGAGGAGGTAAGAAATCTAACACAACAACTAGTAGAACTTAAATTTCTTTATTTAGAAGACTTACTCAACAAGTAAAACTAACTGTCATAAGATAGATGCAAAATTTTTAAGGGGTATCCCAAAATTTGAAGTGTAAAATTTTGGAGACACCAGTGAGGTCTAAAATTTTTTAAGGACAAGAGATGTAAATAATTATAAATTAATACATTCTATGTGAAATATGAATTGGTGTAAGATTCTTAAGAAAGATATGGAATAAATAGGAATTATCTTCCATGGCTATGGGAAAAGGTCAATCTATAGGTGATGAATTACATCACCTTGGAATGAAATATTCTAGTTATACTCCTACCAATTTTTCATAATCATTTTTGTCATGATTAAATAATGATTGTTCCATTATATTTTTTAAAGTCATTGGAGAGGTCCATTTTAGACATTCTAATTGGAAAATAAAAATAACCCTTGTAATAGGGTTTTATTATGTTTCTTTTACATAGGTATCTACTAATCATCTCCCTCTATGAGGATAATTTGGATCCTAATACTCTCAAGGAGGTAGTAGGTAAATCTAGGAGAAGGAAGTGACTTATAAAGATAAGGCCAAAAAGGAGGGTAATTTAAAAAGTTATAAAAATTAAAATCATATTTAAAAAAATCTAGAGCAAGGTGGGATAGGTGAGTGGAGAATTTCTATCCAAAGAGAAATGTAACGAAGGGACACAACTCAGTAAAAAGATTCTCAAAGGTAAGGGTAAGCTCAATTAGAAGGTTCAATTATCTAAAGTTATTATTGAATTGGAGACCAAGATTAGTAATGGAATTGGTATGGTCCAAGTATTATAGTAGAATATTAGTGTCAATATTGAGAGTCATTCTCAAAAAGAATTTTTGTAGAATGTTCCAATTGACCTAGTGACCAAGGATGAGATACGAAATCCTTTGGAGATGGTTTTAAACCCTATCCATTATCATAGGATAAATAATAAAGGGGTTTTAAAAAGAAAATTTTGAATAAAATAATCTACACAAGAACATGTTTAAGTGGCTACTCAAAGATTAGGATGTCCAAAATAAAGATAGAAGGGAAAGGATCCAGGAATAGAAGGGAACCTCTTAGGGGAAGCTTGCTATAGGAAAATAGAATCTAGAGCTAATAATGTATGTGGACCATTTAAGGGAGGAGGTTGTTAGTCTTATATCTAGGGTGGACAATATGGAATATGAGATATCACTCATCAAATAAAATATGGATTAATTTCTCAAACTTAGTGCTTCAACTGTCATGAAATGTGTGAAATTCATTAAGAGGTTTCATGATAGTTTGGGTAAGATAAAAGATCACATTAAAATGATTAAGGGTGGGAGGTTTCCATTGATTTATATAATTTTGTGACTTCAAATAAATAATTTTGATTACCTATCTCTTTTTTTGTAATTCTTGTTGAAGTTTATCTTTGTGTTGGTCATTTGGTCTATCTTTCTAACTAGTTTTGGTTTTTTTGTTCCTTGTTTAACCATGGTGGATGTATTTCTATTTTTATATAATTTATTCATGTAAAAGGATTGTTACCCTTTCAAAACTCACTCTTTTTACCCAATAACATTTTTTTAAAACTTGAACTTATTTAATATATAAAAATTAATATATAGGTAACTGAATGTTAGTATTTACTCATTTACATTAAAATTTATTTATTTTAATTACATAAATTTTTAGAAAAATAAAATATTTTATAGAATATTAAATAATAATTCTCAGATATTTATCTAAGAACTCTTTTATTTTGATTATATAAACTGATTTAAACTTTTAGGGTTTTTCACAAGTAATTCCTATGTTTGGTTAAGGGGATGAGATGTCTAAATTAGTTAGATAAATATGAAATAATTAAGTACTAATTTTTTATGACCATTTATCCTTTTTTGACTTTCTATAAATAATAAAAAATGGATAAATAAATACTTATGTGAAAATTTATTGTCGCAAATGATCTGGATTCTAAAATTTGAGATATGGGTAGTATTCTATGTTGTCTATAGGATTATGGTATTCATCTATTTACTAGATACTAGTGCCCACTTTAGATAGTAGCACCATTCATTTGTAATATACTCAATGTGGTGTTAATGTCCCCTTTGCATGATTGTTCCTATTTTTGGGGAGCACTTGAGCCTATGTCTATATGTTTTATTCCTACATGATTGAAACTTGGAGCTCTATGTTGTACCTAGAAAACTTGATTTGATATGCAAACCCTAATCTACTTGAAAGTATGGAATAAGAAATAATTTTTTATGTGTTATTAGGATGGAATGGACATCCTAAACACCCCATTATGGATAGAATTTCCTACATACCAATACTCCAAGGAAAGATCAAGTATGATGTAGTTATCCCACCTAGTGCTTGATGTATGTACAAATGAATGGTAGGATGAGAGTGTCCTTAGATGCCTTAAATGAGTTCAAGATTTTAAATGTTTAAAAACTAGACATAGGGCTGTTGTAGATGGTAGCATTCAAAAAATAGGGCATAATAGGGATCAAATGCCTTGATTTTGCATAACATTATCTTTGGTTTGAATAGTATTTTGCATCTATTTTCCATCTTGTGAATAGAGGTAGATTAGACTCATATTTAGAGGGTTCTATTGCTTATGTGGATAATAAAATAATCTTAGGATGACCTTATGAGGGGCACATGTTTGGAAAATTTATTTATTGGGAAGAGTTATAGCTAAGGACAATAGTGTCTAGTTGAAGACACTAACACTATATGGTTATAGTGTCCCAAATATGGCACTAATGTCCTCTAGGTAGACTCCTAAGCAATTTTGATTAGGGTTTGAGATGATAGGTCTGGGACTATGTTATGAATGTTGCAAGTGATTGTGGTTTTTTGAATGATTGAAAATGTTAGTTTAATTCTCAAGGATAGCTCTATGAATAAAATAAGGATAGGGTAACTCAAGCAACACTCTTATCATCTAATTACCACATTTAGGTGATTACATTTACTTTTAGTGTTCCCTATGTCGCTATGGAATAATGAGAAAGTATAAACTCAATTTAAAGTCTTGGAATGACTTGGGGCTTGAGTTGTTAGTACAACTATTGCTTGGAATAAAAAAATAATAGATATGCAATCACCACTTTAAAAGTCTATAGGCAGACCCTACTGTAGGGATAACATGTGTTGTGTAGTGAAATAATTTCCTACTAATCTTTGTGAATTATATTAATGTTTGTCAATTAATTCCCAAAATATAAACTAACAATGGATATATACAACATGATCTGAACTAAAGTGATTCATATGTAGATCTACAAGAGAATAGGGAAGGGTAGAAAAGAAATTATGATACAGATGAAATAAGATGCCAATTCTACTAACTTCTAAGGCAAAATATAGGAAACTAACATCTAACAGCTCTAACATAGTGCTCAAAGATGAATAAATGAAGGTGAAGCTTTTAGAAGAGAAAATACATATATCCAATAACATTAAGTGCATAAAGATAACTCACTTGCATTAAATTACACAACACATTTAGTTGGTAATGAGGGAAAATAGAGCAAGTATACTACCAAATCAGTCAACCTAGCATTAATATCTAACTAACAGATGCATATGTGGAATATAATTACCAAATTAGATTATATAAAACAAATACTCGAACATCTAAAGCATGAGAAATTAGAAATCACAAAACCACATAAGAGAAATCTACAGACTAACTTTTGAATTCTTTGGTTCTTTATATTAAGTTTTGAAATAAGTGTTTTTCTCCCTTAAAAAATAGGGGGAAGACCCCTATTTATAGGAAAAATGCCTAAGGTTAGTTTGAGATGGACCCACAGGTGGCACCAATATATAATCAAGTGGCCTAAACTATTACAATACAAAAGAATATTTTGTATTTGAACTATAAGATGTAACAGAACATCTTCATGGAGTTGGAGGTTGTTACTAGCCTGTTTGTTATTACTACTAATGTTGTCTTTGATTTCTTTCATTCTCTTCTTGAGTACATACTTTTTCATAGACTTGATAATCTTTGTCAATCTATGCAAAGTATAGGATCATAGGCGTAAATAGGTTTGATATGTCTTGGATCAATTTTCCATGCTCCATGAGTATAGGTATGAGGGCTTATTTTATCACCTCTACCTTTTAAAGTCTTTTATTAGAAAATTTTATAATGTCAATTACCTCTACTAATGACTTGTTACTTTCCATATCCTACTGGAACTAAACAATAAATACCTTCATATATGATTTAAATTCTGGCTCATCCATGAAGGAACTGTCTAGTTTGGTCACCTTGGTGATCATGGCATCTTTCAACAAGTGTGAAATTTTAAATTTAATCTTCTCAAAGGATGTGTTTGCATCCTCGAGCTTGTCAAATCATGTCTTTAAGATCCTCCTATTCATTATGATGGTTTACATTGACACTATATCCTTGAGAGGTAACACTTTCAAGTCTAGGAATTTATTAATTCTCACTACCGTCACTAATTTTGTCAACTTAGTGTCATAATGGATGAGACTTTGGTCTAGTTTAGTAACCTCCTTTGCTTCTACATTTTGAATGAACATCTCTTCTTCATAACCTTTTAGAGGTTTAAGACATTAATTAAAACATTGATTATTGAGATTAATGTGCCTTCAAGTATAGTGGGAAGTGTTTTTTATTTTAATCTCTTTATTTCTTATTGCATCCCTTATATAATGGTAATAGTTGACTCAACCTATGCGTATACTAAGGATATAGGATCCTCCTCATATTCTTGGAATTTTTAGGGGATGATTTCCTCTTCTTAGTTAGAGTGAAGAGGGGTTCTTCACTTTCATAAATTATAACTGAGCTCAACTATGGTTTCTCTAATTACCTTCTGACTAATCTTTTCATTGTCCCCATGGATGCATCGAATCTCATTCCAATTTGAGGTGTTAAGGATGGACTCATGATTCCTCCCTTGAATTATTGTTTACACCATATCTCTCACCCAGTTTAGGGTGGTTGGATGAGTAGGGGGAGGTTTCAAAAGGAGTGATTGGAAAGAGGAAGATAGAGTAGAAGCAAGGATATATAATTATGATGGGTCTAATTGACTAATGAATCAAATAATGTTTTGGTTGAGCCCATGTCTCAAATGAATGAAGGTAATTTTTGGGACCTAATCATTCTTGTTTTCATGGTGGGGTAAGGTGGTTTCCACTAGGTTAAATATGGAGGAATAGGCCTTAATGTCTTAGTGGGTACAATAGAGCCAAGGGCAAGGGATACACTAGTAGTAGATGATTGAAATACAGTAGATTCTATAGCTTAACTAGTCATAGTGATTTGGGGGATAAGTGAAGTTAGAAATTTTGTAGTGGCATGGGATATAAATGGTGGAATTGTGCCTCTAAAGGAGGTAGTGGTGCTGGATGTGAAGATGGGATTGGCATGGTAATCAGTAGCAAAGGCAATTGTAAACATACTACTGAATAGAGATGAAGATAGAGACATAACTTACATGAAGAATTTTGGAGGCTACTAAAGGGGATGTTAATCCACTTATCCCAACTATGGGGAACTTTATTCTTGTATAGACTTTCTCAACTATCTTCCTTATCAATACTTAAAATTCTTATAATGAAATATCATTAACATCTAGATCTGATTGATCTAATCCTCTTGGGTTACTTCTTCAATAGATTTAGATGCAATTATAGGTGCTTGTGAAGGGATTGGTTGGCCACTTGATTCTACTTGCCATAATTTTGGAGGTGAATCTTGCCCACTTTGAGTATCTAGAAGTGGGGGCTTGCAAGCTTTGTTCTTTATTAGATGAGTATCATCTTCCTCTTCTTCTTCTCCCTTCTCTTTGTAAGCTGCATTAAACATACCTCTATGAGTTGGTGGGGACTAAGGTCTAGCTATATATTCCTTCCTCCTTTCCTAGTATAGTATCATCTCAAATGGTATGTTATTCTTTGTAGATCTTCTTAAGACTTCATCATTATGTAGTACATCAAGTTATATCTAGTCATGTACCTCATCTTGATGTTGGTACTCCATCGCTACATTTATATTAAATTTGGTGAGGTGTTTGGAGATGACCTAATTGGGGTCCCACATATTGAATTCATATTTAGGCAAGAGATATGAGTATCTATGCCTTGATACCACTAGTACATCTTTCCATTATTTCATCTTGTATTTCCATAGATGATAGGGATCCTTGTGTAGGGGAGTCTTCTTTTTCCTCTTAAAGAGGTTGTCAATCCCTTGAACCATTTAGTATGCTTTTTTTTCCTCTACCAATTTTATTGGCACATACCTAGGTAACCTAAGGGGAACTACCATGACTTCCTCTACCTGAATGACTGTACAATCAAGATAAATCCAATAACTACCCATACCTCTCAATGCTTGTCTAACTTTTAATGACACCCTCTACATCAAACATTCTATGATTGGCATGTAGACAAGGGGATAAAAATATTTTTGAATTACCTTAATATGATACCTAAAATGGTGAATATGCATCACCAAATATAATTAGGAAATAACCTCACCTCTCACAGGATTTTATGTGTCTAGCCCTAGTTATGTAGTTACACAAATTACATCTAGTATATAACTCATCATATAGAATGGTGATTCGTTCATGCATCTATCTTCCATGGCTATAACCAAATTGCTAATAATTACATCTCCAAAGTAGGGCATTTGTTGATCCTCTAGGATTAATTATTATAGTGGGATGGTCTTAATATTGACATATCCTATATGGGTATTAGCAAATATCTTATTCAACATTGCAAAGGCAATCCTGACCCCCTTTCTAAACTGGTAGATTATGATGTTCTCTTGGTCACCCATGAACACCACCCCTTTTGGGTTCATCACCCATCTCATTAAGATTGCATTTGAATTATGTGCTTTGTACCAACCTTCAATAACACTCTGGTTATATGAAGGGTAAGTCATAATACTTATCAAAATTGGGCTTGAAAATGAAGGCAATGGGGAACCCTTGGTGCATGGACTTAAGTATTCCATATTCCCATCTCATATTGCCAAAGATGCTACATACCATGTCTAGATAGGGCATGACCTCAAGTTTCATCATGGCTTTATGGAAACTAATAGCTTACATTGCTAGGAAATTAGAGGCAAGATAAATAACATGGGACATTATTTAATTATAACTAAATACTAAGCTCCTTAAATATTATGATATACACTACTATAATGTTTATCCCTTGAATATATAGCTTTTAGGATAAATTCTATATCTTGAAAGACTACTAAACTACCAAATTGAAATAGTAAATCATCATTACCATAGGTGGTGCCCTTATTAGAGGTGGAGGATCTTACTCATGACATTTTTTAGTGTTTTTGGTGATAAATGATGTTATTTCATGCTTCTCTACAACTCCTTGAGATCTAAAAGTGGTAGTCCTAGTGCAAATTGTGAAGAGTTCAAGCTTTATTTAACTCAGAAAATAAAGACAAAATAGGGTTAATACTTAGAGATTCAAAGGCAAGTGTAGGTGATAATGACCGAGTTATGGCCTTTTAAAGATTTCCTTGGTTATTACAAGGTTGGATGGTGATTTTAGTTCATATCATATTAATGGCGAGCTCATCACCTTTGCATTCAAATCTTAGAATTTTTTTCTTTGATTTACTATTAACTATATATTAAAATTAATGGATTACCACCTATTAACATGTGGCATGCCATATCAACTCTAATTAGACACTTATAAGGCTTAAATGTGACTAAGCCACTTAGTTGGATCATATCTGGACATGTGGTGATTTCTGATTAATCTTAGGTGATCTAGATATGGCTCTATGTATAAACTCATTTATTTTGTGCCATGTGGTATAATTTGATTTCTAAACAAGCTCTAGGGTGCCCCTCCTAATTTGCTTAGTTGTAGGAGTGCCACTTATCACTTTCATAAGTAATTGAGACCTTAACTTGATAGGTGGCTCTCTTGTGGGCCATCTTTATTTTGATTGGACATGCATCACCTTTTTATTAATCTCAAGAACCTTATGAAAACTATAGGTAAATATACATTAACTATATGGCTTAGATGGATCCATGTGTATATCTCAAAGGCAATCTATTGATCTCAGTTGTATTTCGATAGGGATGACACATGTCATCATCTAGAGGGTCCAGTGGGGTATGTGTCATCATATCATGAGTCCATAAGCGATACACATCATCTCATCAAGCTCTCATAAGAGTCCTTTAGACTATTATAAAGGAATAGTGTAGGCATGGCATACATCATTTAGTGGGACATGCATCATTTTTAGAAGGGGACTTAGAAAACTATACAACAATGAGCTTTGGGTCAGATGATCTACATGCTTCCACATGTCGATCTTAGAAGGTTCTCTTGGGTCTTGGATCTTATAGCTTGGGATCTTCCATATTGATCTAAGATGTATTTGAAGGAAGCACATGGCATCTTAGAAGGATCTCACATTACAATCGAGATACATAATGACTCAAATTTGAATGAAATTGCTTGGAAGAAATAAGATCTTGACACATAGCCTAAAGGTTTGAATTCTAATGACTAGTTGAACTATGAGCTCTCAAGATTATGCCATGTGTTTGAATGTGCACCATTGATCTTTATGGACTTATTGGCCCTATTATTTAATGCATATCATTAATCAAAATTTCTATGTGGGAATGCACACTATCGATCTTGATCCTAAGATTTTGATTTGTTGACTTTAGGAATCATTCGTACACGATTGACACCCTACAAATTCATGTGAGAAGCTT
>JARHVA010000781.1:1212500-1412500 GCA_037957365.1 Torreya grandis | reverse complement strand
ACTTGGTCAAGAGGGTGGATACTTTATTTAGTTATTCATTAGTACAAACATGACCAATGTTAACATTCAACTCATTTCTATGATCTCCCAAGTTCACTTCCTTATAGTCCTTCCCACCTACTTTAGGTTGCTTAGTCTTGGTTCCTTACTTGTCAGGTTCAAATATTCTCTCTAGGGAGATCATGCCTTTGGGAGTTTGGTTCTCCTTGAGATGGATCAATCCATATTCATTGTCCTTCAATCTCTCCTCAAGACTTTCATCTTGCTCATCAATGATATGAGACTCAAATACACTAGCATTACATAAGAAGTCAACTATATACTGGTTATCATCAAAGACTTGGAAGTGATTGATGTTTTCCAACATAGAGGGTCATGAGATGATCTCCATAATGAATTCTTGTAGGTTCATGGCTTCTAGTGCTGCCAAGTTAGTTGCTTCCAAAGATAGAGCATCTGTTAGATAATTATATTCCCTAAGTAATGATACAATGTTAAATGAATAAAAGTATTAAATTAAATCCCATACTCTAATTTTATACTTTCTTAAACAAGAAAGTTTAAACTGATATCTACTTCTAATTTGATTTGCAACTAGTTTAGAATCACTGTAAACTATCAATTATTTAACCTTATGTTAAATTATAAACTAAAGTCTTAAGATGAGGGCTTCATATTCTACTAAATTATTAGTGTAAGGGAACTATAGCCTATAAGAAGTAATATACTCTTTGCCTTTAGGATTTATTAGGACAATTATGATGCTTGAGCCTTGTTTGGCCCATGCACCATCAAAGTGTAATGTCCATGGACCTCTATCCTTTTCCTTTTCAACCTCACTATCACCTTCAACAATGCTAGTGGTTTCTAAATTATAAACACTCAAGTTAGAGGATTGGTAGTTTAACATTTCATTCTTGGTTTTGTATTCTATAATCATGTATTTCATCTCAGGTTCCTGATCTACCTTGATCTGATTTGGGATCCCTCACCAAGGTAACCACATGTGAGAGCAATCTATGGACATGTATCCATTTAAGGATTTAGTCTAGTATCAATTGATTAGAAATCCATATGCCTTAAGTATATCAATGACCTGAATGTTGATGAATTATTGTATTCTAGGATCATGAGCTAGCTACATATGGATATTAAATAATTCAACAATTACTTTTACCCTTGACTTATCTAACTATACTACCACATTTTTTGACTTGACTAGATTTAGCCCTAGTTTCTCATAAATTCCCAAAGGCATACTATTAGTAAAAGCACCAAAATCAAGAAAATAATTTTGAAAGTTTTAAAAAAATATTCTAACAGTTAACAAGAATGTTAGAACTTCATGTTTTATTTTATAGATCACCATGTTCACATGAACTTTCTTATCTTTGCTAGAGCTTGGCTTCTCGTTTAATGATTTCAACAATAAATCATGTTGTTTAGTTATTTGTGTGAGCTCCTATAATGCTATATTCACCTTGCTATTATTCATGTGCTCAATTATTTTATCTTATCTTTGATGTTGTGTAAGGGGCCTCAATTATTTTTTGACTCTCCTTACCCTTGTTGTGAGGTGGATTATTATCTATCTTGCCATCAAGGGGTGTATTTGGATTGTTAGGTGGGGAAGAAGTTATCAAAGGTGGTTTCTAACCTTATATACTTAAGACATAATTATTTCTTTGGTAATTTTGAAATGCATGTACCTCTTCAACATTATCTTTAGGTTTATTCTCATCTTGGCTTGGAAAGTCATAGGTCTCCACCATGAGGACAGATTCATGTGTTCTAGAGGCATCATTAGGGTTATCAAAACTCTTAACAGTGTTTTGATAAGTGAGATTCATGTTAAACCTCTCCATTTGGATCTAGATAACTTCAAAATCATGGTAGAAATAAATATAGTCTAGCTCTCCATGTCTAGCATTTTTATGTAGTCAACACCAATTAGGGAAGGCCATCTCACAAATGTTTATCTCAAGGAGTTTAGTCAATAGAGGCTCACCATTATTATTAGACCTATTGAAAGGCCTATTATATATTTAGAAATTGTAATTCCTAATTTAAATCTTAGTAGTATTTCCCTTATTCTTCTTGAGATCTAGGAAATCATTGGAAAGCTTTTAGATAATCCTTTTAATAGAGTATAACTCTCACTTTGGAGGTTCTAGGATCTTGGTCTAGGTGGTGGCTTGGATGTTGGTATTGTTTACAGGTACCATTATCTGATTATTTTTAGGATGAGCCCCAACATTTTCTTAGTTAAAAAATCAAAGTTATTGATTGGGTACAACATGATTCAAAGGTAGCTGGTTGAGGACTGGTAACTAATTTAATGTAGGTTGGTTTTGGTTCATGTTTGGAATGATGTTCAAAGTGAGCATGGTAGGATAAAATTTGGGACTGGTAAAAGCAGGATTTCCTTGGGGATTCATTTGCTCATCTATGTAGATTTATTTATAATAAGCTAAGGGTAATACGTTAATGCCTATAACCCTTCTTAGGAAGATATATGTAATGGGATTTAAATAATTCTTGTATATTTCTAAAGTTAATTCATCACTAGCCTTATATGATGGGGTCATCAGGCTATAGATATTTTATAACCTAATATTGAATGTTTTTATTGGCTCTTTTGGGTCCCTTTTCAAGGTGGTAAACTATTGGTATGTGACTCCATGGCTAACTACCCTTCCAAACTAATCAATAAATATTTCATTAAACTAATTCCATCCTATGATAAAATCTTTGGTCAAATTAAGGAACCAATCATAAGTTGCATCTCTAAAAGTGAAGGGTAAGAGGTGACAATCCAATCTAAATGAAATAGAAAAACTAAGATCTAAAATGCTTGAATTCAATATGAGTAACATATTAGAGAATGATCTTTGCATGAATATCTCAATTCTTTGACCAAATATACCAAATTTTGTAAAGATGATCAAAATAGCCTCTAATATGTATAAATAACAAGGTATTTTACCTATCTTTACATGAATTTAATCCAATATCTAGATTATTTTACCAAGTTTGCATCAATAAACACTAAGTTCATGAAATCTTTCAAAGAATGCAAAGATTTATGTAAAGAATGTAAATCCTTAGTGTTCTTTAACTGTATTCATGTACTTTGAAATAATTTAAGCATGTAAAAAATGAATTACATCAAAATTCAACAAATATATATGAAAATAGTTGTATAGGCCCTCCTTCTAGCACCAAATTTTTAAACCTTATTGATGTACTTTTAGTACTCCCTATTTTACTAGGGAACAAGGGGAAGTAGAAACTCAATTTAAAGTCCTGGAATGACTTGGTGCTTGAGTTGTTAGTAAAAATATTGCTTTAAATAACATAAATAGTATAAATGCAATCACCACTTTAAAAGTCTACAGGTAGACCTTGCTGTAGGGACTATAGGTGTTGTGCAGTGACATAATTTCCTATAAATCTTTACGAATTATATTAATTTTTACCAATTAATGCTTGAAAAACAAACTAAAAATGGATATATATAATGTGATATGATCTAAGGTGATTCATATGTATATCCATAACAAATTAGGGTAGGGAAGATAATAAATTTTGTTGAAGATGAAATAAGATGCCAAGTTTACTAACTTTTAAGGTAAAATACAAGAAATTAACATCTACCAGTTTTAACATAGTGATCAAAGATGAATAAATGTAGTTTAATATTCTAAGGAGATAAAATAAATATATAAAAAAACATGCAGTGCATAAAGATAACTCACTTGTAACAAATTTCACAATGCATTTAGTTACTAATGAGGGAAAATAGAGAAAGCATATTACCAAACTAGTCAACCTAGCGTTAAACTCAAACAAAAAAATGCATATGTGAATTATAATTGCCAAATTAGATTTTATAAAGGAAATATCGAGACATATAAATAATGATAAATTAAAAATAAAAAATACACATAAGATAATGCTACATATAGACTTTTGGATACTTTGGTTCTTTATATTAAGTTTTTTAATATGTGTTTTTCTTCCTTATAAAATGGGGGGAAGATCCCTATTTATAGGAAAAGTGCCTAAGGTTAGTTTTGTTTGATATTTATAAATGATGTCATGGATATGTCATGTAGGTTTCATGGTGAGTGGATGAAGTTATTTTATATCCTAAGTAACAATGACAAAGTGTGCAATGTGCTTGTCCTAGTGTGCTTAAAGAAAGCTTGGTTGATCTTCAGTTTTGGCATGCTTAAAGATGTTCAGGGATGAGCATGGTGATTTTATAATGTTAAAAAGGTCCATAAGATATTATATATTCTTTTACATCTTGTGTGCATAATTTTAATTCATTTGGTAGTCCATATTTTTCATCTAGATAGTTTGGGTTTAGTGGTAGAAAATTTGAGTAGGCAGTTTGTTGATGTCACCATTGCCATGTGTGGATGAGTTAAGTGGAAATGGTCAAATGGTTTTGTTTAGTATTATTATTAGTTATTAAATAAATCACAAGTCATGTACCTAAGCACATCAAAATATATGAAAGTACAAATTTGGGCTCCCAAGTAGTTTGACTATGTTTTTCCATACTTAGACAAATTTGCATGTGATAAAAAAAGTTGAGTAGGAATTTTTATGGTGTTATCTATTACACATGTGAATGTTTAAAGAGAAAATTAGAATATGGGTTTGTTTATTTTTTATCCTAATTTATTTTTACTAAATTTTAGATCATGCACCAAAGTGTGGCAAAAGTTATGCAAGAGCAAAGTTGGTCTCCTAGATAAATTCTAAGCATAGTTGGCTCTGTGAAATAAAATTTTGAGAAGGAATTTTGATGGAGTTATATATCACATGTGTGAAATTTATATGATAATTTTTTTATATGGATGGGTTCTCCTTTCAAAGGTGATCATGTGATCCACATTCTATATCATGCATCTAAGCGTAGCAAAAGTTATTAAGGTCCAAAGTAGGCTTTACATGCATATTACAATTAATCACCATAATCAATTTGCATGATTATAAATATCTAGACCTAGTGGAGATCCAATGGTTCAATGTAGTTCATACTTATATATCTAATGGTTCTCATAGAGTCAAATGGGTCAATGTGACAACTGTTTAGCAAATATAAAGATCAAGCATATTATAGAAGATAAACAAAACATGTTTTTTCCAAGATGTCAGGATGCAATGAGATGGTGTCAAGTGCACATTATTTAAAAATTAAGAAGATAAAGGATAAGGATTTAATTTTGAGTAGGTGTTCATATAGATTAATCAAATGGTGAGTGTTGATAGTTAAAGACCTGGCTGATCTATAGAGATCGGTGTACGATGAGTCAACATTGTAAGATTACACAAGATGAGATCAAAGGACTGAGGTTTAAAATTTGAGCATTATAACCTATAAATTAAAGTTTAAATAAGGTAAATTGTTAATAATTTATCTAAGTGGTGAGGACATGAGATGCAAAAAAAGTGGTTGATGTTTAACTATGATTGTTGACATTTAAATATTTGAATTTAACAAGGTAAAAACTAGTGTCTGGTTTTTGAGTCATATCTTTCAATCCAGAATGAATTTGACCATGAAGTAAAAATAAAAGTGGTATATTACTCCAAGATTAATATATAAATATGCATTTTAATATTTTAAAGTGTGTATAGATAAAGATATTAAGCTTCAAATTTGACTATGTGTTTGTGCATGGACTACATTTGACCTGAGAAGATTTTTCAAGCTTTTTTTTTATATTGTTTCAATATATCTTGATGAATTGGATATTGAGTAATTTTTTATACTCCATAAGGATTATTTTTTTGAATTATTAAGGATTTAATAATTGTTTTATGTATGAACAAAGGTTTAGAAGGTGACTATATGTTTGCTCATAATGATTATGTGCACAAAATATTGTTTAAGTGTTTTGTACTTAAGTAAAATGGTATTGTGATGGTTATGGACACTTAAAGAGGACATATAGATCATGTGGAGTGGGTTAATAATTTGTAAAAGTGTTCCTATGTTCTTATTTTTATCATAGATGTGTTAAAGAGTTGAATGGGTCTCCATAGGACCTAAAAGTGACTTAGGACTATTTGAAAGTAGATTGAGCTTAAGTGTGACCCATGTGAGATGCATTAAGGGTGAAGGAATGTATTATTGTTAAAAAGGAAAATATTATGGTATTATCAATTAATGGATTCTATATATATAGTGAAACCAAATGTGTTTTTTTTTATACTTGGATGTGAGATTTTAGGGAAGGTTTGTGTGATTAGTATGCATTGAAGCAAAGAAGGAAGGATAGGTAGTGTACCTATTGGTTAAGTTATTGAGTATAAGAGTTTTTTGACTATGTATATGAATTATAGGTCATTTTACTAATGTAAAAATATTTATATTACAATTTGAGGATATGCGAAGAGGTTTGAGTGTGCATATGAGGACAATTTGAGTGAAGAAGTAGAGAGATTGTGGCATGCCTATGTGAGAGGCCTATTTAAGATAGAGGGAGTTTGTGAAAGGTTTATAAAATAGTGTTCCATAATCAGGTGTTTAATACATCATTTATAAGGTGGAAGTGTTCAAAGGAGGGTCTTAAGGTCTTGGTCTTCCTTAGGGGTAGTTGTTCCTTATGAAATAGGGGTTTCACTAAATACCTTTGATCAAGATGATATGATCAAGGTTTTCTGGTCTAAAGGAGTTTATCAATATCTTGTTTATAAGTTATTATAGGATATTAGTCCATTTGTGTTACAATATTGAGAGTGATTTTTATTCCCCATGAGGGTTTCCCATAGGAACTATGTGTTATGTGTTTGATCTTGTGTATGCAATGAACGAATGAGCTCTCTTGTTAATGTTGCTTGATCAAATTGATATATGTTAATTGGTTAATAGTATAAAATATTATAATTTAAATTTAAATATCTAAGCTCATTGATTCACCCCCCTCTTAGTGATTTTACCTCTAATAATTGCTATTAGAGCGGGTCCTTTGGTAAAGGCTTAACAACTTGAAGCTGATCCAAGGTACAATATTGGTAGTCATCAAGGATGTTTCTATAATAAGCAAGTACTGATGTTCAATGGATCCAATTAATCTTTTTGGAGTGTAAGGATGAAAACATACATTATGTCCCTAAGTTTTTATGTCTGTCAATCTATTCTGAATGGTTATGTTTCTCCTATTACTCTTCCATCTAGTGCTGTAGACAAGAAACTATTTGAGAATAATTATAAGGAAATGAATGCCATCACCTATGCTCTTAAAAACATTGAGTTTACCAAGGTAATCCATTGAAATTTTGCTAAATAGATATGGGAAACAATTTAGATCATTTATGAAAGAAATTCAAAGGTCAAGCTTGCTAAGTTACAGAGTCATAAAAGATAATTTGAAAGTCTCAAGATGAATGAAGAAGATTCTATGACATCCTTTCTGCATAAAGTTGATGAGATTTTGAACATCATTAGAGGTCTTGGAGAAAACCTTGAAAAGGCTATTGTTGTTTAATAGGTATTAAGGTCTATATCCCCCAAGTTTGATCCAAAAGTATCTACAATAGAAGAGAGTCATGACCTTACTAAATTTAAGATGGATCAATTGCATAACACCTTACTGTCTATGAGATGAGGAAGAATTATGATATACCACCAAAGAAGGAAGTAGCTTTCAAGACTAAGATGAGGACAAAGAAGTTCTAAGGTAATAAACTCAAGGAGGATGAAATTCCTGATATAGATGAGGATGAACTAATTAATTTAATTTCAAGGAAATTAAGGACATGTTCAGGCAAGTATAAAGCTAAGCTACCCCTTAAGTGCTTCAATTGTGGTGAGATATGCCATTTTGATAATAAGTGCCCTTATAAGTATAAAAAGGGTGATGATGAAGATAATGATTAAGGTCATGATGATGGCAAGAGATATTTCAAGTCTAATAAAAGCAAGAAGGGATTTAGAAGGTTTTATTAGAGGTGAAATCACTTAGAGAGGGGTGAATTAGTGAGCCCAAATAATCCAAATTCAATTCTAATCTTTACAAATACTTAATCATCTACCACAAGCATTCATGAAGCATATACAACATTCATAACAATGAAAAAGAGATATAGTACAAGATCAATCACATAACACATGACATACATGAAAAAACCTCTATGGGAATAAAACATTGAAACTTATGATTGGGATACTGTCTTATAAAAACAAGATCTAATTTAGACTAGATACAACTAATCAAGGAACTACAATCCTCATTTAGTGAGACTCTAATCCCACAAGGTGATACCACACCTATCTAGCTGAGATGTAACAACAACCAACATTTTTATCAAGTTTTACCTTGCAAGGAGGATAAAAACCTTAGATGCTAAGCTATCACAACAACACCTTATGATGGACCTTAACTTATCTCTCTTCACCTTCATTCACACTCAATCTATAAGAGCACTATTCTACCAATATAATTATGAACAATAGGTCATAAAAAAAGTCCTTTATCTATTTTGATATTCAACACATACTCAGGGCACTTTTCCCCTCCTTTTCTCCATAAAACACACACAAGCCTCTCTCCAATTACTCTTTAGTCTCTCACACAAAAATTTTATAACCCATCATCTTTGATTCCATTATTTATAGAGCAATCTTCATAATCACTAATTTGCTTAGCCATTAGGCATGCCTTATCCCTTAAGGCATATCTCACATGAAGACATGGCTCAATACAATCTTCATAGGTCATCCATAACATCTATGGATCAACTTTAAGGAAATACACCTTTTAATAAGGCCCTTGTATTCCTTATAGTCTCATGTGAACCCATTCAATCTTTTAACACTCCCTTGAGAAAAATAAGAACATATAACCACTTTAAAATAAATGGGTCCACTCTTATGTCACTTTCAACATCCTCTAATGATCACAATTAACTTAGCTCACCTTTGTGTTGGCTCAAACAACTCAAACATTGATTTAGTGCATAAAGTCACCATGAACGAACACATAGTCAACTTCTTAAGCATTTTTCATTCTCAAGATATATTGACCACACCTCCAAAATCCACATAGAACATCCTCATGGAGTCTACAACATGTTCCAATATCTAATTCATCATGATACATAAAAATAAGATCAATACAAGCTCAAATATCCTTCTTGAGCCATTTTTAGAATAAATATGAACACACAATCAATGCCTAGGATCAATATATTTGACTATACTAACTTCTAGATCTTTAAATATATATATCCAGATGCACCTTGGATTCGTCTACCACTTTTATTTTTATACACTAGGAAATTCAATTTTTATCAAAATATATGATCAAAATATAGAGCTCTAGTTTTTCCTACATTAAATTCAAATATTTGAATTCAAATGGTCATAGTTAACCTTGGAACACAATGCTTGAATCTCATGAGCTCGATTATTATATTGAATATGCACCATTAATCTTATATAAGCTTTAAAAAATATTCTACCAATGTTAGACATTAAAACTTTATCACTTCGACCTCATCTCACATAATCTGGGAACTTTGACTCAACGTGTTCCATTGATCTCTATAGATCAATCAGGTCATTAACGATCAATGCTCACCATTCGATCAACTATATAAATGCTTTCTTAGCATTGTATCATTATAATGTACCTTTTCTCATTCATTTAAAATCATTCACCTATCCTCATCTTTCTACATATTGAATTCTTGGATCCATGCGCACCCTTGATCTTGATTGAGCTATAACACTTACAAAAATGACCAAGTATGGGAACCCTTTCAATGTGCATGAGTAGCCATTTTTTCACCTCAATAACTTCTTCTGTGCTTCAATGTAGGATTTCAAATTTGGACAAGATGATCTCCACACATAGGAAAATCCAAACATGTGACACACTACTCCTAGAACCCTTACACGTGTGAGATATAATGTCATTAATATGTCTTCTCAAAATCTTCTATCGTAGATACAACCATGTCTAAATCTACTTGAGAGGCCATTTTTGAACAAGCATAACTTTTTCCATGCTTAATCAGATGATCTCAAATTTAGCACAAATCATCTATGCTCAAAACTAAAAAAACCCATATGATCATATTTTATTGACACCTTCACATGTGTAAAATATAACACAATCAAAATGATCACTTGGATCTTCTTGCCACATTGAAAAATTGGTTGAGTATGGGAACAAAGTCAAACTGTTTGGGATCCCAAATTTGCATACGCATATCTTTTGATGTGCTACATCACATGTTCTAAAATTAAGCATAAATAAACTAGGAATAAAAATGAATAAAACCATATGATAATTTTGTCCTGTCACCTCCACATGTGCAAATTCTAACCTCATCAACATGCTTACTCAACTCTTTCTGCCCATATTGCAAATTTGGCTAAGTATGGGAAAATGATGAATTATGATCAAGAAGCCAACTTTGTACCCTCATAAATTTGATTGTGATTCAATGCATAAATTGAGATCTAACACGTAACAACTAAGGACTGATGTGATAACAAACATATGACCAACTACCCTTGACCCATTCCCACATGGTGATGGTGATGTCATCAAATTATCTACTCAAATTCTTTGCCACTAGACCCAAATTGTCTAGATTAAAACTATGATCAACCAAATGAATTCTAATTATGCACACAAGATCTCAAAGCATAGATAATATATTAGGGACCTCTTTCACATTATATAATTTCCATACTCATCCTTGAACATCTTTGGTCAGTCAAACTTTGAAGATCAACTAATCCATCTTCAAGCATACAAGAATAAGCACATTACACACTTTGTCATTGTCATATAGACTATGAAATCACTTCATCCACTCACCAAGCATCTCCATGATAACATCATGACATTAATGAAAAATATCTAACAATATCCCCCTTTGTTATTGATGTTAATACCCATCAATATAGTAATATATAGCTCACCTTCTCTTTCTTCAAAGCACTCCTACAACATGAACTTTCTCCCCCTTTGACACAATGACAAAGTGGGCACATACTGATCCTAAATACCTAAAAATACTATACAAAATAAGAAATGGCCATCTTATAAAGATGATACAAACTCCCTCTTACCTTGAGCCTACTTTTTCTTGTCTTAACAACCTCCTCTTACTCCATGTGAACACTCTCTTCAATCAAGCACTACAACCAATGAAGAAAGAACACATAAAAGAATTAAAATATGATGTAATTTACGAAAAAACATTTGAGAGGGACTCCCCTAATAACTCTAATAAATTTCACCTTTTTATCATCTTTAGATCTCCACACACCATGAATAACCATCATGCATGATTACTAGCCTCCTCTCTCAGACTACTATACGGATCACCAATTAAAACTTCATGCCACTTACCAAATAAGAAACATGATATCAAACAACCTCTGGAGTGATCTCATGACCATGTTTCTCACCCTTAACCAAATACCTTATATTAAAATTAAATGACACCTAAGCTTTGTCTTAGATACTCAAAAGTAGCTTTTGATAATGGTTTGGTCATAATATCTGTAAGCTACTCTTTTGTAGACACATGCTCCAAATTAACACATTGATTAATCACTTTTTCTATCAAGAAATGATATCTAATATGAATGTGTTTATATTTTTAGTGGATAATAGGATTATTTGAGATACTAATTGCACTAGTATTATCATAAAAAGAGGACAAGGTCCATTTTGTCTTACCTTGTAATCCTCTAAAGTTGTGCAATAAGAGGAAGCTACTATATACTCAACTTTTTTAGTTGATAGAGACACTGAGGCTTGCTTCTTACTTATCTAAGACACCAAACATTATACCATTAAGAAGACCCCACCATTGGTACTCCTATCATCTACACATCCTGCCCAGTCAGTATCAGTATATGATTTTAAAGAGAATTATTTACTCCTAAGTTACCATAAACCATTGTCTATGGTGCCTTTGTGATATATTAATATCCTTTTGACTATTTTAAAGTGAGATTATCTAAGATAATATTGAAACCTTCCTACAAGACCTACTTCTTGCATGATGTTAAGCCTAGATGCAGTAGAGTATAAAAGACTTCCAATCATATATCTATACAAAGTTTGATCAGCTTTTGGTGAGTCATCTGGTTTACTTAATATGCATCCTATGATCATTTGAGTACCATAGGCTTACAATCCATCATGTCAAAATTAATTAGCATATCCTTGATGTATTTATCTTTATAAATTAAAATCCTTACATTATGTTGATTGATATGTAATCCTAAGAAGTAAGATAATTCTCACAACATTGACATTTTAAACTCAGTTTTCATAGTATCTACAAATATATACTTAATATATCATTATCAAATCCAAAAATTATGTCATCAACATATATAACAACTATCAATTGATGATTACCTTCTATCTTAATGTATACATTACTATCAACTAACCCTCTTTTCAAACCTTGACTCAAAAGATACTTATCTAGCCTATTATACCAAGCTCTAAGAGCTTGTTTAAGACCATACAGAGCCTTATTTAATTTACACACAAAATCTTGATTACTTAACATGAAGATTTTTTCAATTAACTCAATGTAGACTTTTTCTTCTAAATTGACACTCAAGAATGCATATTTCACATCCATTTGATATACCTTAAAACCTTTGAAACATGCATATGTCAAAAAGAGTCTAACTAATTCCATCCTTACCACAAGAGCAAAAGTCTCATCAAATTCTATTCCTTCAACATGAGCATATCCTTTACACACCAATCTAGCCTTGTTGCTTGTGACTTCTCTTTTCGCATTCATCTTGTTTTTGAAAACCCATTTGGTAACTATCATATTTTTATCTTTTGGTCTGGGAACTAAGTCCCATGTTTCATTCCTTTCTATTTTATCAATTTATTCATCCATTACATCATTCCAGATTTCATCTTTACTAGATTCCATAAATTTTTTGGGTTCAGTCATGGATAACAGAGTTGAGTCTTGTTGATTTTGATTGATCAACATTCTCCTTCTAGTCTGCAACCTTGCACCAACCTTTCCAATAATCTAAGAGATTGGATGATATTTTTGAATTATTCTAGATGGATATTTAGTATATTGTATTTCTTCCTCCTTTTCATCTTCATCATCTATTTGAATAGATAAATTATCATTACTTGCAATAGCATTTTGAGTTGAGTCACTTACCTACAATTTTGGCTTCTTAACTCTACTTGTCTCATCTAATCTTACATTTGAACTTTAAATAATCTTGAGAAGTCTCTTTTTAAAGCATCTATAGGTAGTAATGATAGAAGAATATCCTAAGAATATGCCCTCAACAAATCTTGAATCAAATTATCCAAGATTATCTTCATCTCTTTTGATGAAGCACCTACTCCCAAACACTTTTAAATGTTTAACATTAGCCACTCTATTATTTCATAACTCATAAGGTGTCTTATTATAATTTAATATAATTTGAAATTTGTTTCAGATGTACACAAAAGTCTTGGTTACCTCTTCCCAATAGCCATCTGATATTTTTGCATCTTGAAGCATGGTTTTACCCATCTTGACCACAATCTTATTCTTCCTTCCAACCACACCATTCTATTGTGGTGTTCCAGAAATAGAGTGTTGTAGTATTATCCCATGTTCATCACATAAATCATCAAAAATATGAGATAAAAACTCACCTCTTTTGTCTGATCTCACATACTTGATCTTTAAACCTTTATCATTTTCTGCAAGGGCTTTAAATACTACAAATTTTGTAAAAGATTATAATTTTTATTTAATAAATAATATCCAAGTCATCCTAGTAAAATAATAAATGAGAATAATGAATTAACTAGTACCTTGAATACTTTGAGTTCTCATAAGTCCACATAGATTAGTGTGGATCAACTCTAATGAATTTGTAGTGAAAAATTCCTTGTTCTTGTATTGTCTCTTGGTTTGCTTCCCATGAAGACATGGCTTGCAAAGAGAATGAGGAATCTTATAAATCTTGGGCATATGCCTAACCAACCCCTTTGAACTAATATTTAATATGTTATCAAAATTTATATGTCCAAGCATTCTATGCCAAAGCTAGCTTTCATCCAAATTACTCATGAAGCACTTCTCCTTCTGGGATTCATGGAATACATATATGTTGTTATCTATTTTATGAACATTTTCAACTAATCTATTAGTTTTTGCCTTTCTTACTTCACATACATCATCATGAAAATTTACAACATTTATTTTCTTACACATTTGGCTTGCACTTAAAATATTATGTTTTAGACCTTCTACATATAAGACATTCTCAATCTTTGTATGACCATTGTCCAAACTTATAGTACCTTTGTTGACTATGTTAGAAGACTTTTTGTCACCAAATATAACTACCCCTAGGTTGGCCTTCTTTAGAGAGATAAAATTGCTCTTTTTTCCTATCATATGATTTGAGCATCCACTATCTATGAACCATCTCTTGTTCTCATCTTCTTGAGTGTGCAAAACTACTTGAACAAATAATGACTCTTCCTTTTGTGATCTAATTGGATTTTGATTCTTGTCTTCTTTAGACTTAGTCTTCTTAAACCATTTGATAGTGTCAATGATCTATATATCTTTTTTCCAAAAGGATCTATTTTAGTTCTTGGCTATGTGACCTTGTTGGTTATATTTGTAACATATGAGATCCCTTTTGATCTCTAGAGAGAGAGAGCATAATCCTTATATCTATGACCAAATTTATTGTATAAGAAATAATACCCATTGAATACTTTGTTCATGTTTGATCCTCTTTTCTCTTTTACCTCTCAACAAATTTTAATTCTTGATCCTTTTGATGGAGATAATTTTTTTTGTCCTTGGATAAGAGAACATCTGAGTAAGTCAAGACCTTATTTTCTCATTGTTCCATTCTTTTATTGAAACCTATATTCACCATGACTTGAAAATTCTTGATAGTTACTCCTAAATTGTGCACTACATTATTAACTTCTGATAAAGCATAAACTAGATTGTCTTGAAGCCAGGCCATAATGTTTTTGTCAACCATTGTACCTTTGGTCACCTTTGAGATATTAAGCCTTTACTAAAGGACTGGCTTTGATACGCATTATTAGAGGTAAAATCATTGAGGGGGGTGAATTAGTGAGCCCAAATAATCCAAATTCAATTATGATATTTACAAATACTTAATCATATACCACAAACATTCATGAAGCATATACAACATTCATATAAATGAGCAAAAGATAATTTGTAAGATCAACTACATAACATATGACATACATGAAAAATAGTCTTGGGAAATAAAACCCACTGGAACCTACAATTGGATTACTATATTATAAAAACAAAATCAAATTTAGACCAGCTACAAGTGATAAAGGAACTATAATACTTATTTAGTAATACTCCAATCCCACAAGGTGCTACTACACCTATCTATCTGAGCTATAATAACAACTAGAAATTTTAACAAGTTTTAAATTTAAATGAGGCTGAAACTACCTTAGATTATGAGCTACCACAATAATACCTATAAAACACTTCCACCTCTAAATGGATGTCAACAACACTTGATGATGGACCTCAACTTGTCTTCACTTTCATTCATACTAAATCTGTAAGAGCATTATTCTACCAGAAGAATTATGACCAATAGGTCATACAAATAATCCTCAATATATTATTCTCTTCAACACATCCTCATGGTACTCTACCCCTCCTTCACTCCAAAAAACACACATAAGCCTCTCTCTAATCACTCCTTAGTTTCTCACACAAAAAGTCTAGAACCCATCATCTTTGATTCCACTATTTATAGATAAATATTGATAATCATAAAACATATGAAGACATGACTTAATATAATATTAATAGGTTAGCCATAACATCTATGGATCACTCTTAAGGAATTATAGCTTTTAAGAATGCCCTTGTAGTCCTTATAGGTCTCATGTGAACCCATTCACTCATTTATCACTCCCTTGAGCAAAAAAAGAACATATGACCAATTTTAAATACATGGGTCCACTCCTTATGTCCCCTCTAACATTATATAATTATTATAGTTAACTTATCTCACCTTTCTTATGCTCAAACAACTCAAACACTAACCTAATACACATAGTCACCATGAATAAACACATAGTCAACTTCTCAATCATTATTCATACTCAAGATAGATTTATCACACCTACAAAATTGACATAGAACATCCTCATGGAGTCTAAAAAATGTTACAATATCTAATTAATCATGAGACATCAATAAAACATCAATACAAGCTCAAATATCCTTCTCAAGTCACTTACAGAACAAGTATAAACACATAGTCAACTTCTAGGCTAAATATCTTTGATTGTTCTCACTTTTAGATATTCAAAAACATATATCTAGATGCACCTTGGAGTCTTCTACCACTTTTATTTTTATAACACCAATAAATTTGGATTCTATCCAAAGATATGATCAAAATACAAATGTCTAGTTTTCCTTATGCTAAATTTAAATATTTGAATTCAAATGGTCATAGTTAACCTTCAAACACAATGCTCGAATATCATGAACTCATTTCTCAAATTGAATACACACTATCGATATTTTTTGAGATTTAATAAATAGATTTCCAATGTTAGATGTTAAACCTCTATCACTTTGACCTCATCTCATGCAATATGGGAAATTTGACTCAATGTGCTCTATCAATCTCTATAGATCAGTCAGGTCATTATTGATCAACACTCATCATTCAATCAACTATATGAATGTTTGCTCACTATTGGATGATTATCCTATGCCTTTTCTTAGATGTTAAAAATTATTCACTTATCTTCATCTCAATACTTCCTAAATTATTGGATCCACATACACCATTGATCTTACTTGAGTTATAACACTTCTAAAAATGACTATGGAAACCCTTTCAATATGCATGAGTAACCATTTTTTCACCTCAATAACTTCTATTCTTTGGCACAAGATCTCAAATTTGGACTAGATGATCTCTTCACATAGGATAATATAAATATGTGAAAAAATACTCCTAAAACCATTGCACATGTGACATATAATTCTATTAACATGCCTTCTCAAAATATTCTATCACAGAGATAACCAAGTCTAATTTTGCTTGAGAGGCCATTTTGAACAAACATAACTTTTATTGTGCTTTAGTACATGATCTCAAATTTAGTGCAAATCATCTATGATCAAAATTAAATAAACCCATGTGATTAGATTTTATTGACACCTTCACACATTTAAAATATAATACCATAAAAATTCTCACTCAACTTTTCTTGCCACACTACAAAAATGGCTATGGTAAAACGTAGTCAAACTACCCAAGAGCCCAAATTTGCATATGCATATTTTTGATGCACTACATCACATGATCTAAAATTAAGCACAAATAAAATAGGAATAAAAATGAAAAAATCTATATGATAATTTTATCTTGACACCTCCATGCATTTTAATTCTTACCTCATCAACATGATTACTCATCTCTTTCTAGCTATATTGTAAATTTGGCTAAGTTTGGGAAAGCAATGAATTATGACTAAGAAGCTAAATTTTTACCCTCATAAATTTGACCATGATTCAATGAATGAATTGAGATCTAACACATAAAAACTAGGGACTAATGTGATCACAATCATATGACCAAATCCCCATGACTCATTCTCACATGGCAATGGTGATGTCATCAAACTACCTAATTAGATTTTTCACCACTAGACCCAAAGTGTCTAGATTAAAACTATGATCAACCATATGAATTACACTTATGTACACAAGATATGAAAGCATATAGTATATCTTATGGACCTATTACAAATTCTCTAATTACCATACTCATCCTTGAACATCTTTGATCCTTCAAACTGTAAAGATCAACTAAGCCATCTTTAAGCATACAAGAATAAGCACATTACACAATTTATCATTATCACATAGAATATCAAAGTACTTCATCCACTCACTAGAGAATATTAATGAAACCATCATGACATCAATGATAGCTCTCTAATAGGTTTGATAATAATAATTACTTTAAGAACAAAAAGAGTCTCTACACCAAAGAAGATTGTAGCTCATCAGATGAGAGTGAAGACAGTGACTCATAGTATGATCATGAAGATGATGGTCCTATTAAAGATAGAACCCTTTTCATGGATGAGGAAGGAATTTTATCAAAATAAAAGTATTTTAATTTGAGTGATTCCAATGATGATGAATATGAGGTGGACTATGAGACTGCATTAACTAATGCTCATGAAGAACTAGAGATTAATAAGAAAATCAATAAGAAGATGAAATATAAACTCAAGGACTTTTACAAGGAATACAATGTGTTTAAGGAAAGAATGGATGAAGATGCCAAGGAGTATGAAGATATGGTCAAGCATCTCAATTGTCAATTAGAAATTCTATCTACAAGCCTAAAATCTAAAGAATATGAATGTGCAAGGTATGTAATTGAAAATGAGTCATTAAAATCTGAGTTAGAGAAGGTATCTAGTAAGGTAATGTCATTTGTGAGATTTGAAAAGAGATCAAGTGATATAGAGAATATTCTAAATGATCAAAAGCATGCAAGTGATATAACTATTCTTGGATATAAGAAAGAACCAGAGATTGCAACTCAAGACAAGATGAAGATTAATGTGAACAAGGACAATCAGCCTTTGAATACAAATCATTAAACAAGGAATGATGGTGAAAATAGATTGAAGACAAATCAGATAAAATATCCAAATGCCATGAGGTATTCAAATTTAAATGGTTACTTATATGCTTGTAATTAGTTTGGGCATAGAGATAGAGAATGTAGAAGACCTGTTGAGAATGAATTTTTGTGGAACTATGATAGGGGTCATAAATCAAAAGGTGTAAGCAAGATTGAGTGTTTCAACTATCATGATGTGTGACACTTTGCAAAACATTATCCATTTAAGGTAAGACAAGTTCATTTTCCTTCAAGAAATGTTGAGTGTTATAGTTGTTATGACATAGGACACATTATAAAATTTTATCTAAATCTAGAAAATCAAAAAGAAATTTTTGAAAAAAAGTATGATGTGCTTCAATTATGAACAAATGGGTCACATTGCTAGGTTCTGTAAGCAAATGACTAAAATTAAGAATAGGTTCAATCAAGATCTTAGAGTGCAAGTCAAAAGTCAAATGAACTCATAGAGACCAAAGGTGGTAAGTAGGAATTATGACAAGTCTGAAAGTCCAAGTAATCTATTTTATATGGTGGATAATGCTACAGATGTTGAAGAGTGCCAAGAGATCTCATTGACTACTCATTTTTTGAATGAAGAGACCAAGCTCAAGGAGAAGACCAAGGTACTGGTTGAGGTTAGTCTTGAGATGTGTATGGATCCAAGTGAACATCTTGTTATTATTGAGCAAGCATAATACAAAGAAAATTGTCTATACCTAGTGACGAGGCTCCAAGATACAAGGTTGATGCTTCAAATGAAAACATATGTTAATATTCCATAGTTACTCGATGTGTTGTCAATTCTATCTTTGAAGAAAAGGAGAGTGATATAGAATAAGAACTAGTTATCATAATTTAGACTAAGAAGAAGAAGAATAAGATCAAGAAGTCTTATATTTATAAGAGGATTCTAGTAGTTATTGAAGAGATGTGGGCCACACCTGGCTTCACTTTATTTTAGAGAATTATGGTGCAAAGGATGTCTTTGTCTATGCTTATTAAGAGACTTTTTTTAGTGGAGAAGTAAGTACTATTATGGTGTTATTGAGACGGTTCTAGAAGAGTAGATTTTAGTATTCTCAGTTAGAACATGTATTTCTAGGTGTAAAATATGTTGAGGTGATGTCATGATGTTGATAACTATATATGGAGTAGTCTATAGGGTCAGATTGAAGGTTCCCAAATGGCAAAGGTGGATTTGTGATTTATCAAGATGATATTTTTACATAAAAAGGTTTTTTGACCTTATTCTAGCATGATCTAGGTGGGTTTATGATCTAAAGGTATGTTGAAGTCAATTTGGATGTTTCTATTACCTTTCAAGTTTCCCAATTTGTGCTTAAGAGCTTGAAGGGCCTAAAATGGGTTATATGAAGTCAAGGTTCACAATGGTGTGGAATCTTAAATCTTGGTCCAAAAGTGTGTAATAATTGTCTCCAAGTGTATAATAAGTTTCAGAGGTGGATGTTGATTGGAAGGTGTTATGTTGACGTTGTTTATTTTAAGATTCTAGGGTTTTGGGATTTGTTAGAAAAGTGGTCTACCTTATGATTTTAGGTCTAAGGATTTTTAATATGTTTAATTAGACAAATGGGTTGTAAAATTAATCTTCATAGGTATTTTAAGGTTTGTGGTTCTCAAGTTATTTAAGTTTTTGTCAAGTTGGATGCCTAATTAGGTAGTAGGTTTATGAAAGAAGTATGTTGCAAAGGATGAGATTGTTTTTTAAAATTGGTTTACTCAAGGGGGTATATGAGAGTGCTTTAGATAATAATTTTTAGGTCTTGAATTTGTGTCTACAAAAAGTTGTGGGCTTTGCAAGTTTTAGGTAGGGCTACAAGGAGTCTAGACATGCCTAGTCTTGAAGATGTGCTTTTTATTTAGAATATCCAAAAGAGCAAGGTATAAGTATTTCAAGGTATGTCTCAAGTTGACTCAATATATTTTTCTTATTTTGTATGATGTAGATGAAAAGTTGGTGGCCATGGAAGTGTCTTGAGAAAGAAGGTTGGTAAGATTGCATGGTGGTTATTCATGTTGTATGGAGATATGAAGATGATCAAGTGGTGAAATTGATAAAAAATATTAGGGTGAGTCCTTATCATATGTTTCTTGGTGAGTTACATCATATTTTAGTTATTTTTTGTGTTCTTTCTTTATTGGTTGTAGTGCTTGGTTGAAGAGAGTGTTGGCATGGAGTAAGAGGAAGGTGTCAAGGTAAGAAGAGAGAAAGTGATCAAGGTAAGGGGGAGTTTGTATCATATTTATAATATTATCCTCTCTTATTGGTGGTATTTTCATGTCCTTAGGATTATTTGGTTCCCACTTTGTCATTATGTCAAAGGAGGAGAAAGTTCCTATTATGAGAGTATTTGAAGAGAAAGAAGGTGAGTTGAATGATTTTTGTTGACATCAATGATAAAGGGGGATATTATTAGAGAGTTTTAAATGACTTCATTTTGATGTCATGTATGTTTCTTGGTGAGTGGATGAAGTTATTTGATATCCTAAGTAACAATCATAAAGTGTGTAATGTGCTTGTCCTAATGTGATTAAAGGAAGCTTGGTTGATATTTAATTTTGGCATGATTAGAGATTTTCAAGGATGAGTATGATGATTATAAAATTTTAAATATGTACATAAGATATTATATATTATTTTAGATCTTGTTTTCATAAGTGGAATTCATCTGATAGTCCATAGTTTTCATCTAGATAGTTTGGGTCTAGTGGTAGAAAATTCAAGTAGGTAATTTGTTGATGTCACCATTGCCATGTATGGATGAGTTAGGAGGAAATGGTCACATGTGTTTTTTTTTAATTTATTATTATTATTATTATTATTATTATTATTATTATCATTATTATTATTATTATTATTATTCACTAAATCTCATGTCATTAACTTAAGCACATCAAAATATATGCAAGTGCAAACTTGAGCTCCTAGGCAGTTTGACTATGTTTTTCCATAGCCAAATTTGTGTGTGATAAGAAAGGTTGAGTAGGAATTTTTATGGTGTTATATATTACAAATGTGAAGGTTTAAATATAAAATAATCATATGGGTTTGTTTATTTTTGATCCTATTTGATTTTCAATAAATTTTAGATCATGCACCAAAGTGGGGCAAAAGTTATGCAGGATCAAAGTTGGTCTCTCAAACAAATTCTAAGCATAGTTGGCTCTATGACAGAAGATTTTGAGAAGGAATTTTAATGGAATTATATGTCACACACATGAAGGTTAGAGGATAATTTGATTATATGGATGGATGTTACTTTGAAAGGTGATCATGTGTCTAATTGCAACAAAAGTTATTAAGGTCCAAAGTAGGCTTTCCAAGCATATTGCAGTTAGTTCCCATAATCAATTTGCATGATGTTAAATATCGAGACCTAATGGAGGTATAATGGTTCATGTGAGTTCATAATTATATATATAATGGTGCACATAGAGTCAAATGGGTCAATGTCATAGTTTTTTATCAAATATAAATGTTGATCATATTACATTAGATCGATGGAGTGCATTTATTTTAAGATGTCAGGATGCAGTGAGATGGTGCCAAGTGATTGGTTTTAAAAAACTAAGAAAATTTAAAGGATAAGGATATAATTATGAGTGTTTTTTTGTACATATTTATCAAATAGTGAGCATTGATAGTTAAAGACCTAGCTATTTTATAGATATTGATGATGCATGATGAGTCAACATTACAAGATTATATGAGACGAGGTCAAAGGATTGAGGTTTAACATTTAAAAATTGATTACTATGCATTAAAGTTAGGAAAATATAATTGGTGTGTAATTGATTTGAGTAGTGAGGATATGAGATATGAGTAAAGTGATTGATGTTTAACTTTGACCGTTGATATTTAAATATTTGAATTGAACAAGGGAAAAATCAGTGTCTGGTTTTTGAGTCATATCTTTCGATCCAAAACAAATTTGAATATGAAATAAAAATAAAAATGGTATAGGAATATAAGGATCATCTATAAATATGGATTTTAAGATCTATAAGTGTGCATAGATAAAGATATTTATATTCAAAGTTGACTATGTGTTCATGCATGGACTGTATGTAACCTGAGAAGATTATTCAAGCTTGTTTTGATATTATTTTGATATATCTTGATGAATTGGATATTAAGGAGTGTTTTATAATCCATAAGGATAATATATGTGCATTATTAAATATTTACCAATCATATGTTATTTGAACAAAGGTTTATAAATGTGATTGTGTGTTCACTCATAATGGCTGTGTGCACATAATATTGTTTAAGAATGTTATGCTTAAGTAGAAGGGTACTATGATGGATATGGAAAATTAAGGAGGACCTATAGATCATGTGGCATGATTTAATGAGTTAGAAAAGTGTTCATGTATTCTTAGTTTGCTTGGAGATATGTCAAAGAGTTGAATGGGTCTCCATAGGACTTAAACGTGACTTAGGCCTATTTGAAAGTGGATTGTACTTAAGTGTGACCCATGTGAGATACCTTAAGGGTGAAGGAATGCATTATGGTTGACAATGAAAAGATTATGGTCTTGTTAATTCATGGATGCTCTATATATAGTGAAATTAAATGTGTTGGTTTTTGGACTTGGATGTGAGAATTTAGAGAAGTTTTGTGTGAGTAGTATGCATTGAAACAAAGAAGGAAGGCTAGGTAGTGTTCTTGTTGGTTGAGTTAATGAGAAAAAGAGTTTGTTGATTGTTTGTATGACCTATAGGACATTTTATTAATGTCAAAATAGTTCTCTTTTAATTTAAGGATATGTAAAGAAGTATGGGTGTGTATATGAGGACTGTTTGAGTGGAGAAGGAGAGAGATTATGGCATGCCTATGTGAGAGGCCTATTTGAGATAGATAAAGAGTTTGTGCAGGGGTAAGAAACTAGAGATCTATCATTAGGTGTTGAATAAATCATTTATAAGGTGGAAGTGTTCAAATGAGGGTCTAAAGGACTTGGTCTTTCATAGGGGTAGTTGTTCCTTATGAAATAAGTGTTTCACTAAATACCTTTGGTCAGGAGGATATGATCAAGGTTTGCTAGTCTAAAGGAGTTTATTAGTCTCTTGTTTGTAACTTATTATAGGATAGTAGTCCTATTTTGTTCCAAGCTTGAGAGTGGGTTTTATTCCCCATGAGGGTTTCCCATAAGAAATATATGTTATATGTTTGATCTTGTGTATATAATGAACGAATGAGCTTTATTATTAATATTGATTGATCAAATTGATATATGTTGATTGGTTAATAGTATAAAGGATTAAAATTGAAATTGAAATATCTAGACTCACTGATTCACCCCCCTCTCAGTGATTTTACCTTTAACAAGTTTGATATGGGCCCATAAGTGGCACCTAATATCCAATCAAGTAGCCTAAATTGCTACAATACAAATAATATTATATATTTAAAATATAAGATGAAATTGAACATCATCATGAAGCTAGAGGCTATTGCTAGATCACTTGTTATTAATGTTGATATTATCTTTGCTCTCTTTCATTCTCCTCCTTAGTCCATACTTATGTACAGGCTTGATAATCTTTGTCAATTTGGGCAAAGTCTAGGATCATAGGCCTAAATAGGTATGGTATGTCCTAGATCAAATTTCCATGCTCCATGGGTATAAGTTTGAGGAATTATTTTATCACTTATACATTTTTTAGCCTATGATTATCAAATGTTACAATGTCAATTACCTCTGTTACTAAATTATCACTTGCCACATCTTATTTTAACTAAGCAACAAAAATCTTCATATCTATTTTGAATTCTAGGTCATCCATGAAGGAACTATTTGGTTTGGTCACCTTGGTGATCATGGCATCCTTCAATAAGTGAGTAATTATGAATTCAATCTTCTCAAAGGTTGTGTTTGTATCCTTGAGCTTGTCAAACCATGTTTTCAAGATCCTCCTTATATTTATGAGGATGGTTTACATTGAAACTAAATCCTTATGAGGCAACACTTTCAAGTCAAGGAATTTATTGAGAACCCTTGCCAAGTTTATCAATTTGGTGTCATAATAGATGAGACTTTGGTCTAGTATAGTGACCCCCTTTACTTGCCAGATTCTGACTACTTGTCTCTTCTTCATAAACTTATAGAGGTTAAATACATTAATTACAACATTGACTATTGAGATTAATGTGCCTTTAGGTATAGTGGCCATCATTTGTTCTTTTAATCTCTTTATTTATTGTTGCAACCCTTTCATAATGGCAATAGTCAACTCAGCTTGTGCTTGCACTAAGGATATAAGATCTTCCTCATATTCTTGGACTCTTTTAGGGGCTCCTTTCCTCTTCTTAGTTAGATTTAGAAGGGGTTCTTCACTTTCATAAATTATAGCTGAGCTTGATTGTGGTTTCTCTAATTCCCTTTTAACTACTATTTTCATTATCCTAGTGGACACATCAAATCTCATTTCAATCTGAGCTATTGAGGAGGACACCTGAGTCCGCCCTTACCTTATTGTTTTCACCATATCTCTCACCCAATTTGAGGTGGTTGGATTAGTAGGGAAGGTTACAAAAGGAGTGCCTGAGAAGAATGAGGTAGCATAGAAGTAGGGACATATAATTGTGATGGGTCTAATTAACCTAATGAATCAAATAATGTTTTAGCCAGGCCTATGTCTAAAATTAAAGAGGGTAATGTTTGGGGGTCGATCATTCTTGCTACTATAATGGGGTGAGGTAGTGCACACCAAGAAAAATATGGAGGAATGGGCCTTAATGGCTTAGTGGCTACAATGGATCCAAGGGTAAGGGATGCACTCATAGTAGATGCTTGAGATGGATTAGATTCCATAGCTTGATTAGTCATAGTACTTTAGGGGCTAGGTGAAGTCAAATTTTTTGTAGTGGCATAGGATATGAATGGTGCCTTTGAAGGATGTAGTAGTGGTGGATGTGAAGAAGGGCTTGGCATGGGTAACAAAAACAAGGGTAGTTGTAAATGTGATAATGAATGGAGACATAGGTAAAGGCATAAAACTTATATGAGAAATTTGGGAGGTTGCTAAAGGTGATGCTGATCCACTTATCCTAACTCTGGGGAACTTCTTTCTTGTATAGAATTTGTCAACCATATGGCTTATAAATGTTTGAAATTTTTATAATGAAATATAAGTAACATCTAGATATAATTGATCCAAGTCCTTTGAGGTTGATTTTTAAATAGATGTAGATGCAATTGTAGGTGGTTGTGAAGGCCCAAGTTGGCCACTTGATTCCCCTTGCCCAAATCTTGGAGTTGCATCTTGACTACTTAGAGTAGCCTAAATTGGGTGCCTAAAAGGTCTATTATTTATCATAGGAGTGCCATCTTCCTCTTATTACTCTCCCTTCTCTTCATAATCTACATTAAACATACCTCTATGAGCTAGTGATGGCTGAGGTCTAGCTATATCTTCCTTCCTCCTTTCTCGATCTAGTATCATCTCAAGTGGTATGTTTTTATTCATAGATCTTCCCAAGACTTCATCATCATATAGTACATCAAGGTGTATCCAGTCATATAGATCATCTTAATGTTGGTACTCCATAATTACATCTCTCTTGAATTTGGGGAGGTGTTTAGGGATGACCTAATTGCAGTCCCACATCCTGCATTCATCTTTGATCAAAAGATATGAGTCTTTATGCCTATATTCCACCAATATATCTTACCATTACTTCATCTTGGTTCTCCTTAGATAATAGGGAGCTTTATGCAAGGGAGTCTTCTTATTCCTCTTGAAGAGGCCATCAATCCCATGGACATCTAATATGCTATTTATTCCTCTACCAATTTTATTGGCACATACTTAGGTAACCTAAGGGGAGCTACCATGACTTCCTCTACCTGAATGATTGTACAATCAAGATAGATCTAATAGTTACCTATATCTCTAAATGTTTGTCTAACTTTTGATGGCACCCTCTACATTAGACATTTTATGGTTGACATGTATATAGGGGATAAAAATACTCTATAATTTCCTTAATATGATACCTAAAATGGTGAATATGAATCACCAAAAATGATTGGGGAACAACCTCACCTCTTGTAGGATTCCATGTGTCTAGCCCCAGTTGTGCAATTGTAAAAATTGTATATAGAAAATATCTCATCATATAGAATAGTGCTTCATTCCTACATGTATCTTCCATGGATATAACCAAATTTATACTAATGACATATCTAAGGGAGGGGATTTATTGATCCTCTAGGATTAGTTGTAATAGTGGGATGGTCTTAATATTGACATATCCTATGTGGGAGTTACCAAATATCATGTTTAGTAGTGTGAAGCCTATCTTAACCCCCTTTTTAAATTGGTGGATTGGGATGTTCCCCTGGTCATCCATGAACATCACCCCTTTTGGTTTCATCACCAATCTAGTTAAGACTACATATGGCTTGTGTGCTTCATACTAGACTTTAATAACAATCTAGTTATGGGAGGGGTAGGTCATAATACTTCTTGAAACTAGACCTAGTAATGAAGGCAATTGGGAGCCCTTGGTGCATGGACTTAAGTAGTCTATATTCACATCTTATATTGCCAAAGATGCCATATACTAGGTATACACAAGACATAACCTCAGGTCTCACTATAATTTTGTGGAGACCAGTAGCTTACATTGCTAAGACATCAAAGGTGACTTTAATAACATGGAGCATTATTTTAGAATCATCTAGATCCTTGGTTCTTTCAATATTATGTTATACACTACTATAATTTTTATCCCATGAATCTATAGATTTTGAGATAAATTTTGCATCCTTAAAGACTATTGAATTACCAAATTGAAATAATAAATCATCATTAATATAGGTAGTGCCCTTATAAGAGGTAGAGTATCTTGCTCATGACATTTTTTGGTGTTTTTGGTGACAACTGATGTTCTTTCATTCTTATTTGAAACTCTTGGAGATCCTAACAATGGTGGTCTTGGTGTAATTCATGAAGTGTTTGAGTTTTGTTAAACTTGGAATGTAGAGAGCAAAGAGAGTGAATACTTATGGATTTGAAGGTAAGTGTAGGTGATAATGATTGAGTTATAGAATTTTAAAGATTGCCTTGGTTAGTATAAGGATGGATGGCTATTCTAGTTTTTGCCACATTAATAATGACCTCATCACTTTTGCATTCAAATCTTAGCACTAATTTTCTTTGATTTGCCATAAATTTGAGCTTTAAAGCTATGGATTACCACCTATTGATATGTGGCATGCCACATTGGATCAAAATAGACACTCATGGGGCTTAAATGTGACTAAGCTACTTAGTTGGATCATATATAGACATGTGGTGATTTTTAATTGGTCTTAGTTTCTCTAGATGTGGCTCTATATATAGACTCATTTATTTAGTGCCATGTGGCATCCTTTTATTTTTCATCAAGATCTAGGGTGGGGTACCCTAATTTGATCAACTATGGGAGTGTCACTTGTCACTTTTATAAGTAAGCAAGACCTTTCCTTGATAGGTGGATCTCTCATGAGCCATCTTAAGTTTTCTTATACATGCGTCACCTTTTGATTGCTCTCAAAAAACTTATGATAGTTATAATAAACTCTATACTAATCATGTGGCTTAGATGGAGCCACACATAGATCTTGAAATAAATCTATTGATCTCATGTGTATTTATGCAAAGATGACACATGCCATCATCACACATGTCTAGTAGGGTATGTGTCTTCATCTCATGAGTCTAGAAGGGACATGCATCATCTTAATGAGCTCTCATAGGATTATTTTGGACTATCAAATAGGAAAAATAAAAGAATTAAATGCATCCTTTAGAGGGACACACATCACTTTTAGAAGGGGCCTTAGATAGATGTACACCAATGAGCTTTAGGTCAGATGATCCACATGATTCGATGTTTCAATCTTGGAAGGTTCTCACATGTCTTGGATCTGATAACTTGAGATCTTCCACATTGATCTAAGCTACATTTGAAGAAGCACATGGCATCTCAAAAGGCTCTCATATTGCAATTAATACCTATGACAACTCAGATTTGAATGAACTTAATCAAAAGAAATAAGATCTTGAAATGTAACCCAAAAGGTTTGAATTTTAATGGCCAGTTGATATGCAAGCTCTCAAGATGATGCCACATGGTTGAATGTACACCATTGATCTTTTTGTAATTATTGGTCCCAATCTTTAATATAGATTGTTGATCATAATTTGTATGTGAGGATATGTACCATTGATCTTGATTTTGGGACTTTGAATTTTTAACTTTGGGAATCATTTGTGCACTATTGATGCCCTATAGATTCATGTGATAAGCTTAAGTTAGTCCTAAAAAATGTCATATGTCCATCATAAGCATAAAAAAATAAGTTTAAAGAAAGACTTGGTAAACAAATGATTTAAATGATATATAATGTTAGCCCAATGGAATAAATTTAAACTTGATGGGTCCGTGCTGACAGAGGGAATATATGGAACATTTTTTAGTAAGGCCTATCTATACATTTGAAATCAATTTGTGGTTAATAATTCATTGAAACATGGAGAATTCTCAAAGTAAATTACAATAGTCCAAATATTTCTAAGTATTAATACATATTTCAATATAAAAAATAAACCAATAATTGTGAGGAAATATTAAATCATATTTTTATGCAACCAAATGACTTATCAAATTTGATACTCAAGCATTTTGGAAGGTTAAAATAGAAGGGTCCCCAATCTAGGAATGGGGGTTAGTTTAGTATCAACATATCATATCATTGAATAGCTTGAACTGAGATAATGGTTTAATCAATCCTCATATACGTGGCTCAAGAACTCAATCTGATTTTAACTCCATCATTGCCCACCCCTGCTTGGTGGATCTTGATATTTGTGAGTAGCTTGGATAAGACTATAGGTGTGTCTAATCCTCTCATGTAGGTGTCTCAATAACTCAAGTAGGCCATAAATCCATAATTTCCCCTTGTGTGAAGTATATGCATATATAAGTGTACTATTTAAAGTGACAAAAATATCTAACTGAGTAAATTTGATTATGTATTCATATTCGTAGGCACTCAGGTATATTAGGTAGCTCTAAGACACTCAAGAATTCCAACCACTACAGATAGACTAAGGCATGAATATGGTGATAATGTGGAATGTGATAAAAAGTGTATACTACATAGAGAATTCCATGAAGTTTACCATTCCATTTGATAAACTTGTCTGAAGCTGAGTATATGGAAACTATGTACCACACACATGCCCCTAATCTGACCTCTAAGTATATTAAGTCTTAATCAAGTATGTAATAATTCAACCTATGTAAATAATATAAATTTATGAGTGATCATGTTGTGCATTATGCCCCCAAATTTGATAAAACGATATGGATCTAAGCTCAAATGAATGTATCTAATCTAAATCTAAACATAACTACCAAACCTATTACTATATCTATGTAAATATGTATTGTGCCTAGTATACTGGTCTAAATGATCTGGACTATATTAAAATTGGGGATACTAGATAGTAGTGCCCTATAGTGGATAACATCACCCTATGGAACTAGTGTCCTAATATGGGTACTAATGTCTACTTGGTATGATTTATGAATGATCTATATTTAATTCTAAATATTTATACTATTCTATGTCCAGCCTGATTCTGATATCTAAAATTGAACTTGTGTGCTAAAATGTATTTGTGAAAAGTAATGTAGGATCCTGATATTTGTGAAAACCCCTATGAATTTCCTTTTTTTAGGGTAGTTATGAAACCTATATAAGAACTACCCTCAACATAATTATCTCTTCAAAATTTATTAACTATATCATGTGCATGATATTCTAATATAATGTAAAACGTAACATCGTAATGTAAATGTATCTAAGCATAAGTAGGAAATGTAAGATCTATTGCAATCTAACATTGCACAAGGGTGTCAAGATAGATGTAATCAATGTATATAATAGTAAAATATGATGTTCATTAAGGCTCCCAAGTAGGAGGGTAAATGTATGAGATCTCTCATGGCATCAAAATTTGGTGTGTGTGTGTGTGTGTGTGTGTGTGTGTGTGTGTGTGTGTGTGTGTGTGTGTGTGTGTGTGAGACAAGTAAATACAAGTGTCATGGTGTATACATATACAAGGAATTAGACATACAAACACATGAATCACATAAAAAGTAGTCCAGGGGGAGATAATACAAGGGACATGGGCACATGTCACTAAATCTAAGAATGAAAAAATACAAGGACATGTTTAAATGTCCACATATACAAATAAGTAATTTAGAATAGAGACATATAAAAGGACATGTTCAAATGTCCACGTATAGAAGCATGAAAGAGAAAACACAAGGGACATGGGCACATGTCCAAGGCATACAAACATAGAAGTGGCATAGAATCCAAAAAATAATGGCATATTAAAATTCCCTCAAAGATGGAATAAGCATGGGAAACACAATAAATTCTAATCTAAGAACTAAAAAGTGAAAGCATGTATAATTATGTAGTATAAATTTAAGTAGATGCTCAGATGCATATATACTGAGGATAACTAGTGATAGTTAGAAATAAATATTAACAATGAGGATCAATGATCAATATCTATATAAAATCAATGCATAAACTAGAATGTATAGTATGCAAATATAAAACCTAGTAGTAGAAACTATGTATGAGATGCCTTGAGTGGGCAGATGTATCAATGTATAAACTTGGATTAGTGTAAATGCTCCTAATGGTAAATGATATATTTTTTTTATCAGTTTAATAAATTAGAGTCTTATCTAGAATCTACAAGCACTTGGCAATAACAAGTAAAGCATATGTGTATGATAAAACTGACTATACTAGGATATCTAGAAATATGAAATATCTAACAAGTAGTAGAAATGTAAACATAGCATTGCATACAAATTTTATATTTTTGAAATATATATATATATATATATATTTTTGTATTTTGACATATTATATTGTTCATGTTTTCTAAGTATAAGCTATGTACAAACAAATGAAAAGAAACTAATATATAAGGAGCAAGAGAGAGATGGAAGTATGTACAAGGGTAGGAACCATAATAACTAATGAGTCTCAAGGGAGACTCACCATCACCATGACCTGTGTTGAATAGGGGAACTATGATCATGTGTGTGGTATGAATGGAAACTATGAGCACATGATCTTTGGTATTGTATAATCTAAACATGAATCTACCTGAATAGTAATGTTATGATGTTATGCTACTAACTATGATGCCCTGTGAACTGTAGAGGTCTTAGGAACCCATATGGTAGATGTAGAATCTATAGGTGATGTAGGTTCCCTATTCTAAGAACCCCTAGACCCCAATATAACTAATCTCAACATAAACTGAATAGAGGAAGGTATTATAAAATCTATGACATATCTTTGATGCAATGGTATCTTTAGTAATGGTCTTCGAGGGAGAGTTTGCATGCATACAAAAACTATAGAAGTAGACTTACATTTCTCTAAGGACTCTATTAAACACTGTCATGTATGCATAGGAGTTATACTCTCTATTATAACAGATAATCATGTAATATCTATAAATGGTGATGGAACTATAATTGGTGTTGGTACTAGAACTATGGCTATAATCTATGTTGGAACTACCTATAGGATGGAAAGAAGATACTCATATGGGATAACCTCAATCTTAACCACTTAGTTATCATGTATATACTTGAGGAATTAGTGTAATATAGATGGGATGGATCAAAGTTGTTATAACCATGGCCTCCCTAATAATATGTTTAATACACTTGTATTAGGTACTACTAGGAACTAAGTGGATACATATGTTGGTCCAACCTATATTGGAAGCATAATCTCCTTGGTGGAGCTCTAAATGTGGCTACTAAAACCACTAATGATAATATCTATAGGGAATATATCGCACTCTATATTGCTGAAGTGATATAAGTGTGTCATGGTGCACATGCTTATGCTTGGCCCATTTTCAAACATGATAATATTAATAGGATGGTTGTCTATACATTATCGTATAAAGAGTGCATGTAAATCTATGTCATCATCCATAATATCTTGCTCTAAAAATGTGATAAGTGGTCTAGGTGGCACTATAGTATGATACATTCCAATGATGTTATGCAAGGGATGTGTCTCCTCTATAAATATATGATAAGAATATAGGGGTGGATGAACCTCATATGTATAATGAACACTTGATGTACCCCCTACCTTATTAGTTTTATCCTTTGGGAAAGGATCTAAAAATATCTTAAGTGCCTTTGCCTCTATTTGTTATTTTGGTGCCTCTGTAGGTATGCCCACATTAATAATGTTAGCCTCAATGAGATCTTGTATTTTGTGATTCAAAATATTTCATATATTTTTCATGTGGCTTGGTGCCTTATGATACTAAAAGAATGAATTTGAATCATAACTCTTTGGAAGAGGCCATGTTGTATCAACCTCTTTAATGAGAGGGAGATATATGACATTACATTCCAATAGTTGTTGTATAACTCATGATGGTGACTTTGATATATCAGTGAAGACTATGCATTGAGGAGATGATAAGACCAATATGGGTGAAGGATCTTAAGCTATGTTAACTATGGCCTTTTGATCACTTTTGTTTTTTGTGGCCCTGAATTTGTATGGAGGATTCCTTTTATTGTTAATAGTTAAATCTGATCTATTTATGTACTTTAGTATGCCCATTTCTAAGAGCTTAACCTCTCTTTACTTAATCATGTGGAACATATCAATAAATGTGGGAAAATTATTTAATAAGATAACTTCATGAATTACTGGTAATAAAGTCTATTTAAATATATCTTAAAGTTCTCTATCTTCCATGGGGCTAATCAATTTGGATAGTATTGTATTGTATCATAAGACATAATTAGCTATGGACTCATTTGAATTTTGATTTAGTTATGCCACTTATGCATATGATATATTATCACTTATGTTTATAGATAAGTGTGTTAGGAACATATCTAATAAAGGATTAAATACCATAATATATTGGTTTGGCAAATCATAAAACCACTATAGGGCATAATCTTTGAGACTATGTGGAAATAGATTTGTAAAAATCTAATCATTAGATACATAGTCCAAGCATGATTCATGAAAGGATCTAAGGTGATGATTTGGTTAATCCATGAAATAATATAATGTGAGCTTGGGTGCCATGATACTAGATGGAAAAGGAGTTTATGAAATGTGATGTGATAAAGGTGTATGTAAGAAAATGTTGGAATCCAAAGCATGTGATGGCTTAGCTTCTCCTTCCTTAGATTGTAGAGAAAGAACCTATTACATAATGGATTTTACATTTAAAGGAGAGGAATTAGCCATAATTTTTGTATCTATTACTAGTGGTCAAATAACAATCTTGGGTTGTGCTAGCTGAATTGGTTGAGTAGGCCCCATTGAAGGTGTAATGACATTATCTACTGGAGGGGTTGAATATTGACCATTGTTATTATTTTGGAGTTCCTATTGAATAATGTTTATGAAATAATATTGTATATCCTTATGTTTAGACAAAAATTCTTGTAATTTACACTTATTAGTTTCATCAAATCTATTGTTAAATTCTACCATTGGAAGTTGAAAGGTAGGAAAACAAGTTTTGTATATTTTAAACCTTTTAAGAATAGTAATCTATGAAATTTTGAAAAATTGTAAATATTGAAACAAATTTGTATTTTTTAGGAATTTAAATATAAGTATATATAAAAAGGATACAAACCCTAAGTGTATCTAGGTTAAATTTCTAGAAGATAGGGTTTCTTTTTAACAATTTAAATTAGATGTTAAATAAATTTAAATGCTAATGTCAATTTAATTTTAACTACTTAGGTTATCTAAATAAAAGAAAAATTATAAGTGTTCATCCCCAAATTTATTACAAAAAATATGGATTAATTCAAGCTAAGGTTTGATGTAATATTTGAAGTAATACAGGCTCACCAAATGATTTATCCTTTTAGGGTTTTACACAAGTAATTCATATGTTTGGTTAAGGGGCTGAGATGTCTAAATTAGTCAAATAAATATGAAATAATTAAGCAATAATTTTTATGACCTTTTTACCTTGATTGAATTTATATAAATAACAAAAAATAAGGATAAATAGAGACTTACCTTATAATTGATTGTTATGAATGATATGGATTCTAAAATTTGAGATCTGGGTAGTAGTCTATGTCATATATGGGATTTTGGTATTCATCTATTCACTAGACAATAGTGACCAATTTGGAAAATAACACCATCTATGTTTAGTGTCCTCAATGTGGCACTAATTTCCCCTTTGTGGGACTATTCTTATTTTTGTAGATCACCTATGCCTATGTCTATATGTTCTGTTCCTGCGTGATTGAAACTTGGAGCTCTATATTGTACCTAGAAAATTTGATTTGATATGCAAAACCTAATCTCCTTATAAGTATGGCATAAGAAATAATTTTATCTATGTTATTATAATGGAATAGACATCCTCGACACCCTACTATGTAGAGAGTTTCCTACATACCAATACTCTAAGGATGGATCAAGTCTGATGTAGTTTTCCTACTTAGTGCTTGATGTATGTGCAAGTGAATGATAGAATGCGAGTGGACTTAGATGCCTTGAATGTGTTGAGATTTTAAATGCTTAATAATTGGACTTATGTATATTATAGATGGTAATATGTATAAATTAGGGTTGAATATGGATCAAATACCTTGATTTTGCACAATTTTCTCTTTAGTTTGAATATCCTTTTCTATCTATTTTACATCTAGTGAATATAAGTAGATTATACTTGTATTTATAAGGTTTTACTAGTTTTATGGATAATAAAATGAGCTTAAGCCAACCTTAGGAGGGGAACACATTTGAAAAACTATCTATTGAGAAGAGTTGGGTTTAAGGACACTAGTGCCCAGTTGGGGACACTAGTGCCATGTGGATGTAGTATCCCAAATGTGGCACTAATGTCCTCTAGGTAGACTGATAAGCAATTTGGATTGGGGTTTGAGATGATAGCTCTAGGACTATGTTATGATTAGATGTAGGTGACTTTGGTCTACTAAATGATTTTAAATGTAAGTCTAATGCTTAAGGATATGTCCATGGATAGCCTAGAGATAGTGTAACTCAAATGACACTCTTATCAACTAATTACCACTTTTAGGTGATTAATTAAACATTTAAAAAATATAAACCTTATTTTTAGAATTAGTTTATTTTTATTATGTAAAATCAAACCATATGAGTTTTAATAAATAAAATAAAATTAGACAAATATTTGAGTTTTTGATATTATTTTAATTTGTAAAAATTTAATTAATAACATATCATTTTACTTTATATGTTAAAATAAATCTATTAAATATTAAATTTAATTTTTTTTCACATTTGCATTGAGATCCATTCATACACCCTTAGCCTATAGCATGATTTTGGATATGTGTAGTAAACTTGTGGCTTACATAATCCCTTCCTTATCCTATTTCATTTCTCTAAGATCTAATGTGGTTAGATAGGTTAACCTATGGAGTAACCTTAGCCTAAGAAGACTATAAATAGGAGGTAGGGATTAGTACATGATCATTGTATTGGAAATTTTGTTCTTATTACAAGGTTGTGAAGGTTTTCCCCTTGAAGTGACTCATCATTTACTCATATATTCTTATTTATTTTAGTAATATTGTGATCTATTTATATTTTTATACTTATTTAGTAAATTAGTTTCCTAACAAGTTGTATCAAAGCATCAATTTGGGACATAAGTGCATGAAACCCTAATATTAGAGAATCACTTATATCTCAAAACCACTTTTGAATTTCTCTTCAAATTTTATTGTATTTTGAGTATAATTCAAGGCAATATCAATAACATAATTAGGGTTGGGGATTAATTTTGAGAAAGTTATATTGATTTCATGTTTTCCATAAATTCATTCTAGAGACTACATTTTGACAATTTTTTCAAATTTGTTTACATTTTTTCAAAATATTAAAAAAATATAGTGAGGGTTTATTATTTTGAATTTATAATTTGAGGAAAACATCACTACAAAAAATCTTAGCCAAAGATGGGCCAAAGGTGACAATCAAGATCGATATTGTAAAGCCTTATTATGGCATGACTGCAAACTAGGGGTTAAGGCAAGGGTGTTAAAACTTGGGGTAAAACTCCTTATAAATAAGATATGTATTTAGAAGGGGGATTTATTAAATTAGTTATTCTAAGATTTTATGGGATAGATCATAAAGTAAGATAGTTTGAGTATAATGTACACATCATATAATCTGATGTGCAAGGATTACATTCTAAAATGAAGATCATGCAAGCTACCTTAGCAAATATGAAGATAAATTTTAAGAATATTTAGACAAACCAACCACTAAAAACCATTTCACAACCCAAATAGAGTGGATATTTTAGCTATCCCAATCCAAAGTACCTTGCAGCTAATGAATATGATACCAAAATTAGAAATGTGGAAGTTTAATTGGAAGGATCTGATCACATAGATCAACCAAATGGATTTTTTTTTAAATAACACCAAATTACATGTGCGAAAAATGTTATCATGGAGTCCTTATATCTAAACCCAAAAAAATTAATTTGGTATCAATGGTTATGTGCTTAAAAGAAGAAGAAGGCTCTCGATATAACTTGATATGATTTTATGAAGGAGGTACAACTACACTATAGAAATAATATGAGTTATAACCATTTTAGTAAATTGGAAAAGTTTTTATAAATAGGATCATTCAAGTATTATGTTCATCAATTCCAAAACCTCTCTTTATACATGGATAACATTCTTGACGATCACTTGAATGACTTATTTCTTGAAGGTCTAAAGGACCACATTGAACATGAGGTACACATGTTTAATCCATATACTATATCTAAATATACTCTTATGGATTTTAGGGTAGAGAAAAAAATTATCTATCAAGAGACAGTCATTCACCAACATTAAATCTTGAAGCAACTTTTCACCATCATTCCCTCAGCCTCCCAGATTGACACATCAACAAATTTAAGAGAAATGACTGAAACATTTATGTTTTAATAGTTATAAAAAATGGAGTAAAGGACATAAATGTGTTGATAAGAATTTTTTTTACATTGAAGGGGTTAATGAATAAGAATAGGATGATGAAGCATCAGGTGAAGATGAGGAGGTGTCAAAGATAGAATATGAAGAATCCCAACCAACTATCTCTTATCATTCACTTTCAAGTATTATCACTCCTAAGAAACTTAAATTTGTAGGTTTACCCATGAAACAAAAGGTAATAGTGTTTATTGACTTGGGGAGTGTACATAACTTCATCAATAGTAAGTTGGTTACAAATTTGAACTATTTCCTTAATCCATCTCTAAAATTTTAGGTCATGATTGTAGATGGTGGTATAGTCAATTATTATATAAAATGACATAGTATTAATATTTTTATGGGTGATTACATGTTAGATTCTCCTATGTTTTTTTATTCCCATGGGTAGGACAACCATTATTCTTGGATTTCAATGGATCATAACCTAGGGCATAAGCAAGATGAATTTATAGGAACTATTCATTTGATTTCATTCTAAAGGTACAATATTTAAAATATATAGATTATATTTAAAATATCCAAAATTGGTTAGCTCACATTAGATGATAAAGATTCTCAGAAAAAGGGTTAAAGGATTTGTAACATGATTGTGTTCCATATACATTTAACCAATAAAGGTGTATACACATCTTAATATAAAAATGATTATTGATGACCACTAGATATTTTTAGCACCTTCCCAAAAATAATTCCACAAAGAAGAGAACATGATCATGCCATATGACTACTTCTATGGAGTCAACCACTAAACATCAAACCATACTGGTATCCATATGCCATAAAAGTGAAATTGAAAAAATGGTAATTGAGATGCTAGAGGAAATTATTATTAAACATAACCAAAGTGAATATTCATCTCCAGTGGTTATGGTACATAATAAGGATGACACTTTAAGGATGTGCCTAGATAAAAGAGAGCTTAATAAGTGTACCATCAAAGATGAATTCCCTATTCTTATAATGTATTATTTGTTATATGAGTTTTATGGTTTTGTTTATTTAAAAAACTATATATTCATTATGGGTACCATAACATTTGTATTGGAGATGTGGATATTCATGAAATAGATTTTAGAACTCATGAAGGCCATTATCATATTTTGGTCATGCCTTTTGGTCTCATAAATGCACCATCTACATTTCAAAGTTTGATGAATTTTGTTTTTAGGCCTTTTCTAAGTAAATTTGTGTTGGTTTTTTTTTATGGAATCTCAATCCACAATAAATATTGGGAAGAATATTTGTAGTATGTGAAATAGGTGTTAGTGATGGAACAACATCAACTTTATGCAAAAACTTAAAAATGTGTTTTTGGATTCCAAGGGGTGGAGTATTTAGGCCATATTATTTCATACAAAAGAGTAAAATTAGACCCTAAGAAGATCAAAGTTATGATGGAGTGGAAAGTGCCAAAAACCCTTACGAATCTTCAATATTTTTTAGGCCTCATAAATTACTATCATAGATTTATGAGAAATTATGGTCGCATAATAACACCACTAAAAATTTTTTTGAAGAAAAGATCCTTCAACTAGAATGAATTGGTGACCATGGCATTTTAAAATATAAAGGAGGTTATGTACACCACTCCAATTTTAGCTACCCCTAATTTTTCCAAAACTTTTATTTTTGAATGTGATGCATTAGCATATGGCATGGGGGTAGTACTCATGTAGGAAGGAAGACCCATTTCATTTGAGATTCATAAAATCAAGGGTAAAAATAAGTCAAAATCAATATATGATAAAGATATGTTGTTTATTATACATGCATCAAGCAATGGATACCTTATCTAATGCATAAGTACTTTAAGGTAAAGACTGATCATGATAGTCTAAACTATTTTAGAATAGTGATTATCTTCAAAAGAATAACAAAAATGGGTAACTAAGATGTTGGGATATTAATTTGAAATCATCTATAATAAAATAAAATAAATTGTTGTGGTAGATGTATTATTTAGGAAGAATGAATCCATGGAAGCACTATTATGTACAATGACCATTTGGAACGTAGATTGGTTAGAAGGGGATATGTTAGAATGGGTGAGTGACATGGATACACAAGTTTTAATTCAAAATGTCTAGAATAGATATAGTGATTCTAACAAATTTGAGGTAAAGTTAATGCATTGTGGGTATAAATATCTATTACACTTATGTAATAATTATATCTTTAAGCACAAGATCCTTTAATAGATTCACACTCTCCAATAGGGGGCACTTCATATTTTTGAAAACCTATCATAGAATCAATAAATATTTATTTTGAGAACTCAAGGGGGATATACTTAAATTTGTGGCTGAATGTATGGTATGTCAAGAAAAAAAGGGTGAAACAATTAAGACACCGGGTCTTATGAAACCTTTATACATTTGTATACAAAGGTGGGAAGAGGTTTGTATGGAATTTATTATAGGGATACCAAGTTTTGACGGTAAAAATATCATCATTATAATCATGGAAAGCTCATAAACTATGCTCATTTTGGCCTATAGTGTGTGTTGGTAAATGTGTAGCCAACTTGTGGCTTACATAACCCCTTCCTTATCATATTTCATTTCTCTAGGATCTCATTTGGTTATATAGGTTAGCTTATAGAATAACCATAGCCTAATAAGACTATAAATAGTAGGTAGGGATTAGTACTTGATCATCAAATTGTAAATTATATTCTTATTACAAGGTTGTGTAGGTTCCCCCCTCAAAGTGGCTCATCATTTGCTCATATATTCTACTTTATTTTAGTAATTTTGTGATATATTTATGTTATTTTACTAACTTGGTAAATTAATTGCCTTACATCCATACATTGGGTTTGATTAATTGATTACTATTTCCTAACCAACTACCAAGTTTGATTTCAATGTGATACAAAGTTTTACTAATTATAGTATGGTACATTGCTATGAAGAGATATTATTTTAACCAAATATTGATTTATATTTTATAAAATCTTTAATCATTACAATATAAATGTTACAATAAGAATCAAAACTTTTTTTTAACTTCATAGTGTTTACTTATTACAATACAATAAAATTAAATATAATAAATATAAAAATTTGTAAATTATTCTTGAGGTATTATCATTGTTGATGTATATCATTGTCTTTGATGAATATGAAAAAATTACATATGGTATAGATACAAATTTCTTAATCATTTTCAAAATGCTATCATTGTTGAAGTGAATCCGTGTCTTAATAATTAAAATAATAATTTATGAAAAAATTGTATTAAAAATCATCTTTTTGAATATTAAATATAAATCATATTTAATCAAATATCTATATCATTAGTCAATACAATAAAATTTACCATGTAAATAAGGCTATCAAAATTTCATTATAAATACCAATTAGAGAGGCCATGTTTTTCCTTCCCATGGTGGAGATAGGAAGGCCAAAATTTGGCCTTCCCATGGTCATGAGGCCTCCCAACCATGGGGATGACAACATTTTCCCTCGACATGAGGAGGCTAAAATAATTTATCCTCCCCACCTCATACTTCATAAACTTTTTTGGCCTCCCCATGGTTAGGAGACATCCTAACCATCTAGACGACAAAACTTATCCTCTACAATTTATCTTTCCCACAAACTACTTATTTCCATGTGTACAAGATAAATACCATCATTAATTAATGCACCATGAAGATAATAAGTCTTTTTAGATTTTATAATTAATAAAAAAGTTAATAGTTTTAAATATAGTTATGTGAAAATCAATTTTTCTATCAATACCTAAATATTCACCATGTGAATCCTTATCATTATCATTTTTTTCTATATATCCTATAATCAATAAAAATAAAAAATAATATATTATAAAAAAAATTATATCTTTATAATATTGTGTATGTGAAAATTTATTTTTCTATAAATAAATAAATATTCCTTTTTTGAATCCTTATCATGCTCATATTCATCTCCATGATCATTTTCATCCTCAATCTTTAGGTAATGCTCCCCAGTATGTTCCATTATTTGTAGTGAAACTTTTGAAAAATTGATTTTATTTAACAAAATATAATATTTATACTAGTTTTTCAAATCTAAATAAAAACATATTATTTATCATTTCATTATAAATGTGTATACTTATTTTAAGTTATGCTTTGAATTGTATAAAAAAAATTAAATCTCAAGATTAAGTTGAAATAAATTTGGATCATGGTATGAAAATAGAGTAGATGTAATAAAAAATTAGTAGGATGACTATCTAAAAATAAAATGTACCTTCATTGATGATTTTAACCATTTTTAAATAATTTTATCCAATTAATATTTTGTATTTATCCAAATGCTTTAAAAATGTCAACATGTAAGATGTGTGATCTTCCATCTCAATAATGCATGCCAAATGATGACCTTGTAAAAATACCCTTTCCAATGTTTCACCAATATATATTGATAATTTATAGCACATAATTATATGAGATAAAGTTATATTTTTGTATAACTTTTTTCCAGAAAGTATCACTTGATTCATAATTAAACACCAACTCTTTTAATTGAAATTAAGTCAAAAGTGGGAAAATATGTCAAAGTATTACAATTATCGTTTGGCATAAGTACATATTTGGAGTAGAGTATTTTCTCTATAATATTTTCTTCCCATGGAAATTCCTCTATATAAAACTTAATAGACATCCTTATCAAGAAGTGGTATGAATTACCAAGTGGACCAAAATATATTATCCAAGATTTGCTTTATTTTTTATAAATCTCACATATTTTTACATTTTTGAAGTCTGTATCTATAGTATGAGAATAATCAATATCTTAAATTAAAATAATGAGAAACATACTTATCCTAGGGCTATAAATTAAATGTTGGGAAATGTTTGTGATGTGGTCACTCTTAAACTCACTTTTTCAATTAGAAATATTTATTATAATCAAATTTATAGTTAATTTTAATTCAAAGACACTAAAATCATATTCCATCAAACTTGGCACAATAAGAACTTCTCTATAGTGTCAACTAAACCTTTTTGAATCTATTCTTATGTTATCACCCATGTGATACTTTTTAAGGATTTTTTAGAATCATCAGTAAGACTTTATTTTTACACCTTTAAATTATTATTTTTTAATACTCTAAAGTTTTTGAACATAATGTGTGATCTCATATTTTTCCAAAATAATTTCTTGAGATACCTTGTCCCTTGAAAATGATTATCATTATCATTAAAATATTTGAACATTACCCTGTTTAGTTATTTTTTATATGTTATGCCCTAAAAAAACCTCCATGTACACCTCTCTATCTAAAAAACCTTCCCTTCCTCTATTTTATTAGACAACTCCATTTTATCATTATCATCAAGGCCCTTTAGAATTCTAAACAAGTCTGTTGCTAGTTATTCCTTATATTTATTTTGAGTGTTAGATCTAGATCCAAGCAATGCTATTAAATCAAAACCTATAAATATTTTTTAGCTCTCCAAATTTATTTTTGAATCCATAAAATTATTTTCTCTCTTTAATTTGATCATTTTTTAAAAATTCCTCCTCTAAAAAAAGCAATGTAAGGAGAAATTGAATCTAATGAATGTGATCTAATGATAGGTTTGGTAATGTGATTTTGTGCTATGTATAGCCTAATTAATCACATTATATAAATTAAATATGATAAATGATTATTTTCATTTACATCATTGTATTTATTTAAAATATAAATAATTATTATTGAAGGTGTGTTTCTTTTTATATATTTAACATTTTTACTCTTCAAATTTTCCGTAGTCGTTATGTAATCATCATACTTACTTTCAAGAAAAAAATTTGGGTATAGTGTTTTTTTGGTATATAGTTTAAATCTAAATAGTATGTTTCCATATTACTTTCCCATTCTCATTTATGACCATTTTCCCATCTTCACCTGCTTTATATACATAAGGTATTAATAAAGCATCCCTAATAGAGATTTCAATAATTTTGATGAATGAGTTCATCATATCTCTTATTGTAGAGTGTTTGACAAGGTGAATGCTTATTTTATGTGGTTTTATATCACTATCAATGTCCACCTTAGAGTGTATACATTATTTTTTAATTATATATCACCTTAGTCTTTTATACTTGGCAAACTAAAACCTTATATGTTCTTCTCAGTTATGGATCTTTCCTAATTTTTGAGGACTTGCATCTACTCTATCTTATTCCCCTTGGCCTATCTCTTAGTCTAAAAAATATTATGCTAATGACCCAAGCTTTATATCTTTCCCAAAATTCTTAAAACCTACTTATCTTCCACCTATACAAGTTATGAGTTTGCACTTACTTTCCTACTCCCTGTCACATACACCTGTGTCAATGTTAGTGCCTTGACCTGATTTAAGTATCTAGTGGCCTAAATTCATCTAATTTTTAATGAATCATATCCTAAACATCATCCTAAGTTATTTAATGTGAGTTAATTTTACAAATAAATTAATATAAATATAGTATCAACCCTCATTCATTTATTACCTATAAAAGACCAAAAGAGACCAAGGCAACTTATCAAAAGCATTCAATCATGCATTAATTTGAGAAAATATTCCTTATTTATATATTATTCATAAGCATAAAACATATAAAGGTTTGAATTTATAAAAAATTAGTCCAAGAGATATATTTTACAATTTACAAGTTAGGTCATTGTTGTACTTGTTTATCACATATTGCATGATTCACACACAAGCCAACACATAGGGGAGAACTACATTAGTCTGAGGCCCTCTTCATGGTATTATATATGTAAGGATAGCTCATTGATAGAGGTTTATTGGTGTCATATCTACACAATGTGAATATTAAACCATTTTTCCAAGGTTACTATGAAGATATGAAACTAGGGTCTTAAAAATTCATGAGGAGAGATAGTCCATGACCCAAATCTAAATGCACCAAAGCAAAGGCAAAGTACATAATTTTACAATAGGTATTTTGTATAGGATACTTGAATCAAATTTATATAGTAAAATTGATATAAATATCCCAAGATAACATTAGTGTCTGTAGCTCCAAAACTATTAAATTAGAATTTGATGATTGTTCCAAAACCACCTTCCATTTGGCTTCCTACCTGTTTTAAACTAGGACAACATTAGAATTATAAAAATCTAATTAAATTATTTATTTTTAATTTATATAATTAGACTATATTTACTTATTATTTTTTACATAATTCAACATAAAAAAATCAATGTATGTATATATCTGAGTCTAGCACCCAATTGACTTGTTATAGATCTGATTATCACCCTTGTGATTATTCATTTATATATAAACCTTTAATAATTATCTAAGTAACATCAACCTAGAAAAATTATTTTAGGATTAAAAATTTGATGAACCTGAGATTTGAACTCTAAAACCTAGGCCAACTAGGGTTTTCTATTTTTTCTATTACTGATCCTTGATTGCTATAAAATAGGTGTAACATGGATGCTTATATCACCTATTTTGGGTTCTAATATGTCATAGTTGCCATGTTTTGATATATTAGTTTCCTTTTCATATCTATTAAGTGAATCTATGATAATAATGAGAGGGTTTTAAAGAAAAAACACTTTATCTCTCTTGAAAATTCCTTTTGTAATGTAGACACTATCTAGATTTTAAAGTGTTAAATCCTAAGCTTAGATTCTTATCTATGCTTCAAGAATTTCTACCACCTAGATGTTTATAAAGTATTGAATCCTAGGCTTATATTTTAACTATATGTGGACATTCAAAATATTTCCTACCACTTTGACCTTAGATTTGTCTAGTTGAACCACTACCTTATCCAACTTGACACAGACAAACCCTAACTTATCATAGATGCTTATTTGAATTATGTTAGATAAGGCTCCTAAATCCACTATGAAATTATGTCTATTTTTCATAAATAATATGATGGTAAAAATAATGGAGGCACTTACATATTATTATTTTGAATAAACACATTGGTAGGGGTTGATTTTGATTTTGCATTCATTGGTTGAGTTAGCTTCTCAGTTAAGGACTTTGGTAGAAGATCACGTTAATCCATGATCTCAACAAGTTCATGGTGATTGATGTTGGATTTGATATTATTCATGTCCTATACTACATTATAAAACCATTTATATTGTATCTATGGGGATTCTATGAGGGATTTAGGTTTTGAAGGTGGTGGGTCATTCTTAGCATTTTGGTCAGGTGGGGTTGCACCGTTGTTCATGAGAGTCAAGGTAGTGAAGGGTAATTTTGGTTTCCCATTACTAAGGGTGTATTTCCTCATTAAAAAAATTTAAATACTTGTACCTCACTAATACCTTCCTCTGACTCATTTTATTCTTGGCTAGTGAATTCCATGGTTTCCAACACCATGGTAGTGTTAAGGTATTTGCCTGCATTAGATGATTTTAGGTGATTAGGGACCTCATCATACTGTTAAATTTACTTTTAGAATATCTGAAAGGAATAATTTAACTCTATGGAATTTCATGGTTTCCAACACCATGGTAGTGCTAAGGGATTTCCCTGCATTGGATGATTCTAGGTGATTAGGGACCACCTCGTACTCTTCAATTTACTTTTAGAATATCTAAATGGAATAATAGAAATATTTATAGTTAATTTCTCTATGGGTTATTGTGTTATGCACTCAACACTAGTTAGGTATGGATATATCAAAGATATTCACTTTTGGTAACCTATTAGGCAAGGGTTATGAGAAATTATGGGAATGGTTATAGTTCTTATTTGGTATTAGATACATGAATTTCTAATTGGAACTCTCCACATTAGATTTTCTCATCTACCTTTTTATCCCAAGGAAGTCATTATTGAGTTTTTATACCATTCATTAAATAATATCCAACTCATTCCTTGTGGACTCTTGGGGTATGGTCTGGGTATTATTAGATGTTATCAGTGTTATCTAGTGTTGTAACTAGGGAGTCTTTTCATGGTTTATTGGGTTAAGAAAACCCAAGTGTTGGTTTGGTGTATCATGACTCAATGAGAGTTGATTTATTATAAAGAGTGTCTAAAACATTGGGATATTTTGATTAACATTAGGCAAGAGGCTCAACACTGGCATTTGTGGTAACACATTAGGAATGTAGGCCATTATTTGACCTTTTTGGTTTAGCTATTTGTCTAGCTTGATGACCCCTACATGATCCAAGGGTAGGTCTAATATTTCTAGGTTTCATCTCAAGAACATAGCCATATAAGGGTCTAAGGCATTTTATACATTTCAAGTGCTAGTTGGGGGTTGGTTTGGTAGAGCACAATGACCTGGTTATACATCTTTTAAAATATATTATTGAAGTTCCTAATAAACTCATTGGGTTCTCATTTAATACATGGAATTTGTTGGTATAAGACACTAGGGTCAATAAATTACCCAAACTAGGTGAGGAAGGAAGTACTAAATGATCCCAACTAGGGATTTAGTGCTCAAGGAGGTTGAGTAACTAATCATAGGCTGATTCTATCAAGATGAATGGGAAAATATTACAAACTATATCCTCTAATTCTACATTTAATAACCTTAGAGTGGTCTTGTAGGAGGTCATATTCTCTTTAGTAATATATCTTACACTTGGAGTGAAATAAGGAAGATATCTCTTAGGGTTTCTAGGTAAGTCATGGATAATTCCTATGATGTTAATGGCTGAGTTGGCCAACCAAGCCATCTTGGGTGGTATATGAGGGACAGATTGAGAAGACAAGCTAGTTTAAACTTTGGTAGGTATAGGTATATTGAGTCTTGGTCTCCTATAGAATTTAAATGGTGAAATAATTAACTATCCATGATAAGACCTAGTTTTGGTGATGTGTGAAATAGACTCCAAGGTTTTTCATTGATAAACAATAGTTAGTACATTACCACCAACAAGCATAATCTCAAATAAGTCAACACTCAATATATAAATTCTTAATGCCTTCTTTTTCATCATCAATTTTTGTGTGTGTTTGAGGGAAACAACAATGGAGAGAGTGTAAAGGATAGGGAACAAGATTAAATAAATAAAATACTCATTTAAGGTTTGGGTTTCTACTAATAATTATACTCAAAAAAGAAAGGCCCTCCTTCTAGTGTTTGTTTTTGTTTAGTCTAAGATCGTATTCTAAAATACTCATGAGATTGAGTATTTTTAAAGAGAATAGTGGGGAAATTTATGGAATTTGATCCTCCATTTTAGGAATAATGTGAAATCATTCTAGGGAATGTCTATGGGTATTTGGCTTCATAATGGAGCCTATGTGGAATAATCTTTGAGAGATGCAGTGTCACCACTAGGGGTTCAATCCTGATGGTTGAGAATAAATGAGTGAGTTATTTGAGTCTATTATTAATGTTCATAAACTTTTATTTACCATTTTATAAATTAAAGGGAAGGGTAGTTCAATATCCAAAATAAACATAAAAAGAGGGAAGAGTAAGGTAGGAGTGTTTCAAGATCAAGATGAGATTAATGCTTAAATGATCCAGCTAAACACATTTTACATAGTTATACCACTATGTGTTGAGTCTTACCAAAGGTTTTAAATATAATACTACATAATGGGAAGAGTCTAGGGAAGTAGTGAATAACACTTGATTTATGAATCCTCACTAAATACCAATACTAGAAGTTTACAATAAATAACACATAAACTTCCAAAATAATTTACAGGCTAAAAAATAAATTATCAGTATTGTAAAGAAAATGAAGAGTTTAAAAAGAGGTTATTATAGGCAAGTACATCATAATAATTATATTCATAAAGTGATAGAGCCTTAAAAAAATTATATGATTGTTGACATTTATTTAAAATTGAAAGGAGAGATACTTTGATAAATAAAACATGCATTTCACAATAGCTAAAATTATATTAATTAGAACAACTAGTTCTATTACAATGGTATTGATCATGGCCTTCTCTATATTCAAAAGGGTGAAGGAAACCATAGGTGAGACCTTATCTTTATTTTGTCACCACTTTTGAGCTAAAAAATAGTCAACCCTAAAATTAGAATATAGTTACACTTTTACAGATAAGGATGGGATTCACCTCCAAGTAGCACGAGATTCCCATCTTAGGCCATGTTGGCCAATCCTACTAGTTATAACTAGATAAAATAAATAAAGGAGAAAAACTCCTTCACTTTCCCCAAAAATAAATATAGGGTACCACTTAAATAATATGCGGAGGTAAAACAAATGAGTTAGATTCAAACTACTTTAACTTTTCCTCCTTGGCCTCCAACATGAATACCATGAAGTTGAACTCCTGGTCCATCTTAGTGAGGTTTACTAGAGGCTTCCTACATATTATCTCTACCTGAGCCATGAGTATTTGGTATACCTAGTGGGGAGCCTCCATAGACACTTGGACCTTAAAAACCAAGCTGATACTCATTATGGATTGGTTTAAAATATCAATAACTAGCTGAGCTCCCTCCTTATTTACCTTGGCCACCTTTCTCCTCATGACCTAGTCCAAGTTACCAAAGTGAAATCCAAATTTACCCCTATCTAGAAGAGTGTCATCTAGGTGCAATAACACCAAGATTTTGATTTCCTTGAAACAAGACAATATCTTCTTTCTATCTTTCAGGGGTCCCATTACCATTTGGGCCAAGACAATCCACTCCTCCATATAAGTCTTCATGCTCTCGATGTAGGTCTAATATAAGCCCAAATATAAAGTGCAAATAAATTTTAGCTTTGGTAATAGGCCTTTTTTATAATAATATTCAACTTCCTATACTTCCCATCAATTACAATGATCCTCTTCAGATAGGCTTGGGTCTACTAGATGAGCACCTGGGCTTTTTCCATAGTCCCTACCTCCTTTCCCAGAGTTGAGCAAAGTTATATGATGGACTCATTAACCTAAAAAATTAGTTTAGTATTGAAAGATATATTTACTTATGCCTATCTTTTCATGTCCTTAAGAATCTTCTAAAACATGTCATGGGTTTCCTATATAATTGAGAATGGGTTTTTCACCATATTTTCTTCTTCCACATGAGTACTCACCTTGGTGAGAGAGAACAAGTCATGTTGGGTTTATGATACCATAGGGTTTCCTTATTTGATGAATTTTTGGGTGAGGATTATTTATATACTCCCCATGATGCATTCAAAATCCTAATACACACATAGGGTACCTTGCATCATCATGTCTATCACCTATGATATTATGACCATTCCATAGGTTTTAGGAGGTGTTGATAGGGTGTTAGATATGGTAGTGATAGGTGGAGGATGAGGTGGAATATTAATGGAGGAAGTGGAGGGTGTGAATCATAAAAGTAGTGGAGGAAGAGGAGGCATATGGGATAAAAGGGGAAAGATGAATGAAGAGGCCTAAGGGAACATCTATGCTTACCATCGACTCTAGGTCATGCCCACTTGAGGGGAGATGACTCTTGGGAAAGGGGTATTTAATATAAAATAAGAGATTGGATAATTACATCCAAATCCATGGGTGCCCAAGGTGATGGAAAAAGGGGGCTAGGGAACTATCAGAGGAGCCACTAGGGTTGGTACTAGAAGACACATAGAAATTGGTGGAGAAGGAGGAATTAGAGAAAATGGTACCTATATTATGTGATGAGAGTGAACTAAATTTTGATTATTGCTTGGATTTTTTCCCATGTCATTTGTAGATGTTATTATAGGAGTTGAGATAGTAAGGGCCACAGGGGTCGATTATGGGAGATGCTAAATCATTAGAGGAAATACTAAGATGTTCCTAGCCACTAGATATGTGCACACATATGTACCTACTCCTAGAAAAATTGATGTAGTTAGAAAATATGGGTCACTCATAGTCATTTGAAATTAAAGAATGGCTAGTGGGGGCACCAAGAAACTTCTAGGTTAGGGAATGGAAGGGGAAAAATGAAACTAAGCAAGTAAGATACTAGGGATGGCCAAGGCCATGTGTGCTTGGATTAAAAGTAGAGGGTATGGAATAGAAAAGAGAGGTGGTATCATCTAAATGGTTTGTGAAAGGGGTAGGGAACTGAATGGTGTCATAAGAGGTTATTAGGAATTAAAGGGAGTGAGAGGAGGAACTTATACTTGTGCTTACTATTATTCCCACTTCATGCTAATTTTTGGGTTGATATTGATGTCAAACCTTAGAGCTTGGGTGGATTGGGGCCAAGGCAAACCTTAGATATATTGGTGGCCATATAGTTTGTATAAAATACATAAATAATAGAGCCTCTAGGAACCCATGTAAGTGTCTCTTAGACTACATATATAGATAACTCATCATGTAAAAGTTCACTCCTACTTAGGGATCTACTATGGACTTAACAATGTTGAAATTGACTAGTCCTCCCAGGTCAGGGACTCAAGAGCTATCTAGGATCATGTGAAGTAAGGAAACCCATAGTATGTTGATGTAAAGGTAATCTAAGGCCCTCAATAACTATTTCAATAGAATCATATCAATATAGACTCTTCTTTGAAGGTGTGGACTATGTTTAAATCATCCTTATTCACCCATTTGGCATATGGGTTCTCAACCTAGTACCTTAGGATGTTGTATATTTAGGAGTTATTTTAGGTCTACACCACCACTAATTTATATGAAAAGGTAAACTTTGGGAGATTGTAATAGGTTTTCTAGGCTATTCTTGAGATGTTGATAATCTGATGCCATGACTTGGTTGAGTAGACCAAATCATGAACATCATCTTGTACATATCAGTAATGAGGAATTTTTTTTTGAACAAGTCATCACAAAGGAGCACTTAAATCTTGGTCATGGACCTATGTAGGCTAAAATTACTGTATGCTCACAAATAATCTTCAAATTTGGCTTGATCATCATCATAGGTAATTGAATCCTTGGGCACTTGGTCTATAACTTTGAATGCTTCATTGTAATGTTTGAATTAGGTCATATAGTGTCTTTATATTCAAGATAATTGTTGGGGTTTGATGATGAAATAATCATTATAATGAGATGAAATTTATTAGAAGAGATCTAGGTGAAGGATAAGGTGATGAAAGTAGTAAATGGGATTGGTAAGCAAGTAGTCTCAATTTAGGAGTCTAGAGATATAATGGCTAATGAGCTTTCCTCAGGATACTTATGGATATATACATTCATCCCATGTATTAATGGAATTTGGTGGCTCACTCATCATGTATTCAAATTTTAGTGGGTGGTTTAATATCCCACTTGATTTCCCAATCTAGAGTTAAATTTAGAGCATATTATTACACGTCACTCACTAGATCTAGTAAAGGTGATGTGACATTTTAAATTATCTAATCAAGGTTTAGTTCCCTATTTAATTAATTTTAAAAGTGGGGTAAGTACATGCCCACATCATCCTTAAAGCCTCCCAAGAGCTTGAATTCATGCCAGTTGTCACCTCCTAATGAATCCTCATGTCAATGGTTGATACCTAAGCACAACCTATAACTTCATTGTTATAACCTCATGAAGGATGACATGTTGGTTGGTGACTTGTGGATTCCTATAATTAGCCCTTGAAATTTCACCTATACTTCATTTTGTCCATCCCAGGGACTTTAAGGGCCCACTTGCTAAATTTCCTAGCTATTCCACATGTTGTGTTATGATACATTTGGCTCTCCCATGCTTTGATATCTCTATAAGATAAAATAAGACTAAGTATTATACCAATAGGCCATGTGGCATTCCATCATGGCATCAATATCTCTTAGGATTTGACATCTATATTAATATTTAGAGATTAATATTTTTAAAAATAATGAGACCTCATTGATTATATCTAGGCACTTCAGACCTTCAAGGCATGTGCCATCCTTTGATTTGGTCAGGCTTTCTTATGGTGTGACATTTTTTTCAAGATAAAGAGACTGAACACTCTCCCTCTAGTTAATGTGGCACTCACTTTTTGGGTTGAGTTCTCCCAGGATCTAACATCTCTATTAGGTCTAGGAGACTAGCCATTCTTCTTTGGCATGGGGAGATTGGTTATAGTATTGATAGCTTATGACCTGGTGTCATGTGTCACTTTATGATTATGTTAGGATCTTCCAAGATCTAAAATTTATGTCAAGTCTGGGAAACTAACATGTATAACATACTCTCCATGGAATTTTCTTATTACATTAAGCCTTTTTTATCTATTCCTAACTTTGTTTAGAAATGGTCTTAGCCAACTTCACCTTCAGAACTTTTGCTTGGAACAAGTTAGAACATTTTATTATGAAGACCCAAAAATTTGGATAATTATTGTGAATCCTTTATAAATTTCACTCAAAACTTTACTCACATAAAACTTATGACTACTCTTCAATCAAATATCTTGAAGTCACACAACACTAAGATTTTGACATGTGGAAGAACATGCATATACATATAAAATGATTAAGTTAAATAGAAATTTAGATCTACCAATTAAATACCCACATAAAATTTAGATAGGCTCTAAAATTCCATGTAGGACTCTAGGATTTGATACACCAGGAATAAGACTAAAACTTTGGGAATCTCTAAGTAAGGTCAAGACTGCAAAGTTAGTGTGATAAACCTTCAAAGCAAGAAATCATATCCTAACCATGGAGTATTGATAGAATTTGACTTTGTCTCTTTAATATACCTTTGAGGCTTATAAATTAGATCAATTGGTCATTATCCATACCACATGCTTGGGAAAAACCAAGATGACATAGGATTTCAAAGCCTTAGCATAGCTAGAGCCAACCAAAATTAGAGAAGGGGTTTGAGAACTTTGGTTCTATGTTTTAAAAGAGGTGTTCCTAATTTATATGAAAAGGGGGCATGTTAGCCACAACATGATGTATTATTCAAATGTGGACCTAATTTGGGAAATTTATAGGTGTGTACGATAAGATAAGATATGTGACATATTGTGATCTTTCCATTATTATCCAAGAGGAGGTTATTATTCAACCAAAAGTATTGTTCACAATATTCTTGGGGATAGATACTATTAACCTTCACTTTACTGGTTTGTGAAAAATTATGTTTGGTAAAGTGATCATTTCCAAATGATGCGGAAACCTACACTATATATTAAAATTCTCCTACATCCTCAAGTGGTTTTAGGACCTTTTGATAAATTTGGATTATATTTCATTGGTCCCATTGATAAATGATCTCAAAGAAAGGATTAAATCTTATTATGTACTGATTATATCACCAAATGGGTAGAAGTTGAGGCATTACCATTTGTCCATGAAGAAAAGGTTGATGATTTATTGTACTAAAAGATCATACAATGTTTTGGAGCACCAAGAGAAATATTTTCAGACCAAATCCCTCAATTTATATCATATATGCTCAAATCCTTCATATAAAATTATTAGTTCACCCACAAGAATTCATCACCTTACCATCCTAAATCCAATGGTTGAGTTGAATTCACCAATAGAGAAATAGAAAACATCCTAATAGAAATAGTAGACATCAGTATAAAATATTGGGTAAGAAAGATACATGAAGTAGTTTGGTCATACAACACAACATGGTAGTCTACCATATGTTTTTATCGATATGAATGTGTATATGGGAAGAATCTATTAATTCTAATTGAGTTTTAGTTATAGACACTTAGAATGGTAATAGATATATCCATAGACCTAAAAAAAACACAACAATAAAGAATTCTTCAGTTGAATGAAATAAATGAGATGAGACATTAGGCATTGCATAAAATGGATCCTCTTTAATATTAGAGGAAGGCATGGCATGAACATAACATCAAGGAAAGGAAATTAAAAAAATGAGATTAGGACTTATTTTTTTGATTAAAATACCAACATTTCAAAGGTAAACTTTGCACTAGGTGGTTAGGTCTTACCAAGTTAAAAATATTTTTGATAACGGATCTATTTAGTTTCTACCAATTAATGGAAATAGGAGGGAACTTTTGGTAAATGACACATATTGAGGTTATATTATCAACTTCCTAGCAAGGAGTAGTTTAATAAGTAGATTCAATCTCAAGTAGAATTTGGTTATATGGAAGAACCTTATTTTTCCATCATAACCAAAGGATGATATTTTGAGTATAAGAAAGGAATAAGATTGAAAATTAGTAAATGTTGATTTTCTTCCCCAAAAAAGAGGTAAAATTTTAAAAAAATAAAAAAGGTGAAAAGGTTGAAAACCAACAAATGGAAATTATTTCAAGGGACAAAGCAATAAAAATAATAATCCTAATTCATTTGTATGGTACTTTGGATTGACTTGTGTGTTTCTCATCCCAAGACATGTGGTAGAACTAGGAACAATGATAGAAATAGGTAATTCAAGGTATTTATATATTTAATTTTATATGATTAGGATTAGTTTTGATCTTTAAAAGTGTCATTCAATATCCACTTTAATATACACTTTTCAAAAAGGATTCTTTAAAATGAGGACATGCCAAAAAGGAAGTATCCTAGAAAATGGGTCTTTAAAAAGTTTTTTTTTCCAAAAAAAGGTAAAGTGTCATTATTTTAAAACATCATTTAAAAAATACAACACATCATTATAAGGACATGATTTCATCATGATGATGCACTCATAAGTATTTATAATAAAATATACTTTCAATGATCAAAATTACAAGGACCACTTGTGTCATGAAGGGTCATAATGGAAAATAACGGAAAGAATGATAGTAGAATTGGAATGAGGGGGAAGAGATAAAATAGATTTGAGACACCTCAAATAGTTTTACACAACATAATAATCATTATTTTTTCTAAAGACATCTAAACTCATAACCGACTTAGCTTTGGGATATTTCAAGATCCAAGAAAATTATTTCAGACTTTTCAAACTTACACCTTTCTCCATTTCTTAAGCTAATTGTGTTATCTATTACTTTCCAAAACACTCACACTTGTTGCCAAAACCCTATTAATCACACTCTCAATTTTCTACCAGGGTTTTTTCACATCCTTGAGTATTTTTGACAAACTTTGTAGATGGGGTTAAAAATAAATCTAAACTTGAATAAGTAGACCTCCTACTCTAGGATGAAGTTTTAGCTAGGGTGTTTGAAAAATTAGGTTAATTATACTTTGTCAATAAATTTTAAGGATAAGATGAACAATTGGTTGTTTATTTTTACACAAATATAAAAGAGGATCATTTCAAAGTGAAAGGAACTAAAATTATAGTTAGCATCTCTATCATCTATCAACTATCTATGATTCTTGAGACATGAAGGAAATATCAGATAAATCTTCATTTAAGGACCCAATCCAATTTTTTCATGAATGGGAGCTCATGCCTAAATTACTCATAAGTCCATAAGGGGTAACTAAGGTAATTAATATAGAGAGTCTTCCAAAACCTTATAGTGTTATAGCCTACTAGTTCATCACATTTTTCACATGTGATGGACAAGACGTCTCTTTAGGAGGAGATATAATAAATATTTTAAATTATCTCAGACATAGATGAGATAAACATTAGTAGAAGATAATCATACCTAAATTTATTTATGGTACCATTCAAGTTATGGTAAATATATATGTTCAAGGTGTGGCATTTATTAAACACCATGGGTTAATATAATTGATATGCCAACACCATTTCTTAAAGAAGGTAGATATGGAAGTTAAATGGGAGGCATTATTGCAAGGCAAGTTGAATAAAAAGACCCAGTAAAATAATACCATTGTATTCTTACCTTATACCAAAATTTTAATTAAGATAAGAAACTACAGGTGAGGGGACATCTCTTAAACTAGTAAAGAAGAGAAAGTAGAGAATAAACACCTATAAAGCTACCTCTAAGGAAGCTTCAAATCTTGTTTTTGTACACATACCTATCATAGAGATATGAAATGGTGAAGATGAATATATAAATATTCTTAGGGTTTTAAGAAGGAATGTAAGGAGGAGAAAGAGTCTAATTAAGGAGTCACCATCATAAACTCTACCATAAAGAAGAATGAGATTCATCATTTTTGAGAAGGATGATCTTAATAAAATAAAATGTGATGTAAAAATCCTTATAATCCTAAATAAAGAGAAATATATTAAACATCTATAAGACTTGGATGATATTGTAGAAGAATAAAGGTTTATAGAGGGGTCATTCATAGGTATAAAAAAGCTTACAATCATAGACGAAGAGTTTATAGATGAGGAAGAAATATAAGACTCTCTCAACCTTCTTCATCTAAGTCACTAGTGGATAAAATAAAACATCCAATTATGGAATAATAATAATAAACTTTTAGTGATGATGAGGAATAAATGATGATGTAAGTCATGACCTTGTCAAGAATAGAAGCATCCATGAGACAACAAGAGGAGTAAATAACATTCCTAAGTAAAAATTAAAATGTAGGGAAGAAATTATTTTATCTTTACAATAGGATATATAAGAAATTGAGCTAATCCCTTAGTAAAGATAGTGAAATAGTTCAGTTTAAATAGAAGACACTAGCACTTATAAGCTAAGTAGATTATCTTATAATGAAATCATGGATACTAAGGAGGTTAGGGTATAAAATAAAAAGTTAAAGAGTGATCTTGAATACGAGAGTAATAAAAAGGAAAAGGTATAATATATATTACATATATCTTGTGAACTAGGAGATAAAATTCTTGTTTGTATAAGACTTACCTCTAGGTATGGCCTCTTTCTAGAATAATTTTATAGATGGCAATTTTTGATAATTTCATGTGGGTTGCCTAACGACTTAAAAGATGATAAAGAAATCATGGAAGTTCATCATGCTAGTACCCCTAAACAACAAAATATTTTGTGTTAATTCTATTTGTGTATCCTTCTCCTAGGACACATGTCCTTCTTGATTAATTTATTTATGGGAGAAGCCTAGATTAATTATTTCACCTCTATATTTCAAAATTAGATTGCATGTAGAAATAAGACAAAATATTATTTTGTGTAAGTGAAAATTGTTGGGATCTACATGTGGCTTGAATTCCTAATTTGAAAAAGAAAATATATATTTTTCAAATCTCTTATATAATATGAATATTAGGGAGAAGTGTCCCAACATCCTGATCAAATGTATTTATAATTTTGAGGAGTATACTCAAAACCATCTCAGTACATCCTTGATGCCTGTGATCAAAAGTGGTATATATTGAGTGTCCCCTTGAAGATAAGAGAGGTCATTTCTCCTAATAATCTAAAATGGTATTTTAGAAGAACTAGGGACATTATAGAAATAATATAATAGTCTAGAAAAACATATGGGTAAGAATGGATTGTAATGAGGTATAGATAACCATTGATATTCATCTCTATATCTCCATGATAAAACACATCATCTCAAAGAGAAGAATATTTTTAAATCTAGAATCCCTAGGTTAGCTCATATAAAGGTTACATAATCCCAACATAAATTCACAAGGATACATACTATGACACTTATAACCTTAGTAATAGACTATGAGATATGGTGTCTAACATAGAACAAAGGATACCTTAGCTTGCAAAAGGACTTGTAAGATATAAATTATAGGGAAAATGACAAGCCCATAAAATAACTTATTATATCTAAGTAACTACCTCATTTTAATCCTAAAATTATTCCTTCTAAGTGGATTTAGATGTGTATAATATAACTCATTACTAATTCAAAGTAGAAAATGAGTATTTTACCTTAGCCATTCTATGTAAGTTATTGTTACCTATTTAAACAACTTTGCTCTAATATTTGTATGGGAAAGACATAAATTTTGTATTTACATGTCATAATAATGTACTATAGTCAAAGATAGTGTTTTTTTTAATAAAATACTCCTAAAGACTGGATCATACTAGCTTTGGAGATAACTAGTCTGCCTCTGAAGATCACTAGTCTAGCTCCAAATATCATCAATATAATTTTGGAGATGCCAAAATTGGATCCAAATAATTATAGAAAGATTTCCAAATAACACCAAAGGATTTTACATTAATTCAAGGACATACATGCTTGATAAAAAATAGTCTACTATATTTTTTGGAACAATTCTAAAAAAAAGTTCAAAAAATAATAATATCTATTTTAAACACATTATTTGTACAAGTTTTCTTATGGGAAACTATAAATATTATGTTTTAATCAGATATTAGAATGAAGGTTAGATGTTATAAAATATTAAATAAGTTACAATTGGTATCATGCATGGAATCATGTGTGAAACTGAATCCAACATGTTCCTCATGTTTTCATGAAAAATATGTTTTTATAATATTTATTTAGAATAAACAAGATCCTAGTTAGATTTTATCTTGTTAGGTTATTATCTATTTTGAATCAGTTTTTATTATAAAAATTGATATATAAATAATGCCCCATTTGAGTAGAGGATAGTATAAAAATATGTAAAGAAAGGATAGTAAGATCAAATTTAACTTTTCATTTCCAGGCTTGTAAGCATTTTCCAGAAGTAATGAAAATTTGATTTCATGAAATTTTTGCAAATATAATAGTTTTATTATCATATTCTGAAGAAAATCAAGGGCCCACTCAAATAAATAAGTGAGATCTATTTTTGTATTTATATGTTTATTTCATATTTTTGTGTGTCTTAATTTTGTCATACATCCTCTTATGCAAAGTATTGTATTATGTGTCTCACCTATAGGACTATGTTTTAATGTGTGTTTTAGTCAAGCTTAATTTCATAATGTCCATTCCAAATCATTTACCATTCCATCAAATAGGTTAGTTATGTGTTTATATTTCATGTAATTTACATTTTTGAAAATAGAATAAATATGTGTTTACTATTAATGTAATTTCAATTTCATCAAGTTTGTTTCCCTTCCAAGTACTTTTAACTCATTAAGTGTTTGTTATTTCATAAATTATAAATTATATTTCAATTCAAGCAAGAAGATTATATCTTTAGAATTAAATTATTGACAAATCACCCCAAGTAGATAATTGATATTAACTATTTGGCATACCTTATTGATTATTATCATTGAGCACCACCTACATTGACATGAAATATTCATATAAATGAAGAGGACATAATGACCCTTACTAAAACCATGAAAGAAAAATTTGGGTGCATGTGTAGTACACCCTCAACATTCAATATATCAACTATGTGCCATCCTAGAGATATTTGATGGGGTTATAATCTAACACTTAGACATGTAACATTCCCACAAAACATTTAAAGCTCAAATTATATCTTAAAACACTTATTAAAATTATAAAAGGGAAGCTAATTTGAACTCCACTAAGTCAAAGTTATTGTGTATGCCATGAATTCCCATCACCATTACTATGAGCCTAATTCAGAGAACCATATGGCCCATTCTAAGTATAATTCTTATCAATAATTCTCAAGGATAAAATTATTATAGATCAAAGTGTCTAGTGATCAAAAGAATCCTAAATAGTTTATTCATAGATCTCATATCTTACAAAACTAAGTTGTAAAATTATCAAGGATTAACATTTATAATGGAAGCATCATCTTTGAACCCAATACTTATGCAAAATTTCAAGTAAACCACATTAATCCAATGTATTTTCAAATACAAACACTGCAATAAAGTCTTCGAGGAAATTGATGAGCTGAAAAAAAAATGACAATGATGCTACTGAAGATGAGATTGAGTTATTGGACGATTTAAAACACATCTAAAGATTATGATTCCATAAGGCGATGGTCAAACAAGAATTTTCCCCTATGGTGACATATTTTATAATGTGCTCAAGTTCTTCACATGTAGGAATGATTCAGTTCAAATGGATAATAGTTGTTATATAATATCTAAAATATCTAAGGATTCCTTTAATAATGCTACCACCTCCTAAGCCCTAATATCCCCTACATCATGGATATTACCACAAAATAGATGAATAATCATGAGGTCCTATATGCATTAAGATATTAGGTAGAAGATAGTAATCATTAGATGAATAAAGAAGACATCAATTGTTATACAATCAAAACCTTCAAATAAGGAGTCAATATTTTCATGTTCTTCTCAATAGGCTATTTGGGGTAAGCAAAATTATACATGTAAACAAGTTTTCGTGCCCCTTATAAGTATAATTATGGAATGAAATTAGATCATATCTTTAGTAGGTGTTATTAACTTCAACATCTGGCAATAAATGGCCAAAGTTAGAGTAAGAGGAAACTTATACATGATTTTATATCCTGTATATGCATGTTACATGATCATTTCATTCAAGGATGCCTTTTTTGCCCATGGACACCCTCCATTACCCCAATACATGTGGTGTATTTAATATTATATAATAACCATTACATATCCCACATTAAGGATACCTAAAATCACTTCTATCCTCTATTATATTATACTTTTAATGAGAAGATTATTCCTAGGTTATCTAAGAATATGAGATCTTATATAATAGTTATTTGATCTTATTTGTAATATACAAACTTCAAAGTGATAAGTATTGAGGGAATTTGGAGTCCAAATTTTAAACTACCCTACTACATGCTTAATAAACTCATAGATCAAGATATGGCATATCAATATGATGATAGATTGGAAGGTCACTTTACTAATAGGAGATAGATACCCTACCCTTTTTTTCATATTATCATTAGCCATAATGAGTATATACATATTATAATTATGAAATCCATGGTAATAAATAGGTCATATTTCAACCTACGTTTCCATGATGATAAAAAATGGTACCCCTATTGTAATGTTCACAAACATGTAGAAGCCCTCAGAGTAGGCCTAAGCATCACATACCATATGAGGATCATGAGGGCCACATGGATTAACTTAACCCAACCAATGATGATGAAGTGATTAGGAACTTATAGAATGCTAAGTAAATTTAGGATCAACAATCCAATAAACAAATTTTAGGAGAGACTCAGTGAGCCCCATCTAGTTGATGGCATCTTAAGGACTAGAAAGAGGATTAAAGACATAATTTTACTGGTCCCCTCATCTTCATCAATAAATTCTCCCTCAACTATAAAAGTAACCTAAGTAATTTTTACCTATTATTGAACAAACACTATGTATATCAAGTGATTCTAAGTCTCATCAAAGTTATTCAAAAGCCCAACCATCTATGAAATTTAATCTAGCTACCCACATTTCTACAAGACTAATAGCACAAGTAATTTCTTCACCTATTGGATTAGTGCTTATGGTCTTTTAAACCCTGGAGTGTCAATTACCATTGTTATTATAACTTTTAGTTCACCAATTGGTACTCTCATCACTCCACATTCTAGTATTTTAGTTCTTAACCATGTAATTCTTATTTCCCTAGTGCTTTATATTTCCCATGTTTTTATTCCTCCTATTGATCCTAATACTTATACAACTCCCATAACTTCAATATCCTATTTTTCAATCTCAAATATTCTATATCCTATTAGTCTTGTTTCCTCATGTACCCCTCCATTACTAAGTTAAAATCTCCTTCGAATGTGAAATCTTTCCACTTATAATGTGATAAGGGTCTAAACTATACATGTCTTAATGGCATGATCTTTGTAAAGTTTCCAAATTTTAAGTGCCACTACCTAGGAAACCAAACCAAAACCTAGGCCTACTCCACATTTGAACCCCACTAACATGAAGACCCTAGGACTAAGTAGTTTAATAGATCTATTTTCCATAAGTGGTCCTATTGATGATGAAAAATGTTTCATTAACTAATCAACCATTTCACTTATTGTGAAGGATAAATTAAAATCATAGCAGTCTAATGGTAAGGTTCTAAAGGTTCAAATATGATCTTAAAAACATGAGGGGTTTTTAAAATGTTTTAGGAAATAATAAATAGGCTATTAGATATAACATATTCCATTATTGAAAAATCTATTATCAAACAATGAATCAGTCTAGATATAAATATGTAATCAATCCTATCTGATAGAGAAGATCCTATTGAGGTCAACATACCTCCAATTTTAAAAATTGGGACCCTTGATATATTTTGAAGCTTAACCCTAAAAGCATGGCCTATTTTAAACATTTTTATAATTTGAAGATCATCCACTTTGACAAAGTTTGTTTACTAATTTATGGTTTACTTTGAGCCTGCCAAATGTTGCTAATAATTTGTCTTCATGTATTATAATTATAGGTTTCATGGAGTCCTTACTAGTAGATTCATGTTGTAGAACCCTGGCATAAACCCTTGGCTCAAATTTAAATTTGGAAGGAACAAATTGATGGGAATATTTTAAATTTATTTTGGACATAATTTTATTGTTAAGGCTTGGCCATACTTTTTAACATGACCAAACGTTAGCCTAAAAATTATGCCTTAGTCCCTTTTATTTCCTATATTTCTAATGTGGTCCAATTTTATGCTAGTTAGGTCCTTTTAATTTTATAACATGGTCCCTTTATTACCTACTTATCTTAAAGCTTTAACACTAAGGCCCCATTCATGTTTATTAACATGAATGAGACCTTAGTCTAAATGCATTTTCCTAAGTTTATTTCATCTTAGGTCTTAGCTTAATTACCCTACATCTTGAAAGATTTGATGATCCTTATTTCATCATGGATTTTAATCAAATGACATGAAGAAAACCTGATAGAATTGAGCACTTAGTCCTTCGGACCAATCATGTTCGATCACTCAAATCATGATCAATGGATCATGCTTCATCATGGATCAAAGATAAAATAAATCAAATACAATATTAAAAAGTCAAAGGCTCATGAATCTCTACAATGTTACCATGAAACACTCCATTATTCAATACTTAAAAGCAAAGGGTTTTTTACATCAAATGGAACTAATGGTGTATGACTATTTAAATCATGATCAGACAAATCTCACTTTATTATGGTTTTTAATTAGATGAAGTGAATTGAGTTTGAGATCTTAGGAAGCACCACAAAATCACCAAGTGACACTCTCACATTAGAATATAGAATTTTGATGAGATTAATTTGATGTTCATGAGGACATATTTAACATTTTCATGACCATCAAATTTAAGCCCATCAAAAATAATAACTTCATCAGCTTAAATTTGATTTTTGCAATACCATCATTTGACATATATGAGGATGTATTTGACATCCATGAGACTGTCAAATCTAAGTTAATGGATTATTTTACTCAAGACTAGGACAAACTCCAAAATGTTATTAAAAAACTTATGAATTGCATTGCAGACTAATGGGACACCTCAGAGGATGGTCAAATACTTGATATATTTAAACTACAAATAATGAAATGATCTCACAGTCTAAATATATGTAAAAATGAATTCAGTCTAAGTCTATATCCTAAGGTCCCCATTATATTTGTTTGAAAGCCATGAACCTTAGGCTAGAGACTTATACTAAGTCTTACTTTAAAAGGGTCCTTGTGACTTAAAACTTAGCCCAAATGCTTTTAACCAAAGATTTTATCATGTTTATTAATACAATAAAGCCCTAGGTCAAAATCTAGCATTTGGTCCTTATATTAGTTTGACCCATTTGGGCATGTCCTAAGAGCTTAACATAATTATTTTAGCCCAAAGTATCCATTGTGTTTATTACATACAACATAAAACTTGAATTTAATATTTAGCATGGCCTTACTTTTGTATAAATCCTAAAAACTTAGGCATAAACACCTTAGCCTAAAGTTTATTTTATGTTTAATACAAATAAAATGAACCTTAACCGAAGGTATTTAAACCTAAGTCCCTACCTAAATAATGAATTGATTAAAGATCATACATCTTGAAGGATCTGATGGTTTATGCTTCATCATACCTCTTGATCTAATGACATGAAATAATTGATAACTTTTTAATAGAGCTCTAAAAGGTTGTGGGATTGACACATGGTGGATGTGCATTCAATATGTGACTGATAAAGGTGTTAGAGCTCAAAAATCCTATGGAGGTGCCAAGTGGAAAAATCATAGGGATTAGTACCAAAAGGAACCAATGACAAGTGAGGGACAAGATCACAATCAATGGCCTACGTTGATCCTTAGATCTTGATCTAATGGCATGAAGCCAAAGGGAATATTTAAAAAAAAAAGAATGGTATTTAGAGGCATTTATGAAAAATGCCATGAAAAGTGCCAAATAGATGCCAAATAATCACCACATAAGCACAAATTGATAAAATATAAGATCTTGTGTGCTTGAAATCTAAATTTATAAATTCAAAGGTCAAAATCATATATGAAGCACATATAAACCTAGGTCTAAATAATCTACCATCATTAAAGCTTCAAATCCCTAAAACTTGCATAAAAGGCCCTAAGTGAACTTGGATTGACTACAACAAATCTAGAAGAAGTTCAATTGTTATTTGAGCATGAAAGAATTAACGTAGAGATCATTTACAATCTAATTATGAGCAATTTTAAAGTGTATAAGATATGGCAGCTTAGAGGCAATAATTGAGGGATGAGACAAAACTATATCTTTCCACAGACAGTGAGGGAAGGGTTTTCAAAGACACTAATCTGGACATTATGACCTTGAACATTGATAATAAGAATTTGTTTGAGCTCTTCTAAACTATTAAGGAGATGTAAGCCATTACCAAGGAAGAAAAAATGATTACCATACTCAACATGAGGTATTTTAACCTGATTATAGTTCAAATGTCTAGTCTACATCATGCCATCACCAAACTAGAGGTACTCCAATGCATTGACATCCTTGCTCCCATTTTTTATTTTAAAATTAAAAATTATTGGATCATTCATGAGGGGAGATCTAAGAGAGTTTCATACATTTACCCACTAGCCTTTGAGAGGTATTAAAAACTTCTAAAACCCCATATGGACCTACCCACCATTAAGGAATGGACTGGCCAAAATGATCTTGACAACATCCTTAGACCATGGTTGCTCCAAGAAAACCATGTGATCTGAGACCCTAGGAGAAACATCCTAGTTACCCAATTTAGAGATGGAATTAAGGTAATTATGACCCTATTGAATAGAATATTTGGTGCCCTTTCAACCACATTTATCAATAAGAGTTGGGTATCTTATGTCTACTTCATGGTAGAAAAAGGGATCACTCCCCCAATTGGAGATATGATCAGCATCCACATAAGGAGATAAATTAGATCCATCAAGAAGAAGACTATAAAATAATTTTTCATGATGTCTTGTTTGTTGGATGCTTTACTAGCCTCCAGCTAGATCCCTCATATCGAAAACTAGTCACTTGAGAGTAGATTTACAATTTCCCGCCATTAATCAAAGCTACATATTTTTAAATATAGACACCACATGGAATTATTTTGTGATCATGTCTATGCTACTTTAGTAAAATCCATCATAGGGATCCCTATGCCTAGTGTAAGCCCTCTAATCAGGAAATATGTGAAACTAATGTAATATATCTTGTTGTATCTAGATTGTACTATGATCAAAATTGAAAGGATTCTGGCTTAACTTTATAAGTTGCTTATTTATGTTCCCAATAAGCTATGAGAGTAGTAAATTTCATGCTAAATAATTCATAGTGTTGATGGAGTATGTAAGGATAAAAGGAAAGACCTTCTCCATCCCTTTCCTCTAATAATTGGCAAAACTATTTTAAAAGACTAGAAACATGTGGACACCACTGCTAGGCATAGATATTCTTTTGGTTTTCAGCTAGATAGGGTAGGCAAGCATTTGAAGAGAAAATAACTACCTAATCAATTTTACATGTATCGACCTAATCCTTATGATCCTATACATATTAGGGTAAGAAAGTTTGAAGAAGTATTATCTAGGTTCAAGAAACATAATGTTAGACTTGAACATAGATTGATTATTAATGAAAAGCCACCAAGGGATATATGGAAAATAGCACCTCTTCAATATCATTTGCTACCTAGACCTTCCAGGCCACCTCAAGAGTAACCATAGATAGAAATATAGCCCTAATAACAAAATAATCAAGGTACTAGTAAGGAGAAGTTGGAAGAGAATCTTGGTGAGGGACCTTCATCCTCAACCCTACCTAAAAGACCAACATCTCTCATTGAGTACCTAGTCATGATTACCCTGGAGCCTGATGAAATAGTGGAGGATGCCCTCAAGGTCTTGGCTGAAGCATATGGCTCTAAAGAAGAGGAAGAACAAGCTCAATAAACTCAAGCTCAAATTGAAGAAGATAATAAAGAAAAAGGAAAAGAGGTTACTTTGGATTTAGTTCTATTAGCATCCCTACATAAAATAAAGGTAGAATTAGCCTTTGTCCTAGTTGGATCAAAGAAGCTAAAGTTGACTTTCACTTATCCCACAAGTGAAATCAACTTCTTTAGTGAGGTATACCCTATTCATGGACAAATCATCCTTGATCAGTTCATCTATGGAAAAAGGTAGAAGATTCCTACTTTGTCTCACTCTTGGGCTTTGACCCAAACTATTAACATTAATGTGCATGATGACATAAAGTCATGGATAAAGGCTTTGATGAAAGAGGAAGAAGAAAGAAGGATAGTAACCACTACAAGGATAAGAAGTAAATAGATGGATTATTCAAGAGCATCAGACAATAAGTAGATGGAGGCTCATGAACCTACAAAATACATTGAATCAACTACTACTATGTAATTTAGTCAAGAGACAGGTGGATTAGAGAGAGTGAAAGCTAGAAAATCCATGGTGGGGATTGAATAATTCACCTTCCAAAGGGTTGAGCCATTTGTAAGATTAACTCCAATTGAGGGATAACATCCTAGTAAATTCCCCATCTATGAAGAGGATGTAGAAATCCTAGCTAAGGTTCATTCATCTCAAGTTAAAGTTGGCATCGAGGGGATGAAATAAAGGATACATAACTTAGAAAGGGAAAAGGAGAATTTAGATACCCAAGATATATTTTTAGTTCCTGAGGCTATAATAAATATGTTTCAAGAATTATTTTTTGATATGTTTGACTCCTTAAAATCAATGAAGCTAAGACAAGATGCATTGAGCCAGTAGAGTGAGGTGGCCAAAGGATTGATGATAAAATGGTAGGATGCAAAGGTTAAAATAAGAGATCTCATCAATATACTGATTAGGATCAAAATTCCTACATTCAAAACCATTAGCCTAGCCCACTTAAATTATATATTAAGGATAATAGTGGATAAGATCTAGAGATTAAGTACTTGGTCAACATGCTTGGACAAACTCCTATGGGATGATGAAGATCTGATTACTAGGATTAAGAAACTCCTTGGCACCATGTTGGATAATCTTATGAAGTCTACAATGAATTATTTATGATGAGGAATATAAACATAGAATCACTCTAGTGATGTAGGAAGTAAAGGGCAAAAGCTAGGGTCAATCAGGTAGTGATAATAGTAGAATTTTGGGCATGATATTCACTATCAAAGAAAATATTTAAGAAGCCTAGAGTATTAAGAAAGCTATGAAAAGGGATGATAGGGACTTTGAGGACTTAATTGATCAATAATATGTATATCTCCTAAAGTCAACTATGGATTTAGAGCTTGTCAAGGAGAAACATCAAAGAGCTATGGAGATTTTATAAGAGTAATAAAAGAACCCTTTGGTAATGGGTCCACCAATTAATTAATATTCATTTTTTTTGTAAAAATATTATAATATTTTAAAATGGAATATTCTTTTGTAAAATCACATGTTAGTCTATTATCGGGTTGCCTCTAGGTTAGTTTAGTTTGAAAAAGTAAGTGTATTCTAGAACTTTCTAAAAAAGGACAATTATCCTTATCTTTTATACATTTGTATCTTGTGATTTACCATTATACTACCTTATCTTTGTATAAAAGGTAGTACTACCATCTTGTAAAGAGATGGATTTTTGAGCAAAATTTGTATACTTTGAGCAGTTAATATGATTTGACAATTTTAGGAATATTGGTGTCTTATTCTTAATTTAGTTAAAGGTTTAGGTTAACTAAAACAATAAATAATATTAAAATAATTTGACCACTAATTTGTATAATTTATTTGTATTTTTAACCTTTATATAAATATCAATAAATATACAAAAAATAAGACTTATCTTAAAATGAATTGAAACAACTTTTATAGGGTCTGATATTCGCTATGTAGGACTAAGATAGTGTCACAAATCAAGATCTGGCTTTCATTTTGTGAAAGAAGAGGACCACCAAAATAATACACCCTAGAGTCTAGTGTTTCTATCCTATTTTGTTTCTATTGTATAAACTGTGCATAGAGACCTAAGTTTTCTAGGTTTTATTCATTATCCCTATGTGAGCCTACCTATAAAATCTTGACTGCTAAAAGTACATGTAACTCCTTGTAGATCTGATTTAATATTCAAACCCTAGACTTCATTATGCTTTGATAAAACTTGAGAAAGAAGGGGGGTTAGTGTGTGTAAGGTGCACTAATCATGTATCTGCACCCTTTGTGTGGGTGCACTACCTACATACCGATACTCTAAAGAGGGATTAATCCATATGTAGTTATCCCACTTGATGTGATTTATTTACATAATTATTTGATTAGAAGCATAGAGATCATTGATATTTGTGGTAATTGGCATATCTTTGTGCTTTCTTTAGACAAAGATTGTATTTATTTGAAGTTTGATGCCTGATTTTGGTAAATATAGCTTAAGATTTGAAGAGCCATAGTATTTGAGGTTAGGATGGCTTGTTTTGATCAAAGGTTGATAAATCTTTTACTAATTTTAGTTTTTTTGAGCTTAAAAGTGTAAACATTAATAATATTTGCATAATTATATACATCTTTGAGCTATCTTAGTCAAAAATTGGTGTCTTTTATTTTTATTTATACAATCTTTACAAAATGAGCTTAGTGTGCATGTTTAATCCTTGTTCTTTATAAATATTAAATTGATACATCATATTTTAAATAGTATTTTCAATCTTCAAGCTAGAATTACCAAGGGTTTGAACAAGATCACATTCAAAGATAAGATAACCTTTGCTTGAGGTTGAGGTCGATAGAAGAACCAGGTGAGATAAAGGTAGGCATAGATGTTCCAAATATTTGCCAACCTAACCTATTCAAGGTTCCCTTACCTTAAACCTTCATTCAAGTATGGATTAGTGGGATAATCTTGAATAAACATACTAGGTATGGTACATGATCTCCCACGTAACCCTAAAAAGTACTTGCCAACATTTAATCCAATTGGTATTGTAACTGATGAAGAGCACATTAAATATTTTAAAGTTGCTTTAATGTTTATAAATGTTATACATGAAGATGTAGCATGAAAAATATTCACTGTTACTTTTAAATATGTTCCATATGAATGGTTCCTCAATTTATCTAACAATTATATTACTAGCTAGGATGGTTTCACTAATGTTTTTATAGTCTAGTTTGGTAAAATTATTAGTCCATGTGTCATATACCACTAGTTCACCAGCATCAAGAGGGATGCAAGTGAGCCCATAAGGTCCTTTAATGTTGGATTATAGAAAATTTATATCAAGAACATATAACCTTATAAATATAATGAGGTTTTAGCTCTGGAAATCTACAAGGATGCAGTAGATCCTATGACTTCTAGATTTTTGAAAAGATATCTTCTAGCTATAACTTCATTAGTTAGGGATTATTCTAAAGTAGTGATCATCAATGATCAAATACAACCCAAAGGAAAAATGGCCTACTTCATCCCAAATATTAGTCCACATATACCCACTCTGAACATCTTCTCTAAAAACAATCAGAATATTTCAGCCTTGAATCAACTCCCAAATCTTAATCAGATGCCTTTGAGTCATGTTTCTCCCAATTAGAACCTAGGATTCTTGAGTCATCTTGTTGCTAATGGTTTACATTAAAATGATCAAAGAGATTTCATACTAATTGTAGGTACTAAAAATAACCAAATGCACAATTCTAAAACTCCCAAGAATGAAAATGAGTCTATCTTGAAAATGGTCCAAAAGTTGAGCACTGATTTCCTTTAGCTGTAGAAATAAGTTAGAAATACTGGAGAGAGATTTAATGGGAACTTCTCATTCCAAAGGATTAATAGGCCTAATAATATTTTTTATAATGATAATTTACATAATAAAAAGGCTAATGATCCATCTTCTAGAAATAGGACTATGGACATTAATCTTACTGACATTACTTTGCCTAATTATTATAGAGTGCATTATACAACTAAGCATGGTGAGATTGATTACACTAAGTTTTATAAGTATTTTTAAGATTTCCAAGAGGATTTAGACACATTTAAAGTGGTACCTAATAAGGATAGTTGTGTAGATACTTTAGGATCTAAATCATATGATCAAGTCAACATGGTGGAGATGTTTGATTTTCCTTTTCAAGAGGACAACAAACTTGATGATGTCTCTCAGGAGATCTAGGCCTTTCAAAAATTCTTGAATAAGACTTATCCTTTGAGGAATAGAGATAAGAGGTAGCCCTTTACTACCTCAATTCCTCTAAATAAATTTTGAACTCCTCCAGACACTTCTTCAAGTAATGATCTAGAACCAACCAAAGGTAGTACCTCTAAACATAATGTTGATGTTCCTAGTTCTTCAAACAAGATGAGTTATAATGTTGTTAAAGTCATGAAGAAGATAAAATATAACATTAAATTGCATGAATTAATGTGAATCATAGAGAAAAGGAATCTCTTTATGGAATCATTGTCAAATAAATCCAACATACCACCCAAGGTTTACAATGCTAATGTGACTATGCACAAAGCTAAGGCAGAGTCTCCTCCTTTCTTGCTCATAATCAAGATGTTTGGTAAGAATTTGCATAATTGTTTATTATATTCTAGTGCATCCACTAATATCATGCCATCATATATTTACAAATAACTTGGCTTGACACCTATTAAGTCTGATAGATTTGTTACTCAACTAGACAAGTCTAGAGTCAAGATGATTGGGGAATTATTAAATGTTCATATGTAATTGGTATCCTAGAGTGTATCAGTTTATTGATATTCAATTTGTTGATATTCTTGATGTTTATGGGATCTTGTTAAGTAGGGAATGGAACAAACCTATTAATGGCTACATGTCCACAATTTTTTCACATTTATGGTTGTTTTAGAAGGGAGTTCCAAACTAGATCAGGGTTGAAAGAGAGTTGAGTGTTGGATGGTGGGGCCTAAACTTATTTTAATGCCTAGATCTTGATAGGGGGATTGTGGGGGGAAAAATCCCCCTACTATGGTCACCATGGGGATCCAAGGGGGTAGTGACCTGTTTTGTATCCCCTCCTGGTGGGGGTTCAGGGACAATGCCCCCAAAGTAAAATTTTGTGAAAAATGCATTATAAAATATTGTAATTTCATAGTTAATCTAGACCGTTTACTATTAGATTTTAGATCTAATGATAGAAATTAAGTTAGTGCATTTTTTCCCTAATTTTTAACCCTCATTTGATATGAGGGCATTGTAATTAGGTATACAAAATGAGAGAGTGAAGAGGATATTGTAGTAGATGTATTGTAGGTTTTTCCCTTCATTTTATTGAAATAAATAATAAGGATTGGTAGTTTCTATGTGGACATATCCCATATTGGGTGGACCACATAAAATCCATGTCTCTATTCTATTGTATTTTTTGAATTTTAATTCTATTTTTATTTCACTATTATTTCTCTACATTTTATATTCCTAATACTGAGGATGAAGCACATGATCACTAAGTACAATGTTGTGAATGAAAGGGTCAACATAATTGATTTAGACTTAGGGTTTTTCTCCCATAGAGATTGCAAAGGTATGTGACCCTAAAAGTACTCATGTTATTCTTAGGCTATTAAAACTACATTTTGATGGTACTAGGTGTAAGGTTAGATCTAGGGTTGGTATTGTCCTCACTGACCCTATAGGTAAGAAATACCATGCTTCCTATAGACTCTAATTCCCATGCACTAATAACCTTGTTGAATATAAGGCCTTTGTCTTAGGTTTGTAATTTTCTATAAAAAAATAAAGTCAAAGAACTACTAGTCTATTGTGATTCAAAACTAGTGGTCAACTAGATGAGAAGCAAATATCAATGCAAACTTTTATACCTCAAGAGGTATAAGTTTAGGGTCTAGGATTTAATTGAGTCTTTTGATGCTTTTATTATTGTTTCTAATCTAAGAGAAGAGAACCAATTTTTTGATGATTTGGTATATGTTATAGCCAACCTCATGCCTAACCAAGACTCCCCCAACTTTAGCATTGAGATAATACCTTATCTTTTGGTCCCAGATAATGTTGATCAAGTATTCAGTGATGATCAACAAATTTTGGATTTCATTACCAATTTTTGAGTGTTTGATTCTCATATTATTGATGAGGTTGATGAAAGTACTTGTAGGGAAGGAAAATTTTATGGTAAAGTCATTCAACTAAATGAAAATAAAATTCCCAAAGGCATGATTGCCTTAGAAAGGCTATTTGATCATGAAAGATGGCCGAGCTTTTTAGGATACCTAAGGTAAGTAGGAAGGATTAAAATTTAGTTTATATTGGTCCCCAAGAACAACCCCAATTGGTTAATGTAAGAAAATCCTGCATAAACATTGAGAACAAGAAAGCCAAAGAGCTACTAACCAAGTATAAGGATGTCATAGATTGGTATTATGATGACTTGAATATATTTGATCCAAGATTAATTACCCATGCTATACACCTTAAATAAAGTTGTAATCCCTTTAGTAAAAATCAAATAATTGTGAACCCTATCTTAAAACCAATGATCTTTAAAGAGGTCAAGAGATTACTAGATGCTAGAATTGTGTTTCCCATCAGGAATTCTACTTGGGTGGTTAATTTGGTGTCAGTCAAGAAGAAGAAAGGCGATATTAGGCTATGCATTGATTTTAGAAATTTGAAAAAAGCATCTGAAAAGGATAAATACCCTCTTCCCTCTCTTGACTAGGTGATACAAGTTTTTTTAGGATTAGCCATGATATCTTTTCTTGATGGATTTTTAGGATATAACTAGGGATTAGTTGACAAGGAAGATATGATGAAGATAGATTTTAAAACTAAATAGGGAACCTTTGCCTATAAATAATTCTTTTTAGTATAATCAACACAAGAGCTACTTTTTAAAGGTCCATGGACCATTTCTTCCAAGATCTGATTGGTAAGTATATTATTATATATATGGATGATCTAACCATTTTTTATAAAAGTAGGGAAGATCATTTTATGAATTTACAACAAGTTCTTGAGAGATGAAGAAGCTATGGAATTTCCTTAAACCCCAAGAAAAGCATCTTTTGTGTTACTAAAGGCAAATTGTTGGGTTATGGTATAACTAAATATGGGATCTCCATTGATCCTGAGAGAGTGGAAATTATATCTAAGATAGAGCCTCCAAATAGTAGAAAATAGTTAAAATCATTTTTTGGTAAGATAAACTTTGTAAGGAAGTTCATTTTTGGCTTTTCAAAGATTTTCAAGCCATTGAATGACATGCTAAGTAAGTATGCCAAGGTCTCATGGAATGAGGAATCCAAGAAGGCATTCGATGACATCAAAGAAATAATTAGTGAAAATATAGTACTGATAAGTCCTAAATTTTCAAAGGACATTTATCTCTACTCTTTTATATCTAACCATACTATGGTTATAGTTTTAAATCATAAGGTTGATGGGTGTGATCATCTAATAGCTTTCATGAGTACTAACTTTGAATAATGCTGAATTGAAGTATTCATTGATTAATAAACAAGCATATGCATTAGTTAAGGTAACGAATAAATTTAAGCACTATATACTTAGAAATAAGGTGCATGCTATTCTACCTAACCCTACCACAAAACTTATGTTGAGACAAAATGAACTTGGAGAGCATAGAGGTAAATGGATGTCATTTTTACAAAAATATGACATAGAAATGAAAATAACAAAACTGGTAAGGTGCCAAGGCTTAATCTAAATGATTGCTAATACTAGTCTTAAGCTAAGTATTATGCAAGTTAATCAATAGAACTTTCAAACTAGTGAGTGGTATGATGCCATCATTCATTTACTAATTAATGGTACCTATCGTACAAGACTAACAAGGGAGAAAAAGAGGGCTCTAAGGCTCAAGGTAACCCATTATATAATCAAATATGGGGTCTTATACAAAAATAAATTTAAATGGGTCTACTTGAGGTGTGTCTCAAAAGAAGAAGCTACCTAAATCATGAGCACCTTCCATGAGAATTTTGGGTATAAGCATCCATATAAGAGGACTAAATCTCATAAGATCCTTAGATATAGCTACTATTAGCTAATTATTTTAAGGATGCTCACAAGCACATGAGATAATGTCACTCCTGCCAAATCTTTAGCACCAAGGAGCCTAAGGTAATAATGCCTTTACAACCAGTCATAGTTGATAAATCATTTGCATAGTGGGGGGTTGGAATTTATAGGGGTAATTAACCATAATTAATTAGAAGGTCAAAATTATATCTTGAATACCATATATTATTGCATAAGGTGGACTAAGGTTATAGCCACCAAACAATGTAGGATGGAATAAGTGACCAATTTCTTAGAGGAAAATATTTGCACCTGATTTAGAATTGTAGTTTCTTTAGTATGTGATAATGGATCAGCATTTATATCCATTGAGATGACATAATGGGCATATGATAATGGTATTTATCTCAAGTTTTCATCCAACCATTACCCCCAAGGAAATTGAGTGTTTGAGTCTACCAATAAAAACTTAATGAAGGCAATTAAGAAGTCTGTTGTAGACAAGCCCATGACTTGGCATAAGTTACTCAAGTATGCACTATGGGTGGATAGGATAAGGATCAAAAAAGCCTTAAAGGAATAACCCTTTTTATTGGTGTATGGACAATAACCTATCTTCCCTATCACTCTCAAGTTGCCTACATATAACTTCATGTAAGAGTATATGGAAGAAGGCCAAGAGACCAAAAATTCAAGATTGATAGACATCATTCAGATGGAAGATGCACATAATAAGGATTTTTCTAATTTTAGTAGACATTAGACCATGGTGAAGAGGTGATTTGATAAAATATCAAAGATCAAGGTGTTCACATAAGGGGACTTAGTTCTCCTTTGGGACAAAGCATCTAAGCCCAAGGACAAACATGGAAAATTCACACCTTTGTGGATCAGCCCATATCATATTACAGACACACTGGGAAACAACACCTTCAAGCTCAAAGATCTATAAGGAGTAGAGTTTACACTACCCACCAATGGGTAGTACCTCAAGCATTACTTCTCTATTGATCCTCCTGAGGTTTTTATGTAGTAACCCTATAAGATGATTAGACTTAGTGTAGGTAGGATAGTTAGTTTATTTTAGTTATTTTTTTCATGTCCCTTATTTGTATATAAGCATGTATATATATGTTTATTTCCTTTTATTTCTTACTTTACTACTTTCTATTGTGTGTTTGATTTTTTTGCCTTGTTCATTACTTTCAATAAGTCCTTTTGGAAAACCTTGAGATCAACATTTATTTAGTTTGATTAAACCTTTAGAATTCAAGAATGTGGTTGTGAATCTAAAAAAATATGTTAACCATGGTTCTAGAATGTGAGACTAATATTATGATTTGAATAAAATGGTAAAGACTAATGAATAAGTTAACTACTTTATGAGAACTTGAACATTGTCTTGACCTAAATTTGGTTTTAAGAAGATTTGCACTTGTAGAATGAAAGATCAATCTATTGAGGCAAAGTCATACTTGCACTTAAAAAAAATCCTTTCTTGGGATAATGGTTGCATCCATAGGTGGTTTTATGAGGATAAAACACTTGACTAAATACTTAAACCTAGCTATCTTAGTTCCCAACCTCACTGAAAGCATAAAAGATATAAAAAAAGAATGCAATGCAAAATCAAAAGCTTTTCAAGCACTGGGTAATTCTGGTAATCTCTACTAGGGCTATAAATACCTAGATGGTAGTTGAACAAGGCCATGAGTGGAGCCAAAGGCATCTATTTTAGGGCTATGGATGCCTAGCTAGTAGCAAGGCAATGCACAAGCCTTCCCTGAACTAGAATAATTGTTCTTAATGAATACCTAAACATGCTTCAAGTCAGTGTTAATGATTAAAGATATGAAACCTAAAAGTTATCTTTTAAAGCTCATGGAAAATAGTAATTGGAATCTGTCATGTCCCCTTTTCAGGTGGCATCTTCAGACTTGATGATTAGCCTATTAGGCGACCTTCGTAGGCTGATAGGATGGATAGAGGGTCATAATGGAGCTTGGCTTGGCTTCAATTTATAGAATTTCTATAGTTGGTTTTCATTCAAGTTCTTTTAGACACATTTTCTTGAGCTCCTATTATTTAGGGACTTTTGACATGCAGCAGAGCACCCTTATTTTAGTATGGTCATGTGCAGAATCACTCCCTAGTTCTCTAGCTTTAGATGGTTCAAGAATCTAACATGTATTGAGGGAGATATTAATATTTGATTGATTTAATCAAATATTAATTATTTGGTCTAATTTTAATTTAGAAACCCTAATTCTAATTTAAGAAAACCCTAATTAGGGCAAGCACATCTTTTTGAGGGTATAAGGGTTTCTCATGGGAGAGAGTTGGGATTATGATTGATTATTGATATTGATTCTTGTTAAGAATTCTTCTATGAAGACTGAGCTAAGGGTTCCAAGATTCCATTTGCATTGAAGAATGTCCACTCTTCATTGTGTGTGATTCAGAGGTTGTGAAAGATCAGTCGATCTATTGCCAAATTGAGAGATAACTTCATACATAAGTTATCACAAGGGTTTACAAGTTTGAGAGATAACTTCATACAGAAGCTATCACAAGGGTTCACATGTATTTCTTTATTTTGGGTTTGATTCAATAATTATCCAGATATAGATCTTTGTATTAGCCCATAGTTCTTTCAGATCAAGATCAAGCATATAGGTTGTGCTATATTGGTGGCCGTACGAAGTCCGTATAGATCTATGAAAATTTATATGCATTAGTGGAAAGATTAGACACTAACATCGGCAGGCAAAGCCCTATAGAGACTGACATCGACCAACTTCTCACTGACATCGGTAGGTTAACGACCCCAGTCGATCGATGATGGTAGTATAACCAACGTTGGCAACTGTGTTTTTGACACATTAGGCTGAGATGTACCAGATCTAGATTTATTTCCTAGTTTACAAAAGACTCAGGCTATTAAGGCCGTATTTTTAATATTCTTTGTATACTTGATAGAGGACCTTTATTGTAAGAATATGAGAAAATAAATAAGATATTATATTGTGATTTATTTATCTATTTGAAGATATTTTGCACAAATACAGATAAGTAATTCAAAAATATTTAGTTTCAAATTTGAAGGGAAACAGGGGATATTACAGTGGTATCAGAGCTTTTGTCTTGCCATCCTATTGGGTAGTTTAGGTAGATTGGTCTATATAGTGATACCACTATTACAGTGGTATCAAAAATAGTGGTATTAGAGTAGATCTAGGTTAACCAAATCTCAGTGCCAACTGAACAAGTTGCAGCCACTTGACATTCCCAAGCATGATGCCAGCATGAGATATATAGATGGCAATCTACAAAGTCATAAGTCGTCAACAGTTTCCAGCCAATTTTTAGTAATTTACAAAAAAAATTTTGGCCAAACGTAAGCTTTTTCTCCCTAGCAGAAGCCAAGAATGTGGGTCACGTGCACGACAGTCAACAACAGAAGCCGAAAACATAGAGGTTTTGAAGAAGTATTGCAGGTACGCAGAGGTTTGCAGGGATTTAAGTCAGCAGCATAAAGGGCAGAGGGCTAGGGCACACAGAGATAGTTATGTCAAGAGAAGAGCTGAGTATGCATGCATAACAATGCTTACAGTGCAAATTTGTGGTCAACCGCTCCTTGCATCATGCAATGCTAGCTCTCTTCTTTCTTTGCAAGGCATGCAAATGACGTCATAAGGACTTTTGCCCATGTCTCCTTGCTAAGTCAAAACTTAATTTCCCCTAATCATTTTTTGATAATTCTACCCCAAAAGCTTTTAAAATTAGCTAATTTTTAGTTATTATTTTTTATGTCGCTATTTTATTTTTCTTTAAGTGAGTTACTTTTCGCTTGAGTACACATAAGGGAATCGGCTAGTAAATCATGTGTACTTCAAGTATTCAAAAATAGTGGGACACTCTTATGATAGCAAATGAGGAGTGGGACTTATTAACTCCTCAAGTTTAGGAGAGGTTGTCTTTTGATCACTTTTTTAAGCTAAGGAGAGAGCACTATAGATCAGTTAGACAAGATAGCAGCATGTCCCATGATTATTATGAGATAGGAGATAGTGAAGGTGAGGATGAGTCCGATGCTTGCATTCATAGTGTGGAGGTGTGCTCAGATGTTAGAGCACTGAGGGTTGATGATCTCTCAGATATGGCTAAGATTGTAGAAGAGTCCCAGGATCCAATTATTGCAGATGTCACCCAGGAGAATGCAGTGGACAATTTTGAGGACTTAGTTTCCTTGGCAATTTTTTAGTATAAAAGAGTTAGTCAGTGATGCTATAGTATTTACTACTTTGGATGTTGATATGAGCTATGGAGTTGATTTTTAGAGTATGGATGGTAGTACTATAGAGGTCAGTGATTATGAGTCTACTCTTTTGGACCGTGCATCAGAGGAGGATTGTAGGAGACAATCTAGCCAGTGCCATCATGTGTCTAGTCAGCTGAGAGTTAGTGAGTGAGACATTGCTCGCACTTGCAAGCATTTTGATGCTACTCGTCAATTGTTAGTAGTTTATGGATGGGGTTCCCCTACTAGCATTGAGTGGGGAGGTAGTTATTTGTCCTTGACAGAGATCCACTCTTTATGGGAGGCTATTCAGATTTTGAGACAAGATTATATGCAGTTGGTAGTCGATAGAGATTATCTTATGGAGTGGGGCAGCACAGCATAGGATGCATTATTAGTCAAGGAAGATAAGGTGAGTGAGCTTACTCAGTAGCTTGAGGTGACTTTTGATATTCTTGAGAGTACGTAGTTGACTTTCAAGGAGTCACAGTTTCATTTGGCTGAGGTGACTGTGGAGTTGGAGCATTTGCAGTCTTCACTAGTGCTAGACCCAGTCCATTTGTATATTGAGATGGATGGTGGTGAGTACATTCCTGCAGTGGTTGCTAAGGAACATGTTGTTGGAGCTGACACACATGTTCAGGATTTGGGAGTACCTAGTCCTAATGAGCTTGGCATACCAGTGGAGTTGAGTTTCCAGATTGATTCTTCTCACACCAATGATAGTGTGGTATAGTTGGTCATGCCACCTTTACAGAGGGATCAATTATGGGATGGATTGGCACCATCTTTTGTAGATGGAATTGGTAGTTACAAATTACATAGCTTACAATATCGACACATCTAGGGCAGTTGTGATTTTAGAGATTGGTTGAGTTGCATTCCATAGTTTGGTTATGGATTCCTCTTTGTTCTATTTCAGAGGATATTGTAGGAGCTGACATTGATTAACAGTAGTGTAGATCATAACTACATATGGCATCCAAGTGGATTGATGGGTTTGTTGTTCTGAGATTGCTTGGGGACAAGCAATTTTAGGAGGGGTAGATTGTCATGTCCCCTTTTTAGGTGACATCTTCAGACTTGATGATTAGCCTATTATGCGACCTTCGTAGGCTAATAAGATGGATAGAGGGTCATAATGGAGCTTGGCTTGGCTTTGATTTGTAGAATTTATATAGTTGGTTTTCATTTGAGTTCTTTTAAACATGTTTGCCTAAGCTCCTATTATTTAGGGACTTCTAACATATAGCAGAGCACCCTTATTTGGTATGGCCATGTGCAGAATCACTCCCTAGTTCTCTAGCTTCAAACGGTTCAAGAATCTGACATGTATTGAGGGAGATATTAATATTTGATTGATTTAATCAAATATTAATTATTTGGTCTAATTTTAATTTAGAAACCCTAATTCTAATTTAAGAAAACCCTAATTAGGGCAAGCACATCTTTTTGAGGGTATAAGGGTTTCTCATGGGAGAGAGTTGGGATTATGATTGATTATTGATATTGATTCTTGTTAAGAATTCTTCTGTGAAGACTGAGCCAAGGGTTCCAGGATTCCATTTGCATTGAAGAACATCCACTCTTCATTATGTGCGATTCAGAGGTTGTGAAAGATCAGCTAATCTATTTCCAAATTGAGAGATAAATTCATACAAAAGTTATCACAAGGGTTTACAAGTTTGAGAGATAACTTCATACAGAAGCTATCACAAGGGTTCACAGGTATTTCTTTATTTTGGGTTTGATTCAATAATTATCTAGATATAGATCTTTGTATTAGCCCATAGTTATTTTAGATCAGGATCAAGCATACAAGTTGTGATATATTGGTAGCTGTATGAAGTCTGTACAGATCTATGAAAATCTATATGCATCAGTGGAAAGATCAAACACTGACATCGGCAGGCAGAGCCCTATAAAGACCGACATCAGCTAACTTCTCACCGATGTCGATAGGTTAACAACCCCAGTCGACTAATGATGGCAGTATAACTGACATTGGTGACTGTGTTTTTGACACAATAGGCTAAGACATACCAGATCCAGATTTATTTCCCAGTTTACGAAAGACTCAGGCTATTAAGGTCGTATTTTCAATATTCTTTGTATACTTGTCAGAGGACCTCTATTGTAAGCATATGAGCAAATAAATAAGAGATTATACTATGATTTATTTATCTATTTGAAGATATTTTGCATAAATATAGATAAGCGATTCAAAAATATTTAGTTTCAGATTTGAAGGGAAACAGGGGATATTACAGAATCAAAGCACACACACAACATGGATATGCCTTAATGTTTGATCCCAATTTTGAAAGTGCAAGGTTTGTTTCAACCATAAAATTATTTGGATAATGGCATTGATCAAAGTGGAGTGGAAGACTTAGTTGTTTGTATGAATCAAAGTCTCTAAGTTATAACATATTTTTATGTTTCCCATAGAAGTTACCATTTATTGAGGTCAACATACCTCCATTTTTAAAAATTTGAACCCTTAAGATATTTTAAAGCTTAACCTTAAAAGCATAGCCTATTTTGAGCATTATTATAATTTGAAGATCATCTAATTTGACAAAGTTGGTTTACTAATCTACGGTTTGCTTTAAGCTTGCCTAATGTTAATAATAATTGGTTTTCATGTCTTATAGTTATAGGTTTCATGGAGTCCTTATTGGTATATTCATGTTCTAAAACCCTAGCATAAACCCTTGGTTCAATTTTGAATTTGGTAGGAACAAATTGGTAGGAATATTTTTAATTTATTTTGGACTTGAGCCTAATTTTTATGTTAAGGCTTGGCCATGTTTTTTAACACGACCAAACCTTAGGCTAAAAATTATGCCTTCATCCCTTTTATTTCTTATATTTCTAACATGGTCTAAATTTATGATAGCTAGATCCTTTTAATTTTTTAACATGGTCCCTTTATTACCTACTTAGCCTAAATATTTAATGTTAAGACCCCATTCATGTTTATTAACATGAATGAGACCTTAGTCTAAATGACTTGGCCTAAGTTTCTTTCATCCTGAGTCATAACTTAATTATCATGCATCTTGTAAGATTTGATGATCCATTTTTCATCATGTCTTTTAATTGGATGTCATGAAGAAAACTTGACAAAAATAAGCACTTAGTCCTTCAAACCAATTATTTTTGAACACTCAGATCATGATCAATAACTCATGCTTCATCATGGACCAAATATTGGATTGAGTGAATACAATGTTGAAAAGTCAAAGGCCCAAAAATCTTTGTAGAGTCACCATGTGGCACTCCCACATTTGAGACTTTAAAGAAAAGGGTTATATATATTAAAAGGAACCAATGGTGTGTGACTATTTGGATCATGATCAGATGGCTCTCACTTCATCATGGTTTTTAATCAAATGGAGTGAATTGAGTCTGAGATCCTAGGAAGCCCCATCGAGTCACCAAATGATACTCTCATAATGGAATATAGGAGTTTGATGAGATCAAATTTGATGTTCATAAAACCATCATTTGACATCCATAAGGATGTATTTGATGTATAAGTAACCATCAATTTTAATCACATAAAAACTAAGAACTTCATGAGCTTAAATTTGATGTTTGTGTGACCATCATTTGACATCTATGAGACCATCAAATCTAAGCTAATGGATTATTTTTCTCAAGACCAAGACATACTCCAATTTTTCTTTAAAAACTCGTGAATTACATTATAGACTAATGGGACCCCTTAAAGGATGTTCAAACACTTGAGATCTTTAAACTATAAATAATGAAATGATCTCATAGTCTAAATATATGTAGAAATGGTTTTAGTCTAAGTCTATATCATAAGGTCCCTATTGCATTTGTTTAAAATTCATGACCCTTAGGTTAGATACTTATACTAAGTCTTATTTTAAAATGATCCTTGTGACATAAAACTTAGCCCATGTGCATTTAATCAAAGATTTTATCATATTTATTAATGCAATAAAGTCCTAGGTTAAAATCTAGCATTTGGTCCTTATATCACTTTAACCTCTTTAAGCATGTCCTAAGAGCTTAACATAATTATTTTAGCCCAAAGTATGCATTGTAATTTTTAGATACAATGTAAAATTTAGCATAAAATATTTAGCATGGTCTCCTTTTGTATAAATCCCAAAAACTTAGGTATAAACACCTTAGCCTAAAGTTTATTTCATGTTTAATAAACACAAAATAAACCTTAGCCTAAGTTATTTAAACCTAAGTCCCCACCTAAATAATGCATTGATTAAAGCTCATGCATCTTGCAAGATCCAATGGTCTATGCTTCATCATGCATCTTGATCCAATGATGCTAAATCATAGATGATTTTTCAAAAGAGCTCTGAGAGTCTAAGGGATTGACATGTGGTATATGCATGTTCAATATGCAACTGACAAAGGTGCCAGAGTTTAAAAAATCTATAGAGGTGTCAAGTGTCATAACCACAAGGCTTGGTACCAAAAGTAACCAATGATAAGTGAGGGCCTAGATCAAAACCAATAGCCTACATTGATCCTTGGATCTTAATACAATAGTGTGAATCCAAATGGTAAATTTTTAAAAATAATGGGTAGTGCTTATAGGAATTTATGAAAAATGCCAGATAGATGCCAAATAAGCTCCATGTAAGAATAAAGTGACAAAATAGAAGATCTTGTGTGTTTTAAATGAAAATGTATAAAGTCAAAGGTCAAAATCATATTTGAGGCATGTATAAACCTAGGTTAAAATAACATACCACCATTAAAGCTTCAAAGCCCTAGAACTTGCATAAAAGGCCCTAAGTGAACTTAGATTGATTACATCAAATCTAGAAGAAGCTCAATTATGATTTGAGCATGAAAGAACTAATCTAGAGACCATTTTTGATCTAATTATGAGAAATTTACAAGTGTGGAAGCCATGGCATCTTGAAGGAAATAATTGAGGGATGGGATATAATTATATCTTTTCATAGATAGCGAGGGAAGGGTTTTTAAAGACATTGATTTGGACACTATGACCTTAAACATTGGCATCAAGAATTGGTCTGAGCTCTTCTAGACCATTGAGGAGATGCAAGCGATTTACAAAGAAGAACAAAGGATTTACGCTTTTAGGAGGAGGTATTTAGACCTAGTTGTATTTTAAATGGTTAGTCTACATTACTCTACCACCAAACTAGAGGTACTCAATTGTATTGACATCCTTGCTCCCATTTTTTTATTATAGAATTGAAATTGATTGGATCATTCATGAGGGGATCTCTACGAGAGTTTCATACATTTACCCAATAGCCTTTAAGAGGTATTAAAAACTTATGAAACCCCATATGGACCTACCCACCATTAAATAATGGATTAGAAATAATGATCTTGCACCATCCTTAGGTCACAGTTACTACAAGGGAACCACGTGATCCAAGACCCTATGGGTAAAATATTAGTTTCCCATTTTATAGAGGGAATTAGGGTAATTATGACCCTATTGAATATAATATCTAGGGGCCCTTCAACCACATTTATCAATAAGAGTTGGGTATCTTATGCCTACTTCATGGTAGAAAAAGGGCTCACTCCCAAAATTGGAGATATGATCAACATCCACCTAGGGAAATAATTTACAACCATCAAGAAGAAGACTAGAAAATAATTTTTCATAATGTTTTATCTATTGGATGCCTTACTATCCTCCATCCAGATCCCTCATATAAAGAACTAGTCACTTGAGGGTAATTTTATAATTTTCCACCATTACTTAAAGCTACATATTTTCAAATATAGACACTACATATAATCCATTTGTGATTATATACATATCCTAATCTAGTATAATCCATCATAGGGATCCATATGCCTAGGGTAAGCCCTCTAATCAAGAAATACGTGGAACTTATGGGAGATATTTGGTTATATCTAGATTGTATTGTGATCAAAATTGAAAGGATTCTGACTCAACCTTACAAGTTGATTATTTATGTTCTCAATAAGCTAACAGAGTAGGAAATTTCATACCAATGACTTCATGGTGTTGATGGAGTATGCAAAGATAAAAGGAAAGGCTTTTTCCATCCTTTTCCTCTAATAATTGGTAGAACTATTTTGCAAGATTAGAAACATGTGGACACCATTACCAGGCACAAATATTCTTTTGGTTTTTATCTAGATGATATAAGGCACTAGGATCCTTATGATAGGGTAGGCAAGCATTTCAAGAGCAAATAGATGACCAAGCCAGTTTACATGTGTTAACCTAGTCCTTATGATCCTCTACACATCAAGGCCAATAAGTTTTAAGAAGTACTAGCTAGGTTCAAGAAACATAATGTTAGACTTGAATATATATTGACTATTAATAAAAAGCCACTAGGGGATATATGGAAAATATCACCTATTCAATATCATTTACTACCTAGACCTTCCGGGCCACCTCAGGAGAAACCATAGATAGAAATTCATCCCCAAGCACAAATTACTCAAGGTCTTGGCAAGGATAAGTTAGAGGATAGGCTTGGTGAGGGACCTTCATCCTGAACTCTACCTCAAAGTTTAAACATCTCCCATTTAGTACCTAGACATGATTGCCCTAGAGCATGATGAAATAATGGAGGATGCCCTCAAGGTCCTGGCTAAAGCATATGGATCTAAAGAAGAGAAGGAACAAGCTCAATAACCCCAGGTTCAAATTGAATAAGTCAAGAAAGATAAAGGAAAAGAGGTTGCATTGGATCTAGTTCTAGTACCCCCTAAAAAAGAAAGGTAGAATTAGCCTTGGTTTTAGTTGGATCAAAGAGGTGAAAGTTGAATTTTACTCATCCCAAAATTTAAATCATCTTATTTAGTAAGGAATAACCTATTCATGGACCAATCATCCCTAATTATTTCATCTATGGAAAAATGTAGAAGAATCCTAGTTTATCTCAATCTTGGACCTTGACCCAAACTATTAGAATTAATGTGCATGATGACATCAAGCCATGGATAAAGGATTTAATGAAAGAGGAAGAAGAAAGAAGGATAGTAACCACTATAGGTCCAAGTAAAAAATAAATGGATACTCTAGGAGCATCAGGCAGTAAGTAGATGGAGGATCCTAAACCTCCAAAATACACTACATCAGCTACTACTATGCTATTCAATCTAGAGATAGCTAGATTAGAGAGAGTGATAAACAAAAAATCCATGGTGGAGAATAAATAATTAACCTTCAAAAGGATGAGCCATTTTCATTCTTAACTCCAATTGAGGGACAATGATGTGGTGAATTCCCCATCCATGAAGAGGACATAGAAAACCTAGATGAGGCTCATTCAACTCAATTTAGAGTTGACATCAGGGGGATGAAACAAAGGATTAATAACTTGAAAAAAGAAAATAAGAATTTAGATACCTAGGCTATATTATCAACTCTTGAGGCCATAATAATCCTTTTTTGATATGTTTGACTCTTATAAATCAATGAAGCTAAGACAAGATGCATTAAACCAATAGAGTGAGGTGGCCAAAGGATTGATGATAGAATGGTAAGATGTAGAGGATAAAATAAGACATCTCATCAATATATTGATTAGGAATAGAATTATTAAGTTCCAAAACATTATCCTAGCTCACTTAAATTCTATATTAGGGATAGTGGTGGATAAGATCTAGAGCTTAAGTACTTGGTTAGTAGGCTCAAACATACTCCTATGAGATGATGAAGAGCTGATTATAAAGATTAAACGACTCCTTGGCATCATGTTGGTTAATCTTATGAATTCTAAATCCTTGAGAATTATTGATGATGAGGAATATAATCATAGAATCACTCTAGTGCTAGAGGAAATAAAGGGTAAAATTTAGGGTCAATCAAGCAAAGACAATAGCAAAATTTTGGGTATGATCTTCACTACTAAAGAAAAGATTGTAGAAGCCCAAAGTATTAAGGAAGCTATGGAAAGGGATGATAAGGAATTTGAGGACTTAGCTGATCAAGAAGATGTATGTCTCCTAAAGCTAGCTATGGATTTAGAACTTGTCAAGGAAAAACATCAAAGAGCTATGGAGCTTCTGTAAGAGCAACAGGGGAACCCTTCGGTAATGGGCCCACCAATTAATTAATATTCATTTTTTTGTAAAAATATTTTAATATTTGAAAAAGGAATATTATTTTGTAAAGGCACATGATTGTCTATTAACATGTTTCCTCTAGGCCAGTTTAATTTGGAAAAGCTAGTGTATTCTAGAACTTTTTGAAAAATGATAATTATCCTTATCTTTTATATATTTGTATCTTGTAACTGATTAGTATACTACCTTATTTTTATATAAAAGGTAGTACCACCATCTTATAAAGTGAATGATTTTTGAGCAAAATTTGTATACTTTGAGAAGTTAATACAATCAAGGAATTTTGAAAGGATTATCTAAATTTGTTTGTGTCAATTGTTAAATACTTTTCTCTCAATTGCTAGTCTTAAGTCTTAGATTTGAATAGTTTTTATGAATTTTAAGTTTCATCTTTGATTACATAGTTGATAATTTGTGCTTATGATAGATTAGTTGAAGGATCATGAAGTTTATTCATTTCATTTATTCTATATTCAGATGTGTTAATTCTATTTGAGTGTGGTAGCAAATCTTTAAAGTAAATTTAGTTCTTACTTGTAATTCTTTATATCATCCTTTGAGGCTTGCCTGGTGTGTAGTGAGATTTGATCTTATGCTATTTTTCACTATATGTTGGTTAAATGTATACTTAATTGAAATTGGAACTTTGTCATAATGTTTGAGGCTAGGATCAATAATCACTATTTTCTTTCTGCCTTACCCTTCCCTTTTGCTTCTTTTTTAACTAGATCACTTTAGTTTAAATTTCATTATAAATATCCATTTAGATTAGTTTTTAGTTTAATCTTTGATCAAAATTCACTAGTATTAGAATAAGATACTTAAACTTTGCAAAGATTTGGTCTATGATGGCTCCCAACCATCAATTAATATAAATTTTGTGGAACAGTTAAACATTGCTTTGCCTCTATTTCACCATAGGTAATGTAAGTTGCCAAAACCTGATACCCATGATCTAAATTCCTATAATTCTAAAATAAGAAGTGTTTTTTGAATACTAAGGACACATGTGATACATTTAGAGGAATCAACAGAGCCTATGAATATTACTATCTCTTAAAGGAAAGAAATTTGATTCAATAATATAATTTTATTCTAAGAATAATATCTTGATTGTTGTTATAAATTCTGAGTAAATACCAAGACAATAAACAAATAATCATAAAGATAAGAAATAAATTATTTTATATGCATATCTTTAATAATCAAATAACATAAGCATAACTCAATAATCAAAAGAAAAGAAGCAAACAATAACATATATCAACTAAGTAGTTAAATAACAAAATAATTTAAAAAACTAAAAGAATCTAATCTAAACTAATCTAGAACTAAAATAAAAATAATCCAATACTAATCTAAGAAACTTAATCTAATAAAATAAATTAGAACTAAATAGTAAAAAATCATACAGCTAATTATATTAAAACTACACTAAATATAAGAGAAAATAAATCAAATAAAAACTAATTTAAAATCAGATCTAAACTAAATTAGAAGTTAAAGTCAAATACAATACAATATAAACAAAATATGTGAGTCTCAATAAAAGAGAGAGTCATCTTAGCAAAATAGATCATTTTATTTGAGAAACAAACATCCTTCTTATAAAATATCTTTAAATTACAACTTTTACAATCAATCAAATCAATAATATGTCACAAACAATGAAGTTTTCATCATTATTCAGGGTGAATACTCAGATTATACATATAGGACTACAAGAAGCAATCATCAAAAGATGTTAAACATGACAACTTTATATTTTTTAATAAATGATAATATAAAACTAGATATATATTCATTGTCTAAGCAATATACTCAACCATTAGAGAAAGTACCATTGGTCTATATGCAAAAGTCATGCTATCTCAGATAAATTGCATAAAAGAGAGAGATAAGTGATTAAATTTTTAATGTAATAGTCTTCAATACTTATGTTATTCCTCCCTTCAAATGAATCTTTGATCTACTTTTATACTTCTAAGTTGGTTGAAAAAGAAAGTTGTAACTAACTTTAGTTAGTTACTTGTTAAATTTAAATAATTGACTTTTTAAAGTCAATTAATATTGATAGTTATAAGTTAATATTTATTTAAGACTTTTAAAATCTTAAGAGATCAATTATTTGAAATTAGACTAGGTATTTCCTAATGGATGCGGACCCTCTAGTCAACTAATAATAATAAGAATAACATTATTTCAATAAATAATAAGATAATTCATAGTAAATTATCTACATTAATTTAATTTTGCATATAATCTAAATTACTTAGGCACATATATATATATATATATATATATATATATATATATCAAAGTTAAAGTCTATTTTCACTTCAAAAAATATCATTACTATATTATCAAAATTATAAAATGTGCTAAGTCTTATCAAATTAAAGTTCAATTATGAGATGAAATTTATCTTTTTGATAACAAAAAGTCATCATAATCATATAAAAAATTCTATCACTGGTTCTCCTTTTTCATTCAAGTATTCATTAGATTCCATATGAATTACAATAAATTGAATTAGTTTTATACCTGAATCACTCTCATCATCATCTATCTCCAATTTGATTCGCTTCACTATTATGTTTTCTATTGGAGTTTCATATTTTGCTTGACTATTTTCACATTTAATTGAAGTGGATGGATGCATAACAACAAGAGGTTTTTTCAAACTAATTTTCCTACACTCTGAAATAGACATCTTTTAAGGTGGTGTAGGCTTACTAGAATAGGATGGAAATGAAATAATTACAAAATTATTTGTATGGATTGGCTCATTGAATTGTTTTGGTGGCTCATTAACAAATTTAACTCCTTCTTGATTAGGTGATTGAATAGGAAAATGATTATGATTATTTTTCAATTGATGGGAAGAGCTACTATGAGAATGGGATCTAGATCTAAATCAGTGATCTAAAAAATACCTACTACCCCTATGATTAGTAAGATTAAATGCAAAACTACTCAACACATTCTAAAATGTTAGTTTAGTGATATCAAATTGAGTGTACATTTAGGCCCCTCTACTTGCATATCTAGGACCAAACCTTCTAACCCTAAAACATCATCTAGCAATTTTCCTATTAGTTGCATTTTGATTCATATTTTAGAGTTATGATTCATTTTCCAATTGTTATCATCATTATTCCTATTCCAATATGGTTGATCCCAACCTAACATTCTAAATATAATTTTAAATATATTCAAAATATTATCATCATCATTTGACTGAACTACAAAGAAATGAATATATCAACTATAGAATCAATAATAACAACTACACCTATATATTTCTAGTTTACAATCATTTTCTAAAAATTTCTAGTTATATCAATGAAATGAACAAATTAAGGATTCAACTATAATTATTTGAAACTAAACTTCATTTATATGATTTTCAATTCTAACTGTGTCATGTATCAATATAATGATCAAAATTGAAATAATAATGATTACATAAAATTATATTCTTCATAATTTTATTTCAAATATTTTGCCATACCTTATTGCATTCTATTCTCACTACATAAATGCAGTCTCAATATATATATTAGTCAAAAATTTTAAATTGAATGTGTTCAAACTGATAACAAATTCATAATCACTGAAAGAATAATTTCAACAAAAGTTCTATTCACAATGGTGTAAGCTTTTGATATAGACATATCTTGTTCAAATCATCATTTCAAAAACTCAGAATAACATAACTTTATCACAACTTTCCAAAACTTTTAACCATTTTCTTACTACTCTTCAATTTATGACTTCAAAATAAAACCTATAAAATGCATTTTGATAACTTTGAAATAAAACCCTTAAATTTAAGAGAGTCATTATTACATGCCATTAATATTTATATATCAAAATTCTTTAACAAAATACTTTATTAACACTATACCCAAAATTTCATGATAAAACCACTTTAGAATAATTAAGATTTCCATGAAAATAACCATTTTGAGCTCATTCTTATACCAAAACTTTATGCATTTATGAAACCATAACTTGGAGATCCAAACTAATATGACCAAAATCATCACTGGAATAAACTATCAAGAAACTTAAAACCTAAAATCTAGAATATCTTATATTTCCATGATAATCTCCATTATTCACCAAAATTGAATTCAAAACTAGAGATGAAGAGATTCATAATTGACAATGAAAATAATTTCAATCATAAAAATCTCTTACTATAAAATATAATATGATAAAACCTAGAATGATAGTTGATTTTCCAAAAATTGATACTACAAAATCTTTCCAACTGTACTTATCATCGACAATTCCAAAAATCATGCATGCAAAAGAATTAAAACAAATAATTTGTCTTGTAATAATTTATCAAAAATATCATGTAAATTAAAAACCATAATTTCTTTTCATGTGAACTATTTGCAGTGATAAACTATAATTATCTCTTTGATAATTATTCACTCTTCAACAATGGTATATCTATTAATGCAGTGTATGCAACTCCCAAACTTATCTAGGCATAATATGGATTTTATTACATGCTTACTCAAAATGCCTCTAAAAAATGAAAACAACCCTTTTATATACCATAACATGTACATTAACTAATCCTACTTACATGTTTCCATATGATTGGTTTCTCAACTTGACACATGTCATTAGCCAAATGCTAATTTGTTTAGCAGAATTTCAAATTTAGTAATGACCAAAATTCTTACTAAAATTCCAATGAACTTACATAGATTAAGGCATATATAACTACATTATAATCCTAATCTATCTTTTGATTTGTTTGGATCTTAAAACATCCATCATGCTTCACATTAAACCAACTTACCAATTGAGCTACCAACTTGTCATCTTACCCCATTCAACATTAATGACACGAGCCTCAAAATTTACCATTATCAAACATAAATTAATTTTAAATATTTCATGAAATAAAAATCACCCCATGTCCTTTTCAAGGTCTTCTTGTTAGGTCCACAACATTGCATTAAATACTTATCATAATATAGCATTTTAGATTTGAACCTAGAACCACTTACGATTATTTGACAATCCTTTAATATAATAGCTTAGGTTTAAAGTTAAACCAAATTCCATTTATGGCCCAAATTATTTTATATCAATATTCATACTTTTAATTGAATTTCAAATGAAACTAACTGAAAACCATCATAACAAATTGATATAATGCCTTTAATTCTGATAAAACAATAGTGGGCATTATCATTTTCAAATTGAAAACACTATAGTAATCACTTCAATTGAATTTAATTTGATTAACTTTGTTTATTGAAATATCATGACTAAAAACAAACATTCAAGAATGATATATATATATATATATATATATATATACACACATATACATATATATATACATATATATATATATATACATACATACATACATATATATATATATATATGTATATATATATATGTATATGTATATATATATATATATATATATATATATATATATATATATATATATAACACTATAGTAATCACTTCAGTTGAATTTAATCTAATTAACTCTATTTATTGAAATATCATGACTAAAAACAAACATTTAGTAATTATATATATATATATATATATATATATATATATATATATATATATATATATATATATATATATATGATAATTTTATTCATTTAACCATTAATGTTTTTCAAAACTACTATAATATAAATATGAATTCAAAAACAAATCATTATCAGATCATTTAATTAAACATATGTGTATTCATAATAATACTAATTGACTTAGGTCCCCAATTGTAGTTTTAAGTTTTATGACTAGGTCATCACTATGGTAGATAGGAGTATAAATTTTAGAAAATTATAGGGGTACAAAAAATAGGCATAATAGGTCCTTCTATTCTTTTATTTATGTCACAAATCCCTTAAATGTCCTCTTAGCCCTCTCATCTCATTTTTTCCTCATTAGTTTCAACTCTCTCTTTGGCTCCACTCTCTTATACCCATAATACCCATGGCTTCATATTCCAAAGTCCTATATCATGTCTCAAGATGATGACAAAGTTCTATGGTGTTATTGGGCCCTCATTCCACATGACATAAAAACAACTTAGAGCTCACATGACACAATGGTTAGTTCCCTTTTTCATTCCTAATTTTGATCCCACTCCCACACTTCCATATTCCATTCAAGACCATTTTGTATGTATACCCTCAATCCATCCCTCCAACATCCACATGTATAGTTATTACCTTAATTATATCCACTTCATAATCTCTTGGACCTACACAAGTAGGTGAATAGATATATTCCTTCAACATAGATAAGCTACAAAGGCTAGAAATGATTTACCATGGGGACCTTAACATCTAGTTTAAATTTTAAAATGACATAGGTTAAATGAAGAGGGTCATGATTCAAAAAATCACACAATAAGAATACCCTATGATTTGGAAAATAAAGGAATATCTTTTCTCTCTAACCAAAAATAAGAGGAAGATAGGGGAGGAATGCATTATAGAAGACATAGTCTCTATGGTTAGCGCCTATTATAAGATGATAAATAATATTAGGGAAGAGTTAAAGGAAAATGGTAAGACCTTCAAGTCAGAAGTGAAGATAACCTTCCCATTTTAGTTGGTAGACAAGGTTGAGGGGGAAATTTTTGAGTTATTTCTTTCCTTGAATGAGGTGATGGAGGATCTTTCATAATGAAATGTGTTGTAATAGAAAGCAAAAACATACCTTGGGGAGATCATCAAAATGGATAACAAGCTCAATAAAATGGTAACTATGATCAACAAGGGTGTGTTCCTTGGTTAAATATTAGGCCATTGGTGGACCTTATCTATACCTAACATTTACTATAAATATTAAAACTTTGTTATAAGAATGGTTAAGGGTCATGGAAATAGAAATCATCCCATTGGAGAAATGCAAAGATAAGATTTTGGCCTAATTCATTGAGGCTAGCTGAAGAGCCCCCAAAATAACACATTATATATATCATGTGCTATTCTTCCTCACATAATAAGTGGATATAAGTGTACTTTATAAAATCATGGTTTATTTAGAATAAAATAGAGAGTATATATCATGGTTATTTTTTTATCATTCATTGTTATCTCTTTGCTATCTATTTCTAATGATTATTGGGAAAAATATGTGCATATACAGTCCATACTAATCTAGAAAAGACTTTGAGTATGAAGAGTAACCATTAAATAACACTGTTGGATTAGTTTTGGAGTCTTTTACAAAGCTCCTAAATAATATCTAGTGTTTTGGATAAGCTATGGACTTCCAAAAGCGAGATACAAACTTATATAGGTGAGATATAGACTTCCATAGGTGAGCTACAAACTTCCATAGGTGAACTGTAGACTTCCAAATGTGAGCTATATACTTCCACAAGTGAGATAAGGACCTTGATAGGCTTACTATAGACTTTGACAGGCTTGTTACAGACTTTGATAGGCTTGCTATAGACTTCAATAGAACTACTATAGACTTATTTGGAAATCATTTCTAAGTCATTACAATGATTATTTGGTCTATTATAAGATAACCAAGATCATTTATAGATATCACATGAATTATTTCTTTTTATATTATTTATATATATAGATTAATGTATATAGACTTTCCATATATATATATATATATATATATATATATATTATATTTAAATATAGATTTGAAAATTTCATCCCAATAAAATAGATATCTCCATATTTTATGGTGATTGCGGCTATGTTTTAATAGATTAGGTTCCTATAATAATTATCTCTCCTTATTTTGTGGAGATTAAGATAGGCTATAGAATTTAGGTTGTTACTCCTAAATAAGGTGTTGGTTGGAAGCATAAGATTATAAATGTAACATAATAACTTGAATATAATCAATATAATTTATCTCTCCATTATTATAAATAATCTATTCTAAAGTTTGTGACAAAAAATATTATGTTCTAAATAAAATCCTCTTTCAAGAAATGAGTTGGCCACTCATTCCAAGGAAGATGGATCAATGTTTTTTTGTTTACTTCTTTGTTTTATAATTACTATTTTATTTTAAATTGTTATTTTATTTATATGTGTTGTAACCATTCATTTTTACAATTTGTTGTGAACATGTAGGTGTTTTATTTTTTTATCATTTCCTTTTTTCTGAAAACATGATTTAATTTCATGCATGTGTGATTTAATTTTTTAAAAAGTGCTTTTCAATTTCTGTAAGTTTGGTGTTACATCCTGATTTTCTCTCTAAACCTAATAATCTATTGATTAGTGGATTTTATGGATATTTTTGATTAATTACTATTTTGGTTAAGATATATTTCATATAGTAATTTATGGATAGTTATATGTTGTTTATTTATATGATCATTAACTTATTGGTTTAGTTGTACTTGTATGTTATGTACATGATGATCATGTTTATTTAGTTTATTATGATTTTATATTATTTTGGCTAACTACCTTTACTATTTCAAGGTGCTAACTACCTTTACTATTTCAAGGTAGGTGTAGGATAGATCTATCCTTAGACCATGACAAAAGAAGGGCATCATTAGATAGGATGATAGAATGGAAACTACATACCCACACACACCACAATAGTATAGTATGATTTTGATTAGTGTTTGAATTAGATATCTTGCAATTAATTTCAGTCATGATCATGTTTTTTATATGGTTATGTGTTTTTAAATTTGAATATGCTTGGTTTGCATCCATAATATAATCCAGTTGTGTGTTTGCATGGGAAATATTAAATGATTATGTGTTATCCTACTTAGTTTACTTCACATGATGATTTTGCCTTAATGTATGATTTATGATCTTTGATTAACCTTACTATTATCTCAGGTATTTTTTTGGAAGAATTAGTGCTTTAGTTTCATTATGTGAGTATGGATCATTATTTTATAACAAATGAATTACTAATGAAAATGGACTAAATTATTCGTGTGTTAGCTAATTATTAAATTGATTATTTAACAAAGTGTGGTTAATGTAATTAGGTGTGATCTTAGTGTTTTAAAAAATTAATGATGTCTATATGATCCTCATATTGAGGTAACATTATAATATTTAACTGATTATTACTAAAAATAATCATAAACATTTAAATGATTATTGGTAAAATTTATTGTGTTTAATAAATGTGACAATCTTCCAATGTTGTAGGTAAGTTGTGCTATTTTAATGACTAATTGTGGAAGTCAATTCATTATTAATGGAGTATTGTGAAATAATTATTAATGATAATAGGCATAATTCATAAAGGATTATTATATTTTTGATTATGTTAAAAAATTTCAAGATTAGGGTTTGTTTAGTTGGGCATGGACCTATGTTAATGGAATCACTTTTCTAAAAATATATTTATACTATGCATTACATGAGAAAACATAAAATACTGTTAGTTTTTTTATAGTCAATTTTCATGTATCAACTTATTCATGTAGTTCATTATTATCACTTGGAGTTTGGCAAAGAATGGGGCAGTTATGGTTGTATGAAAATAACATGCAGAAGAATAAGAGGAAAAAATATTATAGGGAATGTATGCAAAGGGAAATGCAATTGATCTATAAATAAATCCTATCTCAGAGAAGATAAATCCTACTTACACTTTCAATTGTTAATACATTATATATTCTACGTCATTGACAAGATAGATCCGCTAGACCTAGCCAAGGGATCTCTTACCACAATAGTATAACTAGGGAGGGTTCCAAATCCTCTAGTCAATAAAAACTATGAAATAAATCTAACTAGGTCCTATGTTGTCATATTCATAAATATACATGAAAATAAATTAAAATTCTAATCTAGTGCTCACTAAATCTTGTAACATAAAGTGGGGTTAATAAACATTAAAATTAAACATGAATAGAAGACATATACTCACGTCAATGTATATGAAATCCTAACACATGAGAGAGAAGTAAAAATGAAAATTTATCTACTCTTACAAAGGAGGAAAAAAATAGGAATACTTAAATTTGAAGACAAACCATTGAGCCTCAATATCTCCCTTGGCTAAGGTGATTCACATTAGGTTGTGTTATGTAAGGATGATAAGGATAAATTAGCTCTAGGCTACACAACCTATCTATGCATCCAAAAGACTTCTCCACAAGATAATATTTGTATTTTCAAAGAAGGTATGAAACCCTAAGCTATGATCCTCAATTAGAATGGTAGATAAGTAGATGTGCAATACATATCACTTCTTCTATTCTCTTTATTAAATGATGAAAATGGATGTATATATATAGTGGAATCTAACCTTAAACCTTTCTAAAATTATAGCTTATAGATTCAACCCAATCTACTCTATATTTTTAATTTATAAAAATAAGTATCAATAAGGATAAAGAGTCAGCCTAATTGACTATGTATTGTTAATTGATAAAAACAAGTATCAATTAGAATACAGAGTCGACCAAGTCAACTCAATATTGTAAAATGTCAAAAAGGGTTTTTAGCCTAAGAAGGGCTAATGAAGGTGGAAAATGACTAGAGGAGGGTTCAAAAGAGGAGACAAGTTTTAGGAAAGTACATATGAGAAGATTATGTTGATATAAAGTGGTTGGATGAATGATAGGACTTATACAATTCCACAACAATCTTGTGAAGCACCAATGGCCTGCCCACCCCTTTCTCAATGCATCGTTTAAGGGGCACTCAGAGATATTGAAACTCACCAAATTATTACAAGGGAGAAAATGTTATTAAGGGGTAAAGATAATAAAAAAATTATTTGTATACATATTCCCCTCTTGAATATCATCACATGTCATGTGAGTGTAATAGGGAATGGTGCTTTGATAAAGAACATGATAAAACATGAAAATGAGTTAATTAAAAATGAAATATATAAATTACTATTGAAATTAAATGAAATTAATTGAAAATAAAAAATACAAAACAAAACTATTAGTAATCTAGATAGCACCCAATAGAGGTCAAATTTTGTTCAAGTCTGACCCATACCTAGACTAACATAGGAGTGGTCTAAGGCTATGGGATACCTATAACTAGACCAAACCTTTAGGATTTTTTATGAGGCTAGCTCCTTAGATTTTATAATTGGGACATTTATTTATGAAACTTAAAAGTTGTTGGGGTGAAAAGAGTTAAGATATTTTCATGAAGTAAAACCTATTCTAGTATGTGGTGATGCACCAAGAAATTATCAGACCCACAGACCCACCCTTAAACTTGAACTCTTTATCACACTAATGGACTATGAAAGAAGTTAATACAATGTTTACTATAGTTTATATGAAAAATTATTTCATATAGATGCTATTTTGATACACTCAGACTAGGGAGCAATGAAAATAAGGTCTGATTAAAGACACTTAAATTTGTATGTCCACTATATCTTTGAGAGATCAATGTTAAGACACACTATATGACCTATAAATAGAGTTTTTATAACTTAGGTTGAGATTGGACATGAAAACAAAAGATAAAAATCACATTTTCATATTGAAAAAACATAAAACACTAAATAAATATTAGTAAATTACTACAAAATACTCTATTCACTACTCTAAGAGGTGTCAAATATAATTCTGGTAGAGTCTAATTGTACCATCCTAAGGTATACAAATCAATAGATCAAAATTTATATTTATAGAAGAAAGGAAGTAAGAGAAAGGGATTTTTTTCACTCAAAAGGGAATAAAATGAGCTCAAATCCATTTGAAAATTTGTTAAACTACCTCCACTAATTAAGCTCATTCAAACCCTTCCTGATTGATTTAGGTCACTCTAATCCATTGAATCATTAAATTATTCTCTCATTGAAGCTCCATGGTAGCTAAAATAGTGGGTTAAATTTGTTTTTAGATAATTTATGACATTGATGTAGTTATAAAAATTAGATCCATATGTTAGAGATTTGTCGGAGTGTTAACTATTCCTTACTAGTTTGTTATGGAAGGCAAAAGTGGAGAAAAGGGTCAATTTCATGTATCTGGATTTAGTGAAAAAGTTGTTGAAGTCTACATGTATACCATTATCCATGCCATTCACCACTTGTTACTCATTATGAGGACTAGATCCTCATATCTTGATAGAGCTATGCCATTTGTACTTTGAGTAGTAATTCATTGAGAAGCCTTTATAGAGTTTTAATAGCATTGTCTTATCCCAAAATATATAATCCTAACCCAATATAGATCATGCTCGAGCTTAGTTATATTCATGCTTACTCACCTTGGTCAAAAAATGACCATTTAACCTCCATTTAAGTCATTTGGGCTCACATTCATTTTATTTTCCATTAGAAACTGACTTAGATCATTGACCCCTTGACTCATCTTGCTCCATTGATCTTGAATCCATAATTAAATGTGAGTCATTGATCTGATCTAGGCTCATTATCTTATATTTACTTTCTCACAATTATATTTGATTTGAACACCCAATATTTGGACACTTGTTAAGCCTATGGTCATTCAGGGATCCCTTTGATGATTTTTGAATGCAAATGGCTATTTCATGAGCTTGAAATTTGACATTCACACAACTGTATAAAGATATTTTAACTTTAATGGTCATTTTTTGTGCTTAAATTTTAACATTTGTGAGGCCATCCTAGACTTTTTGAATTCAAATAGCTAGTTTTTTGTAGCCTAAAATTGATGTTTGTGTAACTATCTGGATCATAAATTTTATGGGATGTTTCCTTTGGACCTTTTGCTAGACATTTTGTTTGAGGCACCTTCCTTGAAAATGGCCCTTTAGAACCCTTAAACTAGACCATTTTCTTGAGAAATGACCCTTTGGGAAAAAAGTATAGGTAACTTTATCAAGATAATAACCCCTCAAGACTTTTATCTATGGTACTTTCCAAAAATAAATGGCCCTTCAGTATCTTTTTTCGATCCACCTTGTTGAAGACTTAACCTTCATAAATTTTGCTTTGGACCACTTTCTTAAGAAATAACCCTTTGGGATAATGTATAGGACACTTTACTTGAAAAAATGCCCTTTGAAATTTTTGCATTGGACCATTTTCCTAAGAAAATACCCTTTGGGAAAATTGTTCAGACAATTATCTTGAAAGAAATGACACTTAGCCTTTTTTGATGTGGACAACTTCTCTGAAAGAAATAGGTCTTCAGAGAAATTATTATAGAACAATTTACCTAAGATAAGTTTATCTTCATCTGCTTTAGAAATTTTATCTGAAAGAATTCATGCCTTCAGAACTTTTGTCAAACATTTTCCTTGAAAGAATTATCCCTTTAGTAAAATTATGTAGACAATTTTCTTGAAAGAAATCTGACACTTGGATTGAAAAATACCCTTCAATATTTTTTTTGGTCCACTTTGTCAAAGAATGATCCTTCAATAAAAGTGTTTTAGAGAATTTATTTGAAGATAAATTTTGGAACTTCTGTCAATAAATATTTTCAAAGAAATGACCCTTTATAAGTCTTCTTTCAAATAAAATGTCTGAAATAATTCCCAACACTTAGTCAAAAATCCTAAAATAAATCTCCCAAAAGAATTCCAAACTTAGCCAAATAAAGTGGAGCAATTTCCCTAAGGGAATTATGCCTTATAATTTTGTTGTAATATTTGTGTGGAACAATTTCTCTAAGAGAACTCTGAATTTTCTAACACTTGGCTAAAAGTTGAAATATTTGGCTAAGTGTAAACTTTGGCTTTTTCTGAACCTATTCTTACAACTATTCATCACCATGAAAACATGCTTAGATCCCTCCACTTACAAATTTGAGTCTAGTTCTAATCCACTTGATCCACTCAATAAATGAGACCCTGCTCATTTATTTAAATTAGGTATAAGCTTGGTAAATGGGCCAAAATGGCCAAGATTTCTAGTGTCTCAGCTGGCTTGACCAACTTGCTAGTCATGGAACCCAGACGTTGATCAAGCTTGCTTATAATGACTAATAAAATGAAAATATACTTAAAAATATTATATATTTGACTTATGGAAACACCTTTTAGAGTAATGGGGGGAAAATAATAATAAATCAATAAAAAAATAAATCAACAACCTAAACAACAAATAGAACAACTAAAAATAGCAATGTGCAAAAGTACTTGGAGGAAAAGAATAGACCTATTTACTAATGTACAAGGGGAAAGATACGAAACTAGTAGTATAAATTGAGATATATCCCATTGATAGGGATGGGAAGGATCTATCCATTCAATTTGGAAAGCTTAAAGGCATTTCTTTATTTCTAACTTGTGATGACATAGGGTCCACTCTAAAAGCTATCAAACTTAGAGTGTTTTCCTAGTTTTACATAGTCTTCATCCCATTTAAGGACTCTATCACCTTGATATAATGTCTTTGATGAAGCTCTTTTTTCAAAATTCATCTTGACTTTCTGATATTTATACCACATGGTATGCATAACATCATCCTTTATTTCCTCAGTTCATTCATTCTGACCTCCATTGCATCATTTTCTAGAAGCTCTAGTTGGTGTGCAAGCTCTAAAGCTAAAAGCTCTAGTGAAATTGGTAGCCTTGATTATCTTTCATAGACTAAGAGATAAGGTGAGTTACCAATGGCCTTATTTTGGGTGATTATATTATCACATAGATTAGTCTTCATCTTTGTATGCCAAAACCTTTGATTATCTTCTAGTGTTCTCTTGATGATCTAAATTAGATAATTATTAGTGGACTTAGCTAGGCCATTACCTTATGGATATTAATTTGATGAATATGTTAGATATATACCTTGTTAAATATACCACCCACATACCTTTTTACTATTTAATTCCAAAGCATTATTTGATATTATAGTGAAATGTGCTCCAAAATGGATGACTAGGCTCATATGGATATAAGTATCATATTGGGGCTCTGATTAATGAGGTGGATAATAGGAATATTCACCATAGTTGTTCATATTGTCCTCATATATCAAATGAGACGTAAAAATTGATTAGAAACTTTATTGAGACACACCTAGTCTACTCATAACCAGAAGCTTGATTTGGAGTCACCATTATTGTTAATGTGTTTGCTTTCAAAAAGTTAATTGGAGGAAAGACACACCAAGATCTTTCCACTCTTTTGGACCTTGTCCCATCAGGTGTGCCAAAATTTTTATTGATCCAAATAGCACCTAATAGAGGTTAGATTTTTCTCAAGTTTGAGCCATACTTGGGCTAACATGGGAATGGTCTAAAGCTATGGGATGCCTATAACTAGACCAAACCTCTAGAATTTTTTATGAGGCTAGCTCTTTAGATTTAATAATTTAGACCTTTATTTCTGAAACCTAAAACTAGTTGAGGTGAAAAGAGTTAAGATATTTTCATGAATTAAAACCTATTCTAGTATGTAGTGATGCACCAAGAATTTATTAGATCCACTCTTGAACTCAGATTCTTTATCACACTAATGGACTATGAAATAAAATGCAATGCTTACTATAATTTATGTGTAATAGTATTTAATATAGAGTTCATTTTGATACACTTAGACTAGGGAGCAATGAAAATAAGGTCTGGTTGTAGACACTTAAATTTGGTTGTCCATGATATCCTTGAGAGGTCAATGCTAAGACACACTGTATGGCCTACAAATAAAGTTGTTAGCACTTAGGTTGAGCTTGGATATGCAAAATGAAGATAAAAATCACATTTACATATTTAATAAACATAGAACACTAAATATAGATTAGCAAATGATTTAAAAACACTCTATTCACTACTTTAAGAGGTGTTGAATATAATTATGATAGAGCCTAGTCATACCAACCTGAGTGATACAAATCAATAGCTCGAAGGCTATATTTATAAAAGAAAAAAAGCAAAAGAGAGGGATTTTTGGTGCTCAAAATGGAATAAAATGAGCTCAAATCCATTTGAAAAGTTATTACAACTGCCTCCACCAATTAATCTCATTTAAACCCTTCTTGATTGATCCAGGTCACTTCATTCCATTACATCATTACATTATTCTCTCAGTGATGCTTCATATCAGCTCCAATGGTAGGATCAAGTTTTTTAGCCAAGTTCTAGCATTGATGTAGTTATAACAATAAAATCCATCTATTAGAGCTTTATCTTATTATTAACTACTCTTTACTAGTTTGTTTTAATAGGCAAGAGTGGAGAGAAAGGTCACTTTTATGTAGCTAGCTTTGGTGACAAATCCATTAAATTCTATGTGTCTATAATTTTTGACACCATCCACCACTTGTTACTCATTATGAGGACTAGATACTCATATCTTGATAGAGCTACACCATCTATACTTTGAGTAATGACTCATCAAGAAGCCCTTATAGAGTCTTAATGGTGTCATCCAATCCCAAAATATCTACTCTTAGTCCAATATAGATCATGATCGAGCTTAGTTCCATTTATGCTTGTTTTCTTTAGTCAAAAATTGACCCTTTGACCTTTATCTAAGTCATTTAGGCTCACTTTCATTTGATTTTCTATCATAAACTAACTCTGATCATTGACCCCTTGACTCATCTCACTCTGTTGATCTTGAATCCATGATTGAATGTGAGACATTGATTTGATTTAGGCCCATTATCCTATCTTTACCCACTTACCATTATATTTGATCTAGGTACCCAAGATTTGGATACTTGTTAATCCTATGCTCATTCAAGAACCCATTTGATGCTTTTTGAATGCAAACATCTATTTTATGAGCTCAAAATTTGATGTTCATGTAACTATATTGAGATATTTAAACTTTAATGGTCATTTTTTGTGCTTGAATTTGACATTTGTAGGGTTGTCCTAGATTTTTTGAATTCAAACAACTATTTCTTGTAGCTAAAAATTGACATTTATACAACTATCTAGATCATAAATTATGTGAGTTATTTCCTTCAAACCTTTTTTTAGGGGCACATTCCATGAAAAAGACCCTTAAAATGGACCATTTTCCTAAGATATGACCCTTCAATAAAACTATATAGGGCACTTTGTTGAGAGAATAACCCCTTGGGACTCTATCTGTGATACTTTCCCAAAGAAATGGCCCTTTAATATTTTAATTTGGTCTACCTTGTTAAAGACTTACCCTTTATAAATTTTACTTTAGACCACTTTCTTGAGAAATGACCCTTCATAAAAATGTATAGGACACTTTTCTTGAAAACGTGCCCTTTGATATTTTTGTATTGGACTATTTTCTTGAGAAAAGACCCTTAGAGAAAATGGTTTGGATAATTTTCCTAAAATAAATGACACTTAGCCTTTTTTGATACAGATAATTTATTTGAAAGAAATAAGTCTTCAGGGAACTTTTTGTGGAACAATTTCTTTGAGATAAGTCTATCTCCATCTTTTGCTTCAGACATGTTGTCCAAAATAATTCATGCCTTTAGAACTTTGGTCAAATGTTTTCCCTAAAAGATTCATCCCTTTGATAAAATTATACAGGCAATTTTCTTGAAAGAAATCTAACACTTAGCTTAAAAAATACCCTTCAAGATTTTTGTTTGGTCCACTTTGTCAAAGAATGATCCTTCAATAAAAGTTTTTTGGACTAATTTCTCTAAAAGATACCCTTCAAAACTTTTTTCTAGGACTCTCTTATAATAAATGACCCTTCAAGAGTTTTGTTTAGGATAAAATGTCTAAAATAATACCTGACACAGAGCTAAAAACCCCAAAATAAATCTCATAAAATAATTCCACACTCATATAAATAAATTGGATCAATTTATCCAATGTAATTATGCCTTATAATTTTGTTGCAGGATTTGTGTGAAATAATTTCTCTAAGAGAACTCTGAATGCTCTAACACTTGGCCAAAAGTTGAAATATTTGGCTAAGTGTAAACTTAGGCTTTTTTGGACCTATTCCTATAGCTGTTCATCACCAAGAAAACTTACTTACATCCAGACACTTGTAATTTTAAGCCTAATTTTGATCCACTCAATAATTGGGACCTTACTAATCTATTTAAACCAAGCATAAGCTTGGTATGTGGGCCAAAATGGGAAATAATACCTTAACTTACCTATCAATTGAATGACTGTATTAAATATCCTAATCTTGATTGTGGAGGGTGTAGTACCTTCATTTGAGAAACCCTAAGGATACAAAACTAATAATATAATCAGTGTGTGCATACGTAGGATGGTCAAAGTAGTAACGAATAACTCTCAAAACTAATTAAATGACTTAGAAAACATGGAAAATTAGGATTTTTAAAGTAATGTTAGAACTAAAAGATCAATCATGTAAATGAAAAAATGATGAAAAATTATTTAAGAACACACTAAATCATGTTGGGAATCATGTACAATAGAAATTGAAAAAAGGAATGTAAAACATACTAAATCATGTTGGGAAGCATGTAAAACATAAATGGCAAAAGGGAATGTAGAACATACTAAATCACATTAGGAACCATGTAAAACATGAATGAAAAATGAAATATAAAATCAAGAAAAATATTTAAAAATATATGTAAGCAAGTGAAAACTAACCCCATGTAAGATAATCATGTTGAATCAAACATAAATAAAAAACATGAATGACTGAAAATGAAATGTAAGTCAATATGTAATACAAGTATGTCAAATGAAGATGAAGAAAGCATAAATAAATAAAAATGAAATGTAATTCAATATGTAAAATAAGCATGAATAATTCATGCATAAAGATAAACATGTAAGAATGTAAAATTTCATATGTAAGATAAGTGAAGTCCACAAAAATCAAACAAGAACATGATGGACAAATGAAAATCAAAAGCTCTAAAGGATGAAAACTCAAACTTAGTTCTTATTCTAAGATAAAATGTAAGAAGACACAACCACCTAATGACATGAATAGTATGATAATGAGATGGTGTGGTAAATAAATTGTGTAAGGGTGTTTGTGAAGAAGTCTTGGTCCTATCCAAGGTCTTACAATGCAACTCACAAACTATAAACCAAGAGGCATAAGGAAGTAGAGGTTATCAACTAAAATCAATATCTAACAAGGGTAATATAAGGAAAATATTATTTTAATAAGGAATTTTATGTACCACATGGGTGATGTGAACATCCTTAACAATAATGAGACAAACTAGGAAAGTGAGAAAGGCTAAAAACTATCAACACCAAGGAATTATGACACTTTAACTAATAAACACAAAGATTGGGCTAGCAAGTGAAGTACATAAATCAACTTGTGAAGGCTATATGCATGAAAATTGAAATGGACCTACCTTACCACAACATTTTAACCATTCCTTAGGACCCCTTATAGAGTCATTAGTCTACTATGAAGATTGGGTACTTGTGTGAAGAAAGTAGGTGGCACTAGATAACATATGATATAATGAGACCTCCTACCCCAGTCTACTAGCCTACCGCACCCCAATGGAACTTAGATATATCATTATTCCAAATAAAAAGTTTTATATTTGAATAAGATAATATATGTTCTAAATATAGATCACATCTTTTGACGTGATCTAAATTTTAAGATTGTTTTTTCCTTTTAATCATTGCCTTTTGTTTGTATTTTAAGATTTGGCTTTTAAATCTTTTGAATATTCTATTGATCCTCATCCATATGGATTTAGAGAACCAAACACGAGTGAAATATGTGACAAACACAATATATCTTACACTTGGTCACTATAGAAAAGGACCTAAAGACCAAGGTGTGTAAAGACTCTGAGACTTGCCCACAAGTAAGCATGCAATCTCAAAATTGACCTTGCATACCTAAAATGAAATTAAGAGAAATATGGGGATCATGAGAGATCCATCCATATGATAATTGATAAAATGATGAATATGCTTGTAGTTGATAAAAAGGAGGTAAAATAGTGATATGAAAGGGACAGGTCTATGCTTATGATAATCATGTCACTAAGAAGTCAACTAACCTATAATATATCTAGCATAAGCATCAATGAAAGTAGTATTCATACTAAATGAGTGGGAAATTAATATAAATATGTTTTAATGTGGTAATTTGTGAGGATATATTGGTCCTATCCATGGTCTTACACTACAACTCATAAGGTGAACACCAATGACGTGAATGTTAAATAAGGGGGAAAATAATCATAAAGTTACTAAGGTAAAGAATGACGTAAAAAATAAAAATAAAAGAGATATATAAGATAAAAAAATTGAAACAAATGCCAAAAATAATGTGAAATAAAACCAAAAAACATAATGGAAAAAAATGATGTGAGTAAAGTGTGTTTATGAGGAAGACCTGGTCCTATCCAAGTTATTAAGATGCAACTCACAAAACATAAAGTGAAATAAAACCAAAGAATCCAAAGGAAAAAATGGTGAAATTAAAATGAAAATAAAATAAGTAAAGTTCATAAAAATAAATAAACATGAGACAAACACAATGATCAAAATATGTGCTAACATCTATATTAAATATGAGCATGTGAAATACAAGACTATGTGTCTTGGAAGGTTTTTTAAAGTTGAATTTGTTTGGTATTACTCATTATAAAATAAGATTGGGCATCTCAAAATGCCCCAAAGGGTAAATGGATGTAGGGATGGGAATCATAGGATGGCCCAAAGTATAAAGTTGTATGTTTATGGGAATATCAAGATGCCCCAACATGTGATATTGAATGGGGTGAAGCTAAGTTGTTACAATGAACTGCACTAGGTTGACTTATGGAGTTGGAGATATGTAAATTGGTTGATAAGTTAGAGTTTGAATATGTTGGTTTTTTTGATGTAGGATAGGTATGAATATATCTATAAGGTAAATTATGAGCATGTATGATGCACTTTAGAGCATGCATTTAGACTAGGTTCTCCTTTGGTTTATGTGACCTAAGAGGTTGAGGTTGGATGAATTCAACCACCCATTTGAAGTTGTTCATATTATCCATCATTTCCTTATTGTTATAGGAATAAGTATCAATTATGGTTTGGACAACATTAGTAGATGAGGTGGAGGTAGGAGAGATTTTTTTTGATCATTAGGTAGTTTATGTTGATGTGATTATGTTTCATTGGGTTGGATTTGAGAAGCTTGAATATAGTCTTGATAACATTGTTTCATTAGAGTATAAATATTGAAATGTGGAACAAGAAAGGAATCATAAATAAATTAGTGAATATCATGATAATACTCATGAGAATGAATTATAGTATCATGACACCAACAAAACTTATCAGGATTGTACCATTTTGGAGGGGGTTTGGAAGGATCAAATATCAAGGGTTTAGAGGGTGGAAATTTCTTATTAAGTACTAATAGACTCAAGGGATGGTGGTTTGGGTTAAAATTGGTTGAATTTGATGCTCTATTTTGATGTTGGGGAGGATTAGATGAATCAATTTTATGATAAAATTATTGGAAAGGTTTTTTAGTAGTTGTTTGAGGTGTTTCAACTTGAGTCATAAGAAAGTCTTGCCTTTTTTCTTGGTCTAAGGATTCCTCTAAATTTTTAGGGGAAAATATTCAAACTTTTTATTGAAGGGTAGATTTAAGAGAAATAAAAAATAATTTTAAAAGTGTATCATCATCTATGTTATGTTATAATTTATGATATAGAGACTTCCATTGTCTGATGAAAGTGTAAGCATATTCATTAGGAAGTTACTTGGCATTGATGAAATGGCTAAGGTAATTTTTAGGAAGGTCATCATGTTGGAATTCCTTCACTAGAGCACTAACTAAATACTCTAGTTGTGATATGGAATTTCTAAGAATGTGGTTATACCATTAAAGTGCATCACCAAAAAAAGTTTTGGATTTGAGCTTGGTGCTAGCAAAGGTGTTAGTTTGGACCCATTCCTTATAGAGATTACCAAAATATTTAAGGTAGTAGGGTCCTTAGTACCATCATATGTGATCATTAGATAAATGTTTCCAATATATATGGATGTAATTAATGGAGCTAAAGGTTCATTCTAAATATGTTGAAGCAATTTTTTATGCATTGGAGGTTGAGGGATGATATTCCCATTGGCATATCTAAGAGGAGGAAATTTTTTTTGATTTGGTTGAGACATGATGACTTGAGGTGGTTAAATATTCGTGTCTAATAAATGTTGTATTTTCATCATTCATGAGTGGTTAGTTGTTTGCATAATGTTCATTTTTTGAATAATTTGAGCAAGAATTTGAGTTGTGTTTATTTATGCATTAGTATTTGAAGTCAGGGTATTAGATTTTTACGAGGGGGATAATTAGTGTTAGTGGGAGGATGGTTTTTAGTATTATTGCGAGGAGAGGTATTGGGTGGAATATTCTAAACATTGGTATTGAGAGGAAGATTCCCAACATTAGTGTTAATTATCCTAAGTGTGGTAGAAGAATAAGTAAGCTTGTTAAATCAATCACTCTTGTTAGGAGCATAAATGGTATTATCATCAAGGTTTTTGAAGAATTTGGAATCATCTAGGGCATTAGTTTTATTAATTTCAACCATGTTACTTTGTGAATTTATGATGCTTGGTGTTCTTATTATGGGTATAACAAGAGGATCATGAGCATTGGTTATAATAGGTGGAACACAATGTGAAATTATAATTTTTGAAGTGTATGTGTTGATGATTTTATGAATTTGAGGTTTATTAGTGTAAAATTGGTATAAGGTGTATAATTTCCATGATTTGGGATTTATCTTTAAGGATTTTTTGGATCAATTATACGGTATGGGGTAGATTCAGATTAAAAAGACTTAGAGTGATTTGATGAAAACATTCACCAAGAGTGAGAATCCTCTTGGATTCCCAGGGTGGGAAGGAAATAATATCCCATATATCATTTAAATGGATTAAGGTTGTCCAAAAATATTTTTATAAGAGATTTCATGATTCTTGAAAGAAGAATATGAGATCAGGAAGTAAAAAGGAAAAATAGGGGCAAAGTCATCCACATAGAGAATAATATTAGTGAACATGTACAAATTTGATGGGGTTGATATAGTATGTGAGAATGATGCACTAAAGAAGATTAAAAATACAATGGAATAGGTCATGTGCAAGCTATTGGCCATAACAATACATAGATGTATGGGTCAGTTGTGTATTTAAAATTATGAAACTAAGATAGGATAAAAGGATACATAGTTGTATGGGTTGAATATGTATTAAAAATTATGAAACTAAGAGGATAAAAGGATACACAGTCATATGGGTTGATTATGCATTAAAAATGATGAAATTGAGATAGGCTGGAAGGATACATAGTTGTATGGATCTAATGTGTAATTCAAATGATGAAACTTAGATAGTTTATAAGGATACATACTCATATGGGTTGAATATGTACTAAAAATTATGAAACTCAAATAGCCTATAAGGATACATAGTCATATGGGTCAACTATGTATTGAAAATGATGAAATTAAGATAGCTTAAGAGGATACATAGTCGTATGGGTCAACTATGTATTGACAAAAATGATGAAATTTAGATAGCCTATAAAGATACACACTCGTATAGGTTCAATATGTATTTAAAAACTGATGTTAAGAAAGAAAACTTGTAAGGGTTAGATTCATGTCAGGTTCACTAGAATGTATTCAAATGTAAATGCAACTTATTCATAAATCAACCCTATCTCAGAGAAGATAGATCTTACTTACACTTCTGATTGTTGATACATTAGATATTTTGGGTCATGACCAAGATGGATCTGCTAAACCTATCCAAGGTATCACTTATCATAATAACATCACTAGGGATGGTTCCAAAGCCTACAGTCAAGAAAAACTATGCAATAACCCTAACTAGGTCTTATGTTTTCATATTCACAAATGTACATGCAAAAAGTCTAATCTAGTGCTCACCAAAGCTTGTGGCATAAATTTGGGGTAATAAACATTAAAATCAAACATGCATATAATAAATATACTCATATCATTATATAAATAATCCTAATTAATGGGATATAAGTACAAATTCAAATCTATATGATCTTATAAAGGAATAATAAATTTAGGAATACTTACCTTTGAAGACGAACATGCCAAGCCTCAATCTCTCCCTTGGCCAAGGTGTTTCATAAGAGGTTGTTGTGGTATGTACGGATTTTTATCACAAAATATTTCATCCTAGATGATGGTTTTAAAGCCTCTTCCATATTTGGTAAACATGGGAATAATTTTAGGTATGTGGGTTTACTTATAGTAGAAGTAGACCTCTAGGTCTAAGGGTCAGTTCCCTCAATATACCATGAAATGCTTATCAACTACTTAACCAATTAATTATGGAAAAAGAGATATAAATTTACATGAAATTAAATTAATATAATGGGGTGATACACTATAAGTATTTCCACATGACCATCATACTCCTTTCACTAAGAAATAAGACCTACAAACTAGCTTCAAAGTCTTAAGAGGTTCTTACATAAGTGTTTCAATATAGAGGTGATATACATGAGGTAACATAAGGTAAGTGAACTAGAGGGTATATTTCACACTCTAAGGATAATTTTACACTTTAAAGGATCCGAAAACACTATCTACACTCTATCTAACATGCTTAAATAGGAATTCTTGCATAAACATGAGATGATAAAGAGAAGCAAGGATAGAAGTTTATCACTTAACATCACCATACATCACTTTGTAAAATTATAAAAATGTTCATGAACTAAAAATTATATTTGAATTTATTTTTAAAATTTAAAATATAATGTCAATATATAAATACTTCACCATACATGATTTGGTATTAGTCTACAAGAGCCAAAATGGCTACTACTTATAGAATTTGAGAGAGGAGAGAAGAGAATGAAGTCCAAGAGTAACTAGGACATGTGTCAAGATGAGATAAGGATTTAAATATGCAATAAAATTAATATGTAACATACCATGCAAGGTATCATATGAAAAATTTCCCTCAAATTCATGAAACTCTTAAGATGTGGAATAAGAACTCTTTATTTGTACGCCTAGAAACTACCTTCATCATTTGGACTTCTATGAGTGTTCCATAACAAAAAAGGGACAAATATAATGATTAAATTAATATGGAGGGGTTATAAAAAATCCCCAACATGCATTGGTTGTGTCCCTAATCACCAATATTCCTCTAGACATGAGTTATCACTACTTGTAATCATAATCACTCTTCTTCCACTTACCTCTCTCACTTGGCATCAAAGAGGTCTTAAGTTTTCAAAAATCAGTCCATAAAAAGGATTTTATGACACTTTTAAATACCCCTCATGGCCTTATATTCATAAATAAGACCTTGAAAGGCCTCTTACTTGGAGTTTTCAACTTCTCACTTACTTGTTCATTGTGCTAGTTTGGACTAGCTGAGATAAAGGTACTTATAGAGACACTTGTAAGATTTTATGATGCATGAAATGGATATTATGGGTTGGTTAAGGTCTCAACCTATCTACTAAAGTATATTTCATCCCTTGAAACCCTTTTATACCTACACAACACCAAAAATAATCAAAAAAATCCATTTTTCACCCTATCCATATAATTAGGGTGAGATACAAACACATAAGAAGTATCCCTAGTGAGTCCTCTTAAAATTAATATCACTTTCATGTTAATTATATCCCTCTTAGATGCCTCTCCTTCATCATTTTCCCAATCGGGTCACTAGCAAGGGTTTTAGAGGGTTTAGGGTACTTTTTCCCTTTAAGTATTTTTCATACAGGTCTAACATTATAACCCTAAAAAAATTCCACAAAAAAAAAATTTCAATACCTTATTCAATGTCTCCCAAATCCCCATACTTCCATGCTAAGCATCCAAACTTGCCTACTTTAGTTCCTCTCTTCATATTATATATGTTGCCAAGTTCTAAATTAAAGAAAAGACTCTCTCATGTATTTTTTAATGATAAAAGTTATAACACACCCTATATCTCTCTATAAACATTCTCAAATTAATTTTAATGTTCATCTAATGCTAGAAGTGGTACTAGACCCCCTTGAGGGTTTTAGACTTAGACTAGACCTAGTAGGTTTGCCTACATACTTGTAAGTTTGGACCACCTTGACATGTTTTTAACCCATCTGAAGCCTTTATTATGTTTTTTAATGTCTAATACATCATTCCAAATCTTTTTTATGGTATAATTAGCTTCTAGTTTGTCTTCTCATCATCTTTATGGTTCACCTGCATGGTTTAATCATTCTAGAGTGCCCTCTATCTAAGATATAATAGAGGGCATCTCTCCTATTACCCCAAGCCAAATAATGGTATGAATAGATTATAAAAGTCATATATATGATTTTTATAAATTTTAAAGGTTGTTTGATACTCCTAACACCCTCAAACACTCTAAAATCCAAGACAACCTTTTGAGAAAGTTGACCATGTAGGATTGACAATGACTATAGGTATACCTTATAAATTAGACCCTTCCATACTCTATTCTATTGAATTTATAAATTAATATGATGTACAACACTCTTAATAAGATCAAAACATGTCAATACTCTTTTCTCCTTTCCAACTCCTCAAGGTATATTCTTTACTTGAAAAGTTTAGTTAGCAAGCCACTATGACTATGTTTTCTTATTCAAAAGGTTACACCTATAGGTGCATAATGCATGGTTAAACCTTGAATAGTATTCCAAAATACCTTATTATATTTATTAAGGTAATTTTACAATCATTTTTATCTATTCACATCATGTTCATGCTAATCTAATCACCAAGATAGTCAACCTTAGAACATTGTTAGCTACAGTCAACTATAGTTGACCTTGTTGGAGTAACAAATGGGCTTGTAGGTGAATTACCAATATTAGAAACCCATGGAACAAGGGTTAAGGTCTCCTTATATGTCTTGGATCAACATCCCATGGCAAATTTTCCTATTTTTAGGTTTCCATCTTCCAAATTTTACCTTATGAGTTTGTAAATACCTACATTTAGGTTGTAGGTGTGCTTTTCTTGGGTAAGGTACACCTAAAGTGGTAGTGTAGGTCAAGACCCTACTATAAAAAATTATTTGATGATTTTTGAATCTTTGGTGTGTCTATCAACTAAAAAAATACCACTTAACATGTATCCATGCTCTTACATTGCTATCCTAGGGTGTAGAGTCATTTGAAGTTCAAATCCTATAGGAAAACATTGAAGAAATGCAATAAACAAATGTACAACTTTGAAGCATCCATTAAAAAACTTATTTAGATCAACACCCATTCTATTTGATTAATATATTATACCTACATGATGAATGTATTCAAACTCAACTATAAGCAAGTTACCTCATCTTATAGCATCATCAAAAGTATCGAGGGCTCTATTTTGGAGATTTTTAGGGAATTTGTACTTAAAACTCATTTCTTCAACTTGAAAATGATTTATTGATCCTTCCTACTCCTATAATTATTCAATAATGAATAACATGGTCTCATACAATTCCATAAACTTCATTAAGGTTTCAAATCATGTAAAATCTCCTCTATGAAACATTCTGAGATCTTTATGGGAGCCTATAGATGCACACACAATAAGATATAAGGCAGTAAAGGTAGAATATGGATTATGCATATGATGTATGCTTCCATAACTATCTCTATACCTTTACATAAATCCTCCAACTCATATTTACAATCTTGAGGGACATTCAAAAATTCACATTCCCTATATCAATGTGTTTATCTCTTGAGGACAGCTAGGGGTATGCCTTGATATTGTAGACAAGGCAGTGAATGTAAGACTTGAGCAATGTGTATGTTAAATGACCTTATAAATGGTTCTCAAGGTATATCCATCTTCTTTAATCCTAATGAAGGTCTTAAAACTTATCAACTTACCTCATACAACACTTTTGAATCTCTTTAGGGAGGTACCTGTAGGTGGATACATAGTATATAGGGCAGCGAGGATAACAAGTATACCAATATACCATATGCATGGTGAATGATCTTGTAACTAGTCTTAGACTCTTCACCAAGTGTTAAAATTGATGTTTTTCACCATGAAGCTCTTAAAACACATTTAAATTCTCCCATTCCAATGTTCTTGACTTCCTATAGGTGTTCATTGATGGTGTATGATTATGTGTGCAATTTGCATTGGTCATGACAGTCCCTTATGTGCCATTTAGAGGGATTAGATTGATATCTCATATTCTAAGAAGATTTCCAACACTTTGAAAGCTTACATTATCCTCCATGAACATTATTATGACTTTTATATTCCATGACTATAAGTGAAAGTGAATAAAGAGCTGACTATGTCTATTTTATTATTTTTGGGAAACTAGGGTCTAGTTCCTAAACAGTAAAGGGTCTAGAGTAAGGGGAAAAATATAATAAAATAAAGGTTTTTATAAATTTTATCAAATTAATTGCATATATAAATAAATAAACTTATCTAGAAAAATAGGCTAAAACAAATGATTCAAGGGTTAAAATATGCCTCATAGGACTGGGAAGATGTTATGAACCTGAATCTAGATTTCATTTTGTAAAAGGATAGGAATGTCAGAATATGACACCCTAGGGTCTAGCACTATAGTCATTTTTTTACATTGCTATCTAAGAGACCTAAGTTTTTTAGGTTTTTTCTATTATCTCTATGTGAGCCTGTATATGAAATTTCAAAGGTTGAATGTCAAAAGAGCTTGTTATAGGTTTATTTCAATCTCAAAACCATAGGTCTATTTATGCACATGAAATAAAAAATACATCAAAAGCATAAGAGGGAAAAATTATGTTAAGGGAAGTATGATTGCATGATCTAAAACCCCTACTCTCATGATCACTACCTACATTAACCCTCAAGCTAGGGTCTCATATCAAATGTAGTTCTCCCTTAGGGAATGTGCATAATCAATGTGCCCAGTAGATATAAGAATGGAATTTCACCTAAACCCTTCCTTGATCAAGCATGCTAGTCTATGTGTGATGTATAATGATGAGTTATACTATTGACTATTTTTTAATTATGTACTATGTCAAAGTAGTAAGTGATAGACATAAAATGCCTTTTGAATTCCTTTATATAGGAGACTCTTTATTTTGAATTTGGGATCTTTATTCACATTTGGATGACATTAGGAAAACTTAAGGATGAAGATAATAATGGATTGGGATTTATTTAGCAAGGGAAACTAATAATTGGAACTCAAAATGCCATTAGGCAGGAGTGCTAGAAATAGACCCCCTAGGTTCTAGCACTATAGTCTAATTCTAGCACTCCTGTCTTATAGGTTTAGGACATAGGGGGATGTAATTAACATAGAAAATTTAACCTAGCTAAGGTAGAATTACCAATTGAAAAGCTTAGGATGACTAAGAATAATAAAAAAGGTGTATAGAACATGAAATGAGACCAAGATGAGTAAAACAAAAGACATATCTAATGTGAACAAGGATCATATTCTCTAGTTAGAGTCTCCTATGAAAGGACTATGAAAAGAAATTATATGTGTGGTTGATTGACAAATTTAAAATGTATATATTTACCCCTGTTTTATTCTAGTGATGTAATGAAATGAAGTACTAGAGTAATATAAAGAAAATTGAATGCATACCTAAGCCTACCTGCATGGAGATAAATGTGTCATAAAGGATCTAACTCACTTCCTTGCCAAGGAAGTGTATGGAGAGATGAATAGTGATTGGAAGAAGAAGGAATCCATAAAATTTATTCCCCTTGTACTAAATCTGAAATTGCAATCTATGTAACATTGATAAGGAGGGGAATGGTTTCCCCCTATACTGAATCTAACTAAAATAATAAATGCTCAGAGGCCTAAAACTAATGTATGTTCTCTATCCCACATAAAATCATGTAATATAGAATGTGTGTATATAATTTGTATGTTGTGAAGAGCAAAATCTATCATGCCCTGGCTTTGAAAATTTGAACTGGAACTGAGAAATGCTTGGAGGCCCAAAACTATTATCTTTCTATTATCTTGCACAAACTCATGTAGTCTAGGTCTAGGTAATATAATGGACCAACCGATGTAGACAATTATGTGGTCTAACCTAGTGACAACCTAGGCATAGCTGGGTGTAATCTAAAACTCTAGTAAATGTAAAAGAAGAGAATGACATGTATTGCCATTCCAATCTATATAATCTTGGATGATGAAGAACATGAACATCTGTGCCATGCCCCCAAATATAGTATATAAGTGATGTGTATGTATAATCTAGTAATCTATCTAACCACATGTGATATGACCTATCGTGCCATGCCCCATGTGAAAAATTGGAGATCAAAACACTATGCTCTGTACTATGCCTATAATCTACTATTTGGTATTATAACTATGTCATGTTGTATGAAGTTATATATGTGAGACATGTAGTAAAGTACATACCCCCAAATCTGGTATCTAATTCTATATCTATAACAAAATTATTATGAATCTATATAATCTGAACTACTATATATAAATAGTCTATGTATCTATAAAATAAAGGTATATCCCTTTGAATGTCTTGATTATTTTCAAATGACCCATGTAATCTAAATCATTGTGTATTTTGATTGATCCAAGATAAATCTAATAATCTGAATACTAGAGGTGTAAGAACCATGGTGTATCTACCTATGAGAGTGGATGGGTATGTTGGGTAAGTATAGGAATAAGAATAGTAGGAATGATGCCCCCTTTTTGGGGAGAGGGATGAAATTTGTCATAGAGGAGGTTGAGCCAAAACTGATGACTAGTGGCATAATGATATAAACAAGGCTAGTATAGTTTGAATTGATTGAGAAGTTATTTGACCAATTTAGGGAGTATACAGTGTCTCACATTTTGACTACAATCATCATTATTATAATCTTGGAGAGTAAGATTGGAAGGAAAGGGGGTCAATAAGATATTAGAGGTATGAAACACAACACCACACATTGCTTTTATACCATTGCAAATAAAAAGAACTTATATAATTGGTGAAACCTAACTACAACCTCACTAGCATACTCCTCATGCAATCTAAGAGGTTTTAACTCATCCAATCATTTCCAAACATGAAACCAAACATAAAAACCATGAGAGAATTAATTTTAAATCCTTTTAAAACCATTTCATTAATTAGATTTTACAGGCATGCTCAAATAGAATCAAAACCTACAAGGTGTGGGGATTAGCATCCAAAAATAGATATTCAACTTCTTAATAATGGTTCATAAATTATAGGCATCAATTCTTCCAATTCCAAACATAAAAATTAATTATACCAAGTGTAATATCTACCACCAAGATAATTTGACCTAGAAGTCCTCCTATTGGTTGTACCATCAAAAGACCTATTATCCAATTTTGTTTTCCTAGTGGAGCAATGGAGAAGAGATGGTTTTATCCCACTTTTTGCACTTAAAAGTTAGATAAATGATATAAATGTATTTATGGAAGCTGAAGGGTCACTACATGAGAATTTCCCATGTGCCACTCTTCCCCATAGGCTATACAACCTTTAAAATTTCCTCTTTTTTGCTTGTATTCTTGAAGTTTAGTTAACATCTACAAGTTTTTAGTTATAAACTAACATATATGATAGGTCATAATATGAGGGATGTTTAAAATAAGTTTAGAACATTTGGCCACCTTGTAAAACCATACCAATTTCATTTATGACCCATATATCACCCCTAAGTGACATAAAATGACACAAGGACTAAAATGGAATATGACCAAGGATAGAAACATATTTAATGACATCAAATAAACCATAATACACCCTATAACATGTTAATAGGCCCTTATATCAATTTTTTTGACTATAATGGGTTGACTTATTTTGACTTGTGGTCAAAATAGTCAACATTCTTAGTGATTTCCCAGGGGTGGTATGTTTTTTGTACCAAGACCAATTACCTAATCCTATCCATTAGGACATGGATTCACCTATACACCAATTTGATACATAATTTACATTTGACACCACACTAAATTTAGAGGAAAGACACACAAAACAAGGCACACCAAAGGGAAACAAACATGTGTTTAACTAAAACACTTATGAAACAAAACACAACTAAAAAAAGACACACACACCTAAATACTATTTACAAGACCTCACCCTTGAGGTGAAAACATCTTACCATACTTTAACTAGGATTAAATATGGTTCCTCTTACATCTTTGTCACTCCATGAATTCAATCTAGCTTGTGAAGCATTCTCATCATCAACCATTTTCATATGTAAATGATCAAGAGGCCTACCACCTCTATGTCTTCTTAGGCCTACAAGTGGACTATTTGAAACCTTCATAAATGCTCTTTATTTATTTCTAAGAGCCTTGATTACATCTTTAATCCTCTTGATCACTATCATATCTGATCTACACTCCTTAAACTATAGATTAGAGTATATGACAGTTGCCTCAACCTTTCTATATTCTTGTACATGATACACTTGACATTTAGTAACATCAAGATGGTTTTAATTTTATTCCATCATAGCTAAGAATGACTCAATATCAGGCTAGGATATTCACTATTCTTTAAACACCATAAAATCTACCTTGTACTCATTAACTCTTATTTTATTGTAGACTCTTGGATAGTAGGGTGACATACACTATCATGTTTGATGGAACACTCAACATCATGTTTGTTAGATTCATTAGCAAACACATCAGATGTAGACTTCTTATAAGGTGAAGTAGCAATACTTAGTTGATTAAATTCTTGAAAAATGGCATTGAACTTTTGCCATAAGTCATCCTTTTCTTCCCCATGAGTATCATCATCAATGGCAACTTCATCAATAGCAAGCAAAAAGACATCATTCTTCCTTTTATGGTGATTAATCAAATTCTTCAATACATCATCATCATATACATGAATCAAATAATACTCTCAACAACTTATGAGAAAGGATATTTGACACTTACCTCAGCTCCTTCAAATGGTTCTTCATGGATGATATCAGTACTAAGGTCAGTTTATTCAAACTATACATAAATATCATGCTCATAAGCATCTACAACATATTCATCTAGAAACAAGTCAACTATGCCATCAAGTTTAGAAGCACCATCATCCACATTAGACTCCTTCTCATTGATCACACAATTCAAGTTAGAGTTTGCTTCAACATAGGGCTCAATGTGAAATCTTACAAGAGGTTGAATTCTTATGGTTACTTTGGTTCCATACCTTGTCTTAAAGGCCAAGAAGGAATAATCAGTGGAGAAATAAACACCTATCCTGGTGTTAAAGTCTCTTTGAAAGACATATTGAAAAAAGGGTAGGAAGATAAATAATAACAATGTCTTGAAGGATGGGAAAACTAGGATAGTCATGGAGGAAAACCTTTAAGTTTTTTATCAAACCTATTTTATTAGTAGGTGTACCATATAGCTAAATCACTCCTTTATTATGGGGTTATTATTTTAGGCCCAACTTATCATCTACAAAATTAGGCATGACTGATATAGAAGCACCACTATCGACTATTTAATTGTGGACTAGTTTGTCCCCCACTATGAGAGTGAGGTAAAATGGTGGAGGTTTCTCATCTTTGGTAGATGGTTTAATAATAGTATTATGGGAATTCATAAGAGAAACATGACCATGACTTTGAATTTAATGTGAAGGACTAGTAGGGATAGTGGATAGTTGTTTATATAAGAGCTCCTTTTGGCCAAGCATATGGAGGACATCAAATAAAGATATAGATGCTTTGGAATTATTTAATGAGTCCACTATGTTTAAGATATAAGTGCTTACCTTATCTTGAGTCCTTAAAGGTAAAGAATATATTGAAACTTGAGGAATAGAAGCACCTTGAGAATACCTTACAACATTTTGATTGAAGAAGGTGTAGGAGTATTAGGGACTATCATGATTGTAGTCATGTTTTGCTTCCTTATAGAAGGATTAGATGAACTTGTAAGCACATTACCATCACCTCCTAAAGCCTTCCTATTGGATCTTATGTTGTATATAATAAAATTTCCTTGATTGACCACAAAAGTATCTTCCACCAATATGTTAGTGAATATTTCTCCTTGAGGATGTCAATCCTCATTTTCTTGCATCATGACTTCATCTTCAACTGATAAGATAGGAATGACTCCTCCTTGAGTAACTAGAGCTTGTTCTCCAACCTAATTAGCATCCATGAATTGTCCTTATTTCTAATCTTCTCTTTTCACCAAGTTGTTATGCACTGGTACCATCTCTCTTGCATTGGTGATGAAACTGGGATTGTACACATTAGCAAGCCCATTGAAATTAGGCTACCATTGACATCTACCTCTCCCATATTACTGACCGTATTATTCTTTATAGGGATAGGGGTTTTGTTTCACACCTCTTTGCATTATTCATTTCCTAAGATCCACTTCTAAGGTTTGAATCCTTTCATATGGATCAAGTTTATCTACCTTTTTAGTAATAGTCCTAGGCTTGGAATTAGCATTAGGAACTTGAGTAATGTTTGGAATAGTAGTTGATATATTAGGTAGTAGAGGAATAGAAACATTAAGAGGAAACTTTGCTACATTAATGAGGCCATTATCAGATTTAATGGCAAGTTCATATTATTTAGGAAGAGTAAAACCACCCATGTATTGAAGCACTATGGTAATATCAGTACCAATGGCTCTCAAGTATGTAGGGAACACAAAGCTAGCAAATGGTCTCATGGGAGGAGGAAATCTATACCAAGTCTTTTGAAACATCTCATTGAAGTCATGCATTATTTCCTTGGGGGATATTTTGATCACATTAAGCTGATGTATGAGAGAGGTATGGTTACTTTCATCTTCAAACCTTGAAGTTATAAACACTCCAAATTCATCCCATGATGTGATGCATCCATTGGGAAAATTCCTATACCAATCAAGTTATTTAACTATAATGGAAATGGAAAGGAGTCTAATGTAAATATTATCTTCAGTGACATTATGAAAAATATAAAAATTAGAGATATCCTTAATATGTTCACTAGGTGTGACATGACCCTCACCATTGAATTTGGGCACACTCTTTATATCATTAGGGGGATTGACATCATATGCTTCAAGATGAATTGGATTTTTTAGTATTAAAGGTAGGGAAGGCATGTGGCCTATCCATGATGGATTGGATTTATTTAATTTCTTCACTTTCTTGACTAGAAAAATCTTCTTGGTCTTCAAAGTGCATATTAGGTTGAGGGTATTGAACTTAAAAAGGAAGTTTAGGTTGAATAGGTGGATTGATAGGATTCAAAACTCTATTATATGATGACCTAGTAAGGACCATGAAGTATGAGAGAAAATTTATGATAAAACAACATCCTTGAACCATATTTTACCTTAAATGGAGTCACCAAATGCTAAGTAGCACATGAATTTATAGTTGATTTTGTCAAGACTAGCATTCACCTTAACAAGTTGTCTTGAGGATAATAGGTCCCATCAGGCATGCCAAAAATATTATCACCAAATATTACACCATAAAGGAGGGTTTTAAATCCTCTTCTAAATTTGGTAAACATGGGAATACTTTTAGGTATGTGGGTTTACCTATATTAGAAGTAGACCTCTAGGTTTAATGGCTAGCTCCCTGAATATACCTTGAAATGCTTATCACCTACTTAACCAATTGCTTATGGGAAAATAACTATAAGTTTGAATGAAATGAAAATAATATAATGGGGTGATACACCAAAATTATTTCCACATCACCATCATACTTCTTTTACTAAGAAACAAGACCTACAAACCAACTTCAAAGTCTTAAGAGGTTCTAACATAAGTGTTTCAATATAGAGGTGTTATGCATCAAGCAACACAAGGTAAGTGAAATAGAGGGTATCTTTCACACTCTAAGGATAATTTTACACTTAAAAGGAGAATAACACACTAGATATACTATATATGACATGTTATAATAAGAACTCTTGCATAAACATGAGAGGATAAGGAGAAACAAGGATAGAAGATTATCACTTAAGATCACCATACATCACTTTTCACACTTATAAAAATGTTCATGAAATCAAAAATAGACTTGAATTTATTTTTAAAATTCAAAATATAATTTCAATCTAGTAGGGATTCACCATACATGGTGTGGTATTAGTCTACAAGAGCCAAAATGGCTACTACTTATAGAATTTGAGAGAGGAGAGAAGAGAATACAATACAAGAGTCACTAGGACATGTGTCAAGCTAAGAGAATGAGTTACATCTACAAGATAATTAATATGGCATATACCATGTAATTTCTCATAGGAAAAATGTCACTTAAAGGCATGAAACTCTTAAGATTTGGTGTAGGACTCTTCATTTGCATGACTATAAATTGACTTCATCATTTTCACTTCCATGAGCTCTCCAGTATAGACTAATGTTATATGTCATGATTATACTAATATAGGAGGGGTTATAAACAAGCCCCAACATGCATTGGTTGTGTCCCTAATAACTAATATTCTTCTAGACATGCGTTATCACTACCTATAGTCATAATCAGTACTCTTTAACTCACCTCTCACACTTGGCATCAAAGAGGTGTTAATTTTTACAAACTATGACATAAAAAAGAGTTTATGACACTCATAATTACCCTTCATGGCCTTATATTCATCAAGCAGACCTTAAAAGGCCTCCTACCTAGAGTTTTCACCTTCTCACTTACTTGTTAACTATACTAATTTGGATTGGCTAAGATGAAGTTACTTGTAGAGACACTTGTAATATTTTTTGATGCATAAAATGGGAATGAGGGGTTAGTTCAAGTATCAATTTATCTCCCAAAGTATATTACATCCTTTGAAACCGTTACATACCTACACAACACCAAAAACAATCAATAAAATCCATTTTCCACCATGTCTATACAAGTAAGGTGAAACCCACATGGGTAGGAAGTGTCCCTAGTGATTCCTATAAAAGTTAAGATCACTTTCATGTTCATTCTATCCCTATTGAATGCCTCTCCTTCATTTTCCCAATCGGGTCACTAATAAGGGTTTTAGAGGGTTTATAGTACTTTTTCCCTTTAAGGATTGTTCATATAGGTCTGATGTTGGAACCCTAAAAAAATTCCAAAAAAAAATTGTTCAATACCTTATTAAATTTCTCCCAAATCCCTATACTTCCATTCTAAGCATCCATGTTGGTATAAGCTTCCAAACTTGCCTATTTGAGCTCCTCTCTTCATTCTATACAGGTTGTCAAGTTATCAATTTAATAAAATACTCTCTCATGTCCTTTTTATGATAAAAGTTATAACACACCTTATATCTCCCTAAGAACATGTTCCAATGAATTAAAATTTTCACCTAATGCTAGAAGTGGTAGCAGACCCCCTTGAGGCTTTTAGGATTAGTCTAGACTTAGTAGGTTTGCTTATATACATGTAAGTTTGGACCACCTTGACATGTTTCTAATCCCTATGAAGTATTTATCATGTTGTTTCATGTCTAATACAACCTTCCACATATCCTTTTATGGTTTCATTAGCTTTTAGTTTATCTTCTCATCATATTTATGGCTTACCTGTAGGGTTTAGTCATTTTGGAGTGCCCTCTGTCTAAGACAAAACATATGACATCTCCCCTATTTCCAAAGACTACAGGTATACCATAGAAATTGGACCCTTACATACTTTATTCTCTTTCCTTTAGAATTTTATATGATGGAAAACACTTTAAATAATCTCAAAACATGTCAAAACTCTTTGCTTTTTGTCAACTCCTCAAGGTATATTCCCTACTTAACAAGTCTAGTTAGCAAGCCACTGTGATTATGTTTTCTTCTTCAAAAGGTGACACATGTAGGTGTATAATTCATGGTTAAACCTTGAATATGATGCCCAAATACCTACTTGGAGTTATCAATGTCATTTTATAATCATTTGGAACTATTCACATCGTGTTCATTCTAAGCTAAATGTAATCATATAAAATGCAAAAAATGGTAACTTGAGCATGGGTAATGACACCCAACCCTTAGGTCCCTCTTGCTTACTCTCATGACCCTCATATAAATATTTCTAATAATTCCCAATAATCCATAGACTTCCATAATTGATCCAAACTAATCTAAACCTCTTTTTCCATGACTACTCCATCCCCCCAGGTCCCGTCAGTTTAGGACAATAGTGGCACACTTAGACTATAGCATTGGTGCCACTCCTGTCCACTTTCGGTGCTCCTATCAAAGTATGATTTTGTCCCTAATAGTTAATTCCTTCTAGTTTTCCATCCTTATCCTTTTTGACCTAATGTGAGCACATTCAACCCATGACCAAAAGATCCTTATAAAATCCCATTCAAAGATCATTTAGAAGGGGTTGGCAAATATCACTAAGCAAGCAAGAATACAAGCTAGAATACTCAAGAAATCTTCCCTATTCTCTACATACAACCAACCAATACACTTAAAAACTTATTTAAATTCTTACACCAATCCATATCCACATCAAGCATATCCATTTTAGTAATTTTCATATTCATACACTCTATTGAAAAAAGCGTATCAACTAAGAGAACTACATATGGCTTTATCCCTCTTTGGAGTATTAGTATGTAGGCAGCATTCCCACAAAAGAGGTGTGGATACATGTTTAGTAAATATTACACACACTAACCTCCCCCCCATATTTCTCTAAATTGGTCAAATCATAATGGAGTATAGGGTTTGAAGAGAAAATATACACTACAGGGAGCTCTACAAACTTATAGTTGCTGAAACTTCATAGATAGGGTCACACAAGCATAGAAAACAAAACCCAAAAAGCTCAGATCCTTAGGATAATAGTGTAAAAGGTGGAATATAGTTGTAGTGCCACTCTTTTCCACTTTTGATACTCCTTTATAATCATAAAATGAAGGTCAGATCTCAATTTGTGGTATTGTCCTAGTCTTGCATAGTGAATATTAGACCCTGTCTCAATTGTATCAGTCAATTTCCAGCTAAGTTTTATTTTCCATATCTTATTACTATTTTTAGAAAGGTCAAAATTTCAATATAATTTAGAAAAATTATTATATTAATTATTTCATATTTATTTACTAATTTTACTACTCAAACCTTGTAACTAAATTAGGAATAATACACCAATATTCTCAAAATTGTTAAATCTTCTGGTGAACTTGACTTACTTCATTTGTGCATAAAAACCTTAGAAACCTTAGGGTAAATTTCTTAATAAATTTTCCTATATTTTTATAAATTTTTACTTGCATAATAAAATCATAAATTAGCATTAAATTTTAAAATTTTGTAGTAATTTTAAAATAATTTTCATTCAAACCCTAGATGCCCATACTAGGTCTCGATATTTTCCCAATAATTTTTTGATTTTTTACTAGCATATTAAAATCATAAATTCACCTTAAATTTCAAAATTCAATAGTAATTTTTAAACATATTTATTTTTTAAAACTCTAGTTGCATCTATTAGGTCTCTTTAAATCACCAATTTTCCAATAAATCCTTGATTTCTTACTTGCATATTTCACTCAAAAATTCACATTAAATTTCATAGTAATTTTCAAAATAGTCATATTTCAAACCATAGTTTCATATATTAGGTCCCACTACTTCTTTGAGGTATCACCTTACATCTATAATAAGATTACAAAAATGGATATCACTTATTTATAGATTTTCTTACATTTCTTGCAAACAATAAGGAGACCATACTTGGTCCTATCATGTACATGAATGATGAAGTTTACCATATGTTAGTACAAAGCTTCATTCTTTGCAATTATTTCTTATTTTTTGTAATATGGGATGATATTAAGAAAATTATTGTTACACATAATATGATCCCTCTCATTTAAAGCAATGTTTACTTGTCTTTAATACAAGGTTTCATTACTTACTATATATCTCTCATATAGAATTTTTTTCAAGTTTATCATGCTAAAAACATTTAAAATATCATAGCACATGTCAAATTTTATTATTAATTCATGCACCAATTCATTCTTTCTATCTCTCATATGGAAAAAATTTCAAGTTTATCATGTTAAATACATTAGAAATTTCATAGCACATGTCAAAAAAATTATGAATTAATGCACAATTACATGCTCTTTATCCCTTGCTTGAAATTTATCATTTGTAATGCTCTTTATAAACATATTTTTATATAACTTATAACTCCATTTACATGAATTTTATCCCACATACATAGTTTCTAGCTAGAGGATCCATTGCATAAGCTAACAACCACCTGTCAAGTTTCAATGTCATATCTTATGCACAAGAAATAGTTTCCTTCATCTCCTCTCCCCCAAGAGAGTGATAGATACTTTAACTCTAAAAAATTCCATTATATCACCCTTAAAAAAGGTGAAGTATCCCATATTATTGTTCTTAATGCATACATTTAACCTATAGCTTCTTCAAAACCTCTTCAACATATGTGCTTACATGTTCAATCAGAAGTAACTAGGGTTTATACTTGTGAGACTCCAAGGGATCAAATCACCAATATGAGAAACTTAATTTAAAATTTACAAATGTAGAATCATCTATTACATGACAAGATCACAACATTGGAAAATAATATTATAATACAAAAGCCTCAAAGGCATCCTAGTGTCAATCATGTATATGCACCTTCACCTAGTCAATTGGTTGCAAGCAACATTACATATCAAAGTAAAAAATCACAAAAAAGTAACTCTATAAATAGTGATTAAAAATTCATTAAAAGATTAAATAAGAGTTCAAGTGAGGTATAAGGGAAATGATTAAATCTTAGTTGATCAAACTACCTCCTCTGTATCTAGTGAGAAGATCCAGATATTATTGTGCATATCATAGAATGCATGGGCATCACACATATTCATGTTTGGCATTGAATAAAAATATACAATAGATAATTGCTAATGAGGATCTTATATAAGCTAAATCAGTCAAGCAATCCATAGTGACACAGGAACACATTCACAAAGGGTCAAATTTAGAAATAGTATAAAAGTGGTTACCAAAACATAACTCATAATAATAAAATGATCAAAAATCAAAGAAAGAAATAATACCAAAAGCATAGGTAACACATGAAAAATATGAAAATATACCTCTCCAAAATGAGGCTCAACTTTCAAATCAGTATGGATTTGGTCAAAAATATCTACAATAGTTTGATTAACAAGGTCAATGGCTAGGCAAGCAGGCTCAAATCATCAATACTCCTATTATAACAATTGATAATGTTTTCCACCAAGGTTTGAGATTTATTTAACATATTAAAGCAAATCATTCACACACACAATTTACCAAAAGAAAATATCTAGATACAACAAAAGTCAATACCAACAGTCCATTGGTTCAAAATCAAGATGATAATGATGAGTGGAATAATATAGGTTATTATGATTTCCAAGATACCTACAATGAATCTAAATATTTAGAGTCATATTTTTATTCATTCCCTCATGTTTCACAATCATGCATGATTCCTTTATTTAATACAAGACACCATGATAGGGAGTCTCCCATAAAACTCATCAGTTAGTATCATTTCTCCTCAGCCTTACTTGTACTAGTTTTTTTATGATTAATTATACATAGCAATATATCAAAAATCCAAAAACATTCAAATATGTCAAAATAAAAAAAATTCACATATGCCAAAAATACAAAAAATAATAAAAACTTTTAAAAATACAAAAACATTCAAATAATTCTAAATTCTAAAAAAACATTTCAATTATATGTATCATCCATGCTTTACATCTCTATTATCATGCTAGACTTACATTTGTTGTTCTAAGCTATTATTTGTCAATTTACATTACCATGCTTTACTTGATCTTCTTTGAGTGTGTGCAATGACATCCAACTCCTTGATTGCTTCACTCTACCCATTAAAGGGGTATCTTACTTCTACTTTTGAGACATACATTGATATAATTACCCATCAGGGGCATCTTCTACATGACTACACAATCCAGGTTATGTCATTTCTATACCACACACTCTAGTCATCATGATGATGTACATTACTTACTAGATTACATAGATTACTCTATTGACACTCACTAGTATTTAACACTTATGTATTTCTTAACATATACCTAGTCTTGTATTATCATGTCTTGCATACTTTCACATTCTTACTTTAATTAGTTAGAGGTGATTATATTTCAATTTATTACATGCTTTAATTTTTTGCTTATCATAGCTATTTTGTTTGCATTTCTTAGTTCTTGTTTGTCTCATATATGTGCCTTAGGACATTTACCAATGCCCTTTGCTTCTATTCATGTATGTGCCTTAGGACATTTGCCAATGTCCTATGCTTGTACTTTTCCATGTGATTTTGGTTTTCATTCCAACCTTGATTCTTCCAATTGTATGTGTAGGTAGCATTTGAACATGCCTTGTATGCTTGCTTTTGAGTTTGAGTGACATGTACCGATGTCCCTTATTTGATTTACCACTTTTATATGCTTTTTGATTCTTGCCTTGTATGCTTTTTGTTTGATTACTTTTTAAATTGTTTACAATGCCATGATCCACATCATACATTATCTTGCCATCATGGATGCCATGATGGACATCATACTCCATCCCTCCTTACCAAATAACAACTAACGAATAACAACTAATAACTAACCAAAATTCCAGTTCTAATTTAACACATTACACATTCTATTACATTGATATATATATATATATATATATATATATATATATATATATACACATGATGGACATCATACTCCATCCCTCCTTACCAAATAACAACTAACGAATAACAACTAATAACTAACCAAAATTCTAGTTCTAGTTTAACACATTACACATTCTATTACATTGATATATATATATATATATATATATATATATATATATATATGAATACCAATATTGATAAAAAAATATCTCATTACAAACCATGTTATATCTTAAGATATATTATCGATTATCATTACTATATCATGTATCTTTATAGTATAACACACTTACAGGGCTATTTATTTTGAATGTAATCATTGTAGGGTCTTCATTATTACACTCATAATAGGGGGAAATAAATAGGGGTTTTGTCATAAAGATCAGAGCTCCTAATAGTCAAAAAAGTAGCATTTAGAACTCCCAAAATAGCAACTAGACATCAAACTAGTCAAAATAGACCAGGAAAATAGTGAAAATGTTAGAATAGTTACTAGATTTGGCCAAGGACAATAACACCAAGATTTTACTATAACACTGATGCCACTACTATCCATTTTTAGCATTATTATCCAAATAATAGGAAAACTAGACTTTTTAGAAGCAAGTAGAAAAGTAGGTTCAGCTACAGTTTTACATAGTTAGACTAGTTCAAAATCAATAGTTTTCAATACAATTTTATTTAGAGAATTTAGATATAGGAGGCATTATGCATGGCATGATGGCTCTCAATTCTATTTTTAGATACAACAATTGGTAGAACTTCTAGATCAAAATCCATGTTCTAGACACCAGTGATTGGGGGCAGTGTGCATGGCATAGTTGTTTTCTTTTCTTTCCAAGTTTAGCATTATACGGGCATTCTCAATAGTTGTATACATTATTCCATCTATAGGTGGTTGGCATCATTTTGGAGTGGATTTAATACAAGCTTAACTTCCATATTTTGGAATGGCTTTTATGTAAGCCTAGTGCACTAGTTTCACAGTGGATTTCATATAAGCCTAAACTCTATCTTTTAGAGTGGCCAAGTGTGGCTTAGTTTCTAGCATACATTTATTTATTCATGCCAAAATTATTAGATCATAGTACTATTGATGCAGTGGATTGCACCCAGGGTAGGAGGCTGAGCTCCTGCCTTTCCACACGTAATAATGGAAACTCCCCTCTTGCCTGTGGGACTGGCAAAGCTAGAGGGGAGAGTCTCTAGATGAGGGCTAGCTCCCTCTGAAGTAGCTATTAGGCCTTGATTTCTCCTACTTCTAATAACTAAAATGAAAAAAGGTGGGGGGGATGAAAAGGGAGAGAGAGATGCTGAAAATAGAACCTAAGCCTAAAAATGAAAAGGTGATACACTAGAAAATGTGACCCACCCAACCCAAATATACACTTTTCACCGGGAAGAAATGCCCATACACTTCATCTAAAGTGGGAAGATCTTTTGCAACAGTTAGCTAGGGGTCCATGGAAGTATAGGGAGGGAGGAACTAGCAAGGGTGTTTTGGGACACACTTTGATAGCCTATTCACAGGCACCTATATTCCCCTGTAGACACTTCTAGGAAACCTACAAAAAGGAGACTTCACAATGCACTGGACATGTTGTGATTGATCTGTGAAAGCATGAAAGACAATGACTTAACACAAAATAAGAAAATATACATATACTTTAAAGTGCAAGTCTAGATAGAGGTAAAAATGCTAAGTCCTGATTCAAGGTAAAATCTGGCAGAGTTCTGCCTTACAAGCCTGAGAGATTTTTGGGTAGAGTTTTGCCTTAAGGCTGAGAGATGGATCCCTTCTTAGAATGAGAAGTTTAAAATTTATAGAGAAAGAAAAATGCCATTTTAGTGTTCTTTTACAAGTGACCCATGTGCCTTTTGAGCATTGGGAAGAGGAAGCCACTCAAAGATAATGTTGTGTCAGCCCCTCTCATGATTCAAAATTATGGGCCACACTGTTTGTTTGCTCATCAATGCAAAATGAAGAAAAATGGGTCATGCCATTCAATGTTTGCACCTCTTGATGATCACATAGTAGGTACTATGTCAACCACCAAAATAACTCCTTTAATTGACACTATCCCACACCACTTGGATCATTTTATCTATTTCTATGCTTGGCTACTTTGCCTCCTCTAGCTCCTTCTACTACTCCTTCAGCTCTTAGCTGAGAGCGCATCCATTTTTGACACATGTTATAGTCCACTACTTGGGCACTTAGGAGACACTTTGAAATGTGGATGTTGACATGTGGTAGTTTCCATCGAGCTGATGATGGGATATGTGGCAGCATCTGCTTAACTTAGAGGGTCAAGACGAAGTTGACACATGGCTACTTATGCCTACTATTTCCACTTAACTTAGAGGCTTTAGAAGTATTTTTTGAGATTCTTGTGGAAGGTGACACGTGGTCACTTCCGTAGAACCTTTAACTACCTTAAAAAAATTTTGAGACCTTTTTTGGTTCTTCACAAATGTTGACACTTGGCATGCTTTGCATAACTCTTAGCAACTCATTTAGGCCCACCACAATCTTCTCTTTAAATAACAAAGAAAAAGGAGAAACCCACAGATGTTAACACTTGTCAAATTCCATTAAGCCTTATAGGGGACATGTGGCATGTTCTACTGATCCTAAAAAGCATGTCAAAGTCTTCCACGGTTGCCACTTGGTGCCTTCTGTGCTCTGGCTTTCCTAGTGTAAAATTTGACATTCTCAGGCCCATCACAGTTTGAAAACTAATGGCTAGTCTATCTCCTTAAAATTGATAGCTTTTGGGATGTCCCTGTCTTGGGCAATTTTGTCAAGTCTTTTTCTGTGTGTTTTTTGCTTTGGGCTTTTTCCCACGAAAAAAAAGTCTGCAAGAATTGTCCCAATCTTTGTTATTTCTTGGCTCCTTTTCTTTCAGGTTCTTTGGCTTTTCCTTGTGTTGGTGGCCTTCCTCTGAATTCCTTTAGACTTTTTGTCTGAAGGAATTCCTTCGAACAAAAAGTCTGAAAGAATTTGGCCTCAAACAAAATTCCAAAAACTTACCCTTCGACAGCCTTTAAAATGGTCCCTGCCCTCTGTAAGGGCTTTTGGACCCAAAACTACCCTCTACAAGGGCACCTACCCTTTGGCTTTGGGATGCCTCCTTGAACCAAGCCATTGAACTGACCCATTGAACCAAAAGTGGTTCAATGGTTCAACTCTACGCGCTGAGCCGTTGTTGAACCAAGCCTTTGAACCATTCACTTAAACTAACCATTGACCCATTCTGTTGAACGGGTTCAACAATTTAACACTATGTGCCAAGCCTTTTGAATTGAGCGTTGAACCTCCTCTTTGAACCATCTGATGAATTAAGTGATTGAATCGATACATTAAACCTAAAGCCATTTGAACCAAAAGCTATTGAACCACGTCATTGAACTTTGCTGATGAACTTAAATGTTGAACAATGGTTGAACCAAGGCATTGACCCAAATGATTGAACCTGGTGATGAACCATGGAATTAAACTTGAGTGATGAATCAAAGATCCATGAACTCATGCAACCCAAAATGAAATGGCCTAGAATAGCAGGGGAAGAAGGGGATCAATTTTTGGCCTGTTGGGTAAAAAATGGTCAATAAATTGGCAACTCCTAGGGGAAACATGCCTGCTATGCTTAGAAACCAGTTGCCTTGTAGTCCATTGGGCATGGATTTAGATGTAGCTTTGAATAAAGGTTAGCAATAGCCATAAATATCCAAGAATCAAACATGAAGCCTTTTGCCCCACACATAAAGGAAAACACACACAAGGCTAAAAACACTATCTATGCAAACTACACTTAGGGAAAGAAGGAAAAGAAACTGAAAACAACTACTATATATAACTAACTAGGTACATCTACTTCCCTCCTGGATCAAAGGGAAAACTTCTTTAGTCTCCTTCCTGGCAAGGAAACTTATAGTGCCAAACAAGTGGCTAAATGAAATGGAGAGCTGGTGACCTGCTCCTCTTTCCTGCCACCTAAGTTGGCTTGTACTTGAGTGCATCAAATTAAAACATGATTCTAACATATACCTACTCTATTTGTTCTTGGAAGCTTGCCTCCTGTTGGTTCTTCAAGATGATGTATCTCATCAAGAAATCAATCGCTGCAGGCTCATCACCATAAGCCCCTTGATATGCATCATTGACTGCCTTGTTCTCTTCTGCCTCATGCTTGGGTTCCATGGTATGACCATCCTCCTTGATGATTTCAAAGAAGGTATCTTCAAATTCACTAACATCTTGAAGGGGTAAATCTGAAAACCTGCATCCCCTTTGCAAACTTATTTGAGTCCCAATGCTGCCTTCTCCACTCTTATCCAGCTCATATCCTCCTTGAAGAACAATGCAACCTACCCCAATGACTTCAAATGAATCATTCAAAACATGAACAAGAGATTATCCATACTCCTCCATGACATTAATGGTGATCTCCTCCTCATCCATACTCATGAAGTCTCCCTGGTCAGTCATAAACTAAGCATAATCTATATTAGGCAAAGCCTAATAACTTTCTTGGAGGTGTGTGGATGGAGTATATTCAGACATGGAATCTACTATTTGGTTTGAAATGTCCATCACACATTTGCTGAGGAGACTTGCTCTAGACTCTAACTCTATAATTTGCCTATCTATATCTTCCTAAAAGAGCCTTTCTTGGAAGTCACAATCATCATCGAGAGCAATAGCAACCTCATCTTCCTCAAGGTTTCAAGCAAAACCTTTCTCCTCCTCTTCCTTTCTACCCCAAGATTCCACTATTTACTTCCAACTCATGATCTTGGGATTGGAATCTTGCTCCTGTGAATAGGCAGCAATTTTATCCTCTTCAAGGTCCTGAGCTGGTTCATGATGTTCCTTCTTTCAGCTTAGAATTTGGAGATCATGTTGAAAGACTTGAGAAGGTTGGGGAAGATTTGGGAGGGTCTTCTCATGTATAGGAAGAGCTATCTGAAAAGAGGTGTGCTAAAAAGCTAGGCATACAAGGTTAGAGGTAGGATTGACTAATGCATCAGATGAGTTAGAATGAGCAAGTGTCATTTGATAAAAAGGATTTGGCACACAAGGAGTTTTCTCTAGAATAGGAGGGGCCAAACCTTGGGCCAAAATTTCCTAATTTTTGTCCCTCCACTTTACCAACACTTCATCAATATTGAAATTAGCTTGTGGATTGGTGGAAGGGGTGTCTTTTAGCATCAGCTCCTTTAAAAGGTCTAAAAACTCCATCTCTCTTTCTCCAAGCAGTCTCATCTTAACTTCTAACACCTCAATCTACTTGGCCAGATTATCCTCATTTTGTACCTCTTAGAGCTCATAATAGTCATTATAGAGATGGGGAGTACATGAAGGTTTCCATGAAATGTAAGAAGCTTCTTGAGGAAGGGTGGGAGGGTCTTAAAAAGGACTAACCTCATTTTGTACCTCACACTCTTGGACAATGTCTTTCTCCTCCTCGCTATTCCATGACTCAACCTCAAGATATTCAGACTGGGCATCTCCTTTTGGGGTGATGGAGGCCACAATGTGAGAGGGTAGTGAGGGTTTAGATTCTACTTCCCTTGCTACCCAAATAGATTGCTACATTTAAAGATTTGTCAATTTTATCTGTCTATCAAGATTAGCCTTAAACACAAGATTTATTATCTCAGAAATCTCCTCAACATGATTAGGGAAAGGACTTTAATAGGCTTGACTTGGCTCATAAGCACGGGCTATGTATGACTGATATGATACTTGGGGTAGTGAGTATGCAGGTTGATAGACTTGGTAAGGTTGCCTCTCATAAATACTTAGCTTCTCTTCCAAAGATGCAATCATACCACTCACATCCAACATCTCACTTATAAGCCTTTGACAATTGGCTCTTTTAATAAGAGTCCATTCACTCTTAATCTGATCCAGTGCATTTCTCACTTGATAGATGACATGATCAAGAATTTCTTGGCCACATCCCCTTTTGGTGTCAAGATCTATCACATACCTTTTGTATCCTAGCAGTGCTCACTTGAATGTGGAAATGGGTTGATTGGTAAAGAGACTGGGTTGAGTAGGAAAAGTGACACATTGAGAAGACTGGGCATAAGGCTAATATAGCTCATGATAGGGTTGGGATCAGTCATATTGGGCCTGATAAGGATCAACATAAGGCTGGTAAGGATCATAGCCATGTTGGCCAAGGAAAATAGGGTCCATGGCTCTAAACGATGGGATTATACATACCAAAATATTGTTTCTTGATGGTATGATACTAGAACTACTTAACCAGTTGATTTAACTTAGAGTCACCATTGGTGTTGATGTAAAAGCCTCTAAACGCTGGTCAGTTGAAGAACACACCAAAAAATCTTCAACTCTTTGGACATAACTTGTCCTAGTTGGTCCCACTAGGCATGTCAAAAATTGTTGACGTAGTGGATTACACTCAGGGTAGGAGGCTAAACTCCTGCCTTTCCACACTCAATAATGGAAACTCCCCTCTTACTTGTGGGATTGGTGAAGCTAGAGGGGAGAGTCTCTAGATGAGGGCTAGCTCCCTCTGATGTATTTATTAGACCCTAATTTCTCCTACTGCTAACAACTAAAATGAAAAAAGGGGGGATGAAAAGGGAGAGAGAGATGCTGAAAACAGAACCTAAGCCTAAAACTAAAAAGGTGATACACCAAAAAATGTGACCCACCTAGCCTAAATATACACTTTTCACCAAGAATAAATGCCCATACACTTCATCTGAAGTGGGAAGCTATTCTGTAATAGTCAGCTAGGGGTCCGTGGAAGTACAAGGAGGAAGGAACTAGCAAAGGTATTATGGGACACACTTTGATAGCCTATTCATAGGCACCTATATTCCCCTATAGACACTTTTAGCAAACCTAGAAAAAGGAGACTTCACAATGCACTGGACATGATGTGATTGATCTGTGAAAGCATGAAAGATAATGACTTAACACAAAAGAAGAAAATAGACATATACTTTAAAGTGTAAGTCTAGATAGAGGTAAAAATGCTAAATCTTGATTCAAGGTAAAATCTGGCAAAGTTTTGCCTTACAAGCCTGAGAGATTTTTGGGCAGAGTTTTACCTTAAGGCTAAGAGATGGATCCCTTCTCAAAATGAGAAGTTTACAGTTTATAGAGGAAGAAAAAGGCCATTTTGGTGCTCTTTTACAAGTGACCCATGTGCCTTCTAAGCATTGGGAAGAGGAAGCTACTTGAAGATAATGCTATGTTGGCCCCTATCATGATTCAAAATTATGGGATGTGTCATTTGTCTAATCATTAATGCAAAATGAAGAAAAATGGTTCACATTGTTTACTATTTTCACCTCTTGATGGTTGCATGGTAGGTATTGTGTCAACCACCAAAATAAATCCTTGAATCGACACTTTCTCACACCACTTGGATCACTTTGTCTATTTTTGTGCTTGGCTACTTTGCCTCCTCTGGCTCCTTCTACTACTCCTTTGGCTCTTAGCTGAGAGCACATACATTTTTTACATGTGTCACAGTCTATTTCTTGGGCACTTAGGAGACACATTGAAATGTAGATGTTGACACGTGGCAGTTTCCACTGAGCTGATGATGGGATATGTGGTAGCATCCACTTAACTTAGAGGGTCCTTTGAGAGTCAGGTGGAAGTTGACACTTGGCCACTTCTACCTACTCTTTTTACTTAACTTAGAGGCTTTGGAATTATTTTTTGAGATTCTTATGGAAGGTGACATGTGGTCACTTTTGCAGAACCTTTAGTTGCCTTCAAAAACTTTCAAGACCTTTTTTGGTTCTTTGCAGACGCTGACACTTGGCATGTTCCACATAGCTCTTAGCAACTCATTCAAGCCCACCACAGTCTTCTCTTTAAATAATGAAGCAAAAGGAGAAACCCATAGATGTTGACACTTGTTGGCTTCCACCGAGCCTTGTAGGGGACGCATGGCACGTTCTATTGCTCTTAAAAAGCATGCCAAAGTCTTTCATGGTTACCACTTGGTGCCTTCTATGCTCTAACTTTCTTGGTGTAAAATTTGATGTTCTCAGGCCCATCACAGTTTGAAAACCAATAGCTAGCCTATCTCCTTAAAATTGATGGCTTTCAAGACATCACCATCCTGGGTAATTTCATTAGGTCTTTTTTTGCAAGTTTTTTGATTCGAGCTTTTTCCTGTAGACAAAAAGTTTGCAACAATTGTCCTGGTCTTTATTATTTCTTGGCTCCTTTACTTTTGATTTCTTTAGCTTTTCCTTGTGCTAGTGGCCTTCCTCTGAATTCCTTTAGACTTTTTATTTAAAGGAATTCCTTTGGACAAAAAGTTTGAAAGAATTTAGCCTCAAACAAAATTCTAAAAACTTACCCTTCGGTAGCCTTTGAAATGCTCCTTGCCCTCCATAAGGGATTTTTGACCCAAAATTGCCCTTTGCAAGGGCACCTACCCTTTAGCTTTGGGATGCATCCTTGAACCAAGCCGTTGAACTGACCCATTGAACCAAAAATGGTTCAATGGTTCAATGATTCAACACTGTGCACTGATCCGTTGTTGAACCAAGCCTTTAAACCATTCACTTGAACCAACTATTGATCCAATCTATTAAACCAGTTTAATGATTCAACACTATGTGCCAAGCCCTTTGAACTAAGCATTAAACCTCCTCATTGAACTATTTGATGGACTGAGTGATTGAACTGACGCGTTGAACCTGAAGCTATTTGAACCAAAAGCCATTGAACCATGTCATTGAACTTTGCTGATGAACTTAAATGTTGAACCAATGGTTGAACCAAGGCATTGAACCAAATGATTGAACCCAATGATGAACCATGGCATTGAACTTGAGTGATGAACTAAAGCTCGATAAACTCGTGCAACCTAAAATTAAATGGCTTAGAATAGCAGGGGAAGAAGGGGACCAATTTTTGGCCTGTTGGGCAAAAAATGGTCAACAAGTACATTTATGATCTTTAAGATCCATATCATTCAACACACATTTCATACTAATAGCAATTTATAGTTTCACTTCATAGGAAAATAATGGAGTGAAAGGACTAGTTACCCTTTATATTATTGAGATACCTATTCAGAGGGATTGGACACATAGTCCACACATCAATTAACACATGCATCAATACCTAGATTTACTTAGTAGGTGATAATGGAGCTAAAGGGATAGCATTTGTATTCTTGAGCCACTCTAAGGGAATTAAGGACTTAGATCTATTCATGATATTATGCTTGGTACAACATCATCCAACATTACTCAAAAAAATATAGCATCACTCAACATCATAATAGGTTTTATATTGATCCATGTACTTGGTGAGGTGTATTCATTCCTTTCTCTTACTTTCTCTCTCTCTCTTACCTAGCTTTTTATGTTCTTATTTTAGATATAGTGTATCTAGTAAGAACTGATCTACTCTTTGTTTTTCTTGCACATTCATACTTCATAATGTGATCTCTATACACACCCAAAATCACATAGCTTCATGAGATTCACCCTTATAGGTAAGTTCAGGTTCACTTTCTATTTTTCTTTTATCCTAGTATTTTGCTTTACTACATCACTATAATAAATGGGGGGGAATGTAGTCATATAAAATGCAAAAAATGGTAACTTGAGCATGGCTAATGAAACCCAACCCTTGGCTCCCTCTTGTTTGCTCTCATGACCTAATAGGCATCCTTTTACTAATTCTTAATCATCCATAGCCTTCTAGACTTAATCCTAGCTAAGCCAGACCTCTTTTTTCATGACTAATCCATCCCCCTAATTCCCATTAGCTTAGGACAATAGTGCCACACTATGACTATAGCACTAGTATCACTCCTATCCACTTTTGGTGCTCCTATCCAAGTGAAAATTTGGCCCAAATGGTCAATTCATTTTGGTTCCCTATCCTTATCCTTGTCATCTTAATGTGAGCACATTCAACCCATGACTAATAGATCCATATAAATCCCATTTAAAGATCATTTAGAAGGGGTTGGAAAATATCACTATGAAAAAAAGAATACAAGTTAGACTACTCAAGAAATATTCTCTATTCTCTTTATCCAGCTAGTTAATACACTTACAATCTTATTCAAATCTTTACACTAGGCCCTAGCCACCTCAAGAACTTCCAATTTAGTATTTTTCATATTCATACACTCTATTTCAAAAAGCACATCAAGTGGGAGAACTACATATAGCTTTATCCCTCTTTATAGTATTGGTATGTAGGTAGCATGCCCACACAAAGGGTGTGGATACATGTTCAATGAATCTTACACACACTACCCCCTCCTCTTTCTATAAATTGGTCAAATTACAATGGAGTATAGGGTTTGAAGATAAAATCTACTCTACAGGGAGCTCTTCAGACTTATAACTATCAAAACTTCACAAATAAGGTCACATAGTCATAACAAACAAAACATAGAAAACTCAAATCCTTAGGAAAATAGTGGTAGAGGTAGACTACAGTACTAGTGCTACTCTTGTGCACTTTTGGCACTCCTATATAATCATAAAATTAAGATTAGATCTTAGTTTGTGACAATGTCCTAATCTTGCATAGTGAATATCAGACCCTATCTCAGTCATATTAGTTAGTTTCTAGTTATGTCTTATTTTACATCTCTTATTATTATTTTTAGAAATGTCAAAATTGTAATCTAATTTACACAAATTAGTAGCTTAATAATTGCATATTTATTTACTAATTTTACTACTAAGACCCTTTAACTAAATTAGGAATAATACACCAATATTCCTAAAATTGTTAAATCACTAATCACCAAGATAGTCAACCTTAGAACATTTTTACCTATAGTCAATTGTAGATGACCCTGTTGGAGTAACAAAGGGGCCTATAGGTGAATTACCAATCTTGGAAAATTGTAGCATAAGGTTTAAGGTCTCCTTAGAGGTGTTAGATCAACTTCCCATGGTAAATTTTCCTATATAAAGGTTTCCATCTTCCAAAGTTTACCTTATGAGTTTGTAAATACCTACATTTAGGCTATAGGTGTTCTTTTCTTGGGCAAGTACACCTGAAGTGATAGTGTAGGTCAAGACCTTACTCTACAAACTTATTTGATGATATTTTAATCCTTGGTGTGTGTCTCAACTTATAAATACCACTTAACATGGAAGTATGCTCTTACATTGTTATCTTAGGGTGTAAAGTCACTTGAAGTTCAAATATTGTAAGAAAACATTGAAGAAATGTAGTGAACAAATGTGCAACTTTGAAGCCTCCATTACGACACTTATTTGTATCAACACCTAGTCTATTTATTTAAGCTATTACCTCATATTATAACATCATCAAAGGTATTGAGGGCTTTATTTTGGATATTTTTGGGGAACTTGTCCCTAAAACTCATTTATTCAACTTAAACATGATTTTTTTAGCCTACCTACTCCTCTAATGCTTCAATCATGACTATCATGGTCTCATCCAACTCCAAAAACTTTATGAATGTTTCAAATCATGTCAAATATCCTTTATTAAACATTTTGAGATCTCTATGGGAGCCTATAGATGCACACACAACAACATATAAGGTAGTGAAGGTAAAATGTGAACTATGCATATGATGTATGCTTCCCTAACTAGATCCAGACCTTCACATCAATCTTCCAACTAATATTTACAATATTTAGGGACATTAAAATAAGTTACATTCCCTATTTAAATGCAATTATCTCTTGAGGGAAAATGTAAGTATGCCTTGATGTTGTAGACAAGGTAGTGAATGTAAGACTTGAGTAATGTGTATGTTATATGACCTTATACATGGTTCTCAAGGTATCTCCATCTTCTTCAAACTTGATGAATGTCTCAAAAATTGTCAAATAACCTCATAAAACACTTTTGGATCTCTATGGGGGGCACCTAGCTGGATACATAGTATACAGGGAAGTGAGGATATCAAGTATACCATATTGATGCAAAACAAATCCCCTTCTCTATCGAACTCTACCTTTGTCATGCATTCACTCACTTCCCTGTAGTCCTTTGGGGTAATCATGAAATATTGTCTATAATTATTCATGAGATAATTCTATACTAGTTTTAAATGAAGTTTACACTACCATCAAACCACCCAATAACATTCAATAATCTGTATCATACTCTATTCATGAGCTCTCTTTACCTTCAAGATACCCTCATAATGCATTAATGCCAAAATGGGATGCATAGGAAATCAAAACACATTATTGATTTCATTAATATTAAGACTCCTTATTTATAATAACACTCTCTTTACAACCCTTCTCATACCATCAACTCAAAAAAAATTCTCACTTACTCCTCACAAGCACCTTTTTAGCTTTCTCTCCCACTAGCCCTATTTATGGGTAAACCTCCTTATTGGGAGAATCTGAAAAACCTTAAATATAAAATAATTACATATTCAAGGACCCTTTTGGGCCATAAAACTCCCACCCAAACCTTTTGGCACAACTCTCAATTCAAATTGTACTTACTTCTTTAAGCCTTTCCTTAATTAACCCTCTATATATGAGCAAACCTCCTTAGGCTGAACTATGTATAGACTTTATCTATAATATATTTACACTTATAGATACCCAATTAAATCCTTCAACTAAATAAATCATTTTTTGACCTCCTTATTTGGACAAATTAACTTTTCTTATATCACCCTTACTCCTTTAGCCCTTTCCTAGGCCTAGTACTCGCACACAACCTCATTTCCATACTTCTCCATACTTGACAATTCTTCAAGAACTTTCATCAATGTGAGGAAATTAATCAATGTAATATTACAAGTTTTCAATGGTTTAATATCCTCTAATGGAATAAACCCTAAAAACTAGGGTTTTTTAGCAACTATCAAGGCTGAGAGTGCAAATGATTGTTCATCTTTATTTATAAACCATTTTATGACAAATTAAAGGTTTTAAAATATTTGTCTAGACTTCCTTCAACTTTTCCATTCATTAATAAAGTTCCCAAAACCTTCACTTTGTGCACAATAAATAAATATTAGTCTCTTTTAACTATGTTTTGTTAACAACAAACAAGGGTTAAGAAAAGTTTTTAACTATATTTCAATTTTCAAAGTTTCCAAAACCTTCATTGAGGTTATTATCACCTTCTTAAATTAATCTAGACTCTTTACAATCTTTGTTGAACCCAAAAACATGTTACCATTCCAATAACATAGAGTAACTCAGTAAATAGAGTTTTGAATTGGTAGATTGCATGCTTTCGAGGGTTAAGATCTATACCCTATAGAAACTTACAACCTTTTGATCAAATGTAGCTTGTAATAGGGTTACTCTACTCTCAAACACGTTCCATGACTAGTCTACCATAGAATTACAATAATGGAAAAGGGTTAATTACTAATCTATTCCTTGTACAGACCTATATAAGGGTATTTTCCATTAGAGGATTCAAACACACACCATATCCTCTATTCTCAACCTTGAAATATCAAAATACACAAATAATTGTTATCATAGTCATTTATTCATCAACTTTATATGTTTACATGTCCATTCTCTATCATCCTTGAATGGTGTGAGAGGTTATCCTCTCAATAATTATTCTCACACACTATAAAACTCCTATATATATCAAAAACTCCTAAGACAAGATTCATAACTGATTTTTGATCAAGATTTTACAAGAAACTCCTAATCCAATGTAGGGTGGTGAACCATGACTGCCACTTAACACTTTTTAATCTAGACATATGATTCAAAAACATCTCTAAGGACCTTTAAAGAGACCTTAAAGGTCATTTACAACTTTATTTATCAATTACATATCTTTTCCACTCACCTAGACTCACTAAAACATTATGAAAATTTGAAATTCCCTTTTGGTAGGAAAACTACTTTGAATTTAAATTCAAATTTGCACACAATTGAAACACATCTTAGACCATTTATGAGCATTCCAACATGTCCATGCATCACATATTAATTATAAATGATCTTATAACTAGTATTGGACTCATCACCAAGTACTCAAATGGAGGTTTTCACCATGAATATCTTGAAAAACATTTCAATGCTTCCATTCCAACATTCTTGACTTCCTATTAGTGTTCATTCATGGTGTATGAATATTTGTGCAGTTTGCATTGTTCATCATAGTCCCTTATGTGTTATTTAGAGGTATTGGATTTCAATCTCATGTTATAATAAGATGTCCAACACTTTTAAACATTCCATTATACCTCCATGAATGTTCTCAAGACCTTTATATGCAATGATTGTAAGTGAAAGTGAACAAAGAATTGATTATGTCTCATATTTTGACTATAACCTTCATGATGATAATCTTGGAGAGTAATATTGGAAGGAAAGGGGGTTAATAATTTATTATAGGTATGAAAAAAATACCACACATATATTTTAAACCATTTTAGAGAAAGAAACCTTCTACAATTGGTGAAACTTGACTACAACCTCACTAGCATACTCTCCTTATAATATAAGAGGTTTGAAATCATAAAATCACTTACAAACATGAAAAAAAACATAGAAAACATGATATAAGGAATTTCACATCCTTTAGGAACCATTTCACCAACTAGATTATACAAACATGCTCAAATAGAAGCAAAACCTACAGGGTGTGGGGATTAGCATACAAAATCAGATAGTCAACGTCTTAAGAATAGTTCATAAAGTATAGTCAACCATTATTACAAATCAAAACATTAAAATTAATTATACCAATTTTAATATATACCATAAAGATAATTTGACCTAGAAGTCCTACTATTAGTTGTACCATCAAACGACATGTTGACTAGTTTTACTTGCCTAGTGGAGTGATGGGGAAGAGAAATGGTTTTGGCCCATTTTTGTCACTTATAAAGTATATCAAGAATGGAAATGGATTTAGGTAAGTTTAATTATCACTTCATGATCTTATCCCATGTGCCACTCTTCCCCATAGGTTGTATAACCTTTAAAACTCTTTTTTCACTTATTTTCTTGGTTTTTAGTTAACACCTACAAGTTTTCAATTATGAACTAACATATATATTCATTAATGATATGAGTGACATTAATAAGGATTTTATAACACTTTCACACCTTGGAAAACCATACCACTTTCTTTTATGACCCATATATGACACCTAAGTGACATAAATTGACACAAAGACTCAAATGGACTATTACCAAAGCTAGAAACACATTAAATGACATAAAATAAACCATGATACACCCTATAACATGTTAATATGCCCCTATATCAAATTTTGGAATATAGGGGGTTGACTTATTTTGACTTGGGGTCAAAATAGTCAACAAGGATGACAAGGATAAATAAGTTATAAGGTACACAACCTATCTATGTATCTAAAAGACTTATCCACAAGACAAGATTTATATCTCCAAAGAAATTATTAAACCCTAAATTATACTCCTCAAATAGAATGGTGGATAAGTACATGCACAATATATATGTCTTCTTCTTCTCTTCTCTTTCTTAAATGATAAAAATGGATGTGTATATATAGTGGTATATAACCTTAAACATTTCCAAAAGTTTAGTCGATAAAGTCATTCTAATCGAATATATATTGTTAATTGATAAAAATAAGTATCAATTACAATACAAATTTAGCCCAATCAACTATGTATTATTAATTGATAATAAAAAGTATCAATTAGAATACATAGTTGACCCAATTGACTATCTATTTTTAATTAATAAAAACAAGTATCAATTAGAATATAGAGTTGACCCACTTAACTTTGTATTGTAAACTATAAAAAAGGTTTTTAGGCTTAGGAAGGGCTAATGAACGTGGAAAATGACTAGAGGAGGGTGAAAGAGAGGACACAAGGCTTAGGTAAGTAAATAGGAGAAGGTTATGTTGATAGAAAGTGGTTGGACAAATTGTAGGAATTATAAAAAGCCAAAACAATCTTGTGAAGCACCAATGGTCTGTCCACCCCTTTCCCAGTGTACCCTTTAAGACATACACTGAAAGAGATTGAAATTTGATAGGTTCTGACAAGAGATTAAATGTTAGTTAGTGGTAAAGTTTATAAAAATATTATGTGTATATAGGGCACATGGTAGAAAGAGGGAGAAAGGTGAAGCAATTTAAGAAAGTTAGAGGAAGGAAAATAAAAAAGTAGTAGAGCTTTGATTGTTCTTAATTGGTTGGTTATGTTATTTATATTCATATATATAATATGGATTAATTTAATAAACCTCATAAAAATGTTTTATGGTTTTTGTTTATTTTTCATTATTATGAAATTTAGGAAGAAAACATGGCTAAAAGCTTGGCACTATGGATGGCTCTGTCATCCACAAAACCAAGAATATGACCCTAAAACCCTAAGTATAAATATCCTTGCATACCTAGTTTTTTGAAATTATAATATTTGGATTTCCTTGCAATAAAAATAAAATAATGAGTTTTTTCCATTATAAATTACATAGTTATGATGTATAAACTCTCTCTATTCTATAAGGGTTGAAAAAAATTGTGAGAAATTATTTGAGATGTGTAAAAGTTTATAAATTACACATAAGAGTTATAAAATACTATATATTAAACCGTGGGAAGATTTTGAGGTGGTTTTTTTGTTAACTAAGAATATATATAAAGGTTTTGTTTAGGGTTAATCCTAGTTCTTTAAAACTTGGTATAGAACCATTTCTTTTATTATTCAAGTGTTAGTTTCTTTTAAAGATATATTACTTCTAGTTTATTTTAAACCCAAACTAGGGCTTGGCTGAGTGTATAAGGTTGAACTAAGACAAAACATTATAATGAACTTGGCATACATAGACCTATAGATAGGTCGAATGTTTTTGTAGGATATATTTCATCTTTAGGATTTATTTTTAGAATAATTTTAATAATGAAGTTGGATTATTTATTATAGATCTTGTGAAAATATATGGTAAACTATTGGCATAAATATACATAGATATGTTCATGTAGATTATGGGACATGGATGGATTCTTCCATGACCTGTAGATATCAACATAACTATATATACGTAGATTGAGTTGAGATATAATTAGTCATTTTGCATACATAAATGTGCTTATATGGTGTTTTGAACTTAAATGAGACTCAAAGTAATGATATCAGTTGATTAGTATTTCACTATAGTCTTATTAAAGGGTTTCATTTAAGTGAAATAAAAAAAAGTAGATAAAACCTGCAGTATAGATATGGTTGTGTAAATTTGTAGCATGCATTCACATTTATATTAAACTTGAATTATTTCTTGTAAACCATATAAGTAAAAAGGTTTATATATATTTATAGATGTGTTTAATATATTTTAATATAGAAGTGAATATGGGATAGACCTCTCCAATTAGTAGGAGTATATGTTATATATATGTATGTGTGTGTGTGTGTGTGTGTGTGTGTGTGTGTGTGTGTGTATTGTTTAATGATTTAATACATTATATTATTTAGTTGAGTAGTTGAATGTGTAAATAAATATATGGGATACTTGTGATATGTGAATTGGATACAATTCTAATTCATTTATGCCATATATATATTTACATATTCCACTCAATGCTTATAAAACATTACATGATTTAACAAATAAATTTGGGTGCTTTTGTTATCTGGGCTAAATTTAAATGTTTTTGAATGGTTGAAATGAAAATATAATTATGTGGTATTGAGATTGAATACAAATCATATTGATGTTGTTAGTTTTATAATAAGATTATAAACATACTTTTAGAATATGGATATAAAGTATTAAGCTGGTAATTGATGTTATATGGATAAATAACATAATTTTAGAGTTTCATGTTAATATTTTAGTAACTTGATGTCTTGATATATGTCTTACCTAATGGTTTGATTTTATTGATGACTATATTGAAGTCTATTTATTATACTATAATAAATTAGATGTTTTGATTGCATTACATTGCATTTGACGGACTCAATGAATGTATTTGATATTTCCTTATTTAGCACATAATATATCTACTAGTAGAGAATATTCATTATGAATCTATTTGTTTTATTATTATTAAACATATAAAACTAATCTAGTATTAATTACCCTATATAAGAAAGTGAGATATAATTCACTTACTTAAATAATGTCACTAATACATAGTGATGATGTAATCTGATAGAGTGGTGTGTATAAAATTGACTGATCCTAGAGATCAATAATTATGTGAAAACTTTTATCAAATTAGTGTTATAGTTAAACATTATCATTTAATCTATTTGATTTAATTTACATGTTTTGTATGATATCATGTTAAAATAGGTTTCTTTATGATATAAATCATGTATTAGTTATATTAAATAATGTGGGTTGTAATTGTCACTCTTGATTCCCACACCGTCATTATCTACCCATTCATGAAGGGATGGTTATTTCCTACTTTGGCTATTATGTGGGGGATCGATGGTCCATGATTGGTATGTAAAATCATTCAGATGATACTCTCCCTCCCCTCAATATTACTTCACTAGTGACTATACTCATGATTACTTTTGGACAATGAGTTTGTTGAGACTCACATGCTTCATGGAACATTGTATCATTATACATTATTATTGTGACATGTTTATGTTGTAAATTATATTATTTATTTATATGAACCATTACAACATTTGTCTATAATAGTGTATCATCCATGGCTAAATTGTAAATTTATTTTTATGAAATAAATGTAGTATTCATTTCTCTATTCATCATTGTATGTTATCTTGTGATCTTGTGATCATTAGTTAAATAGATTATCTCTCGACCCTACTAGTTGGTTAACTTAAACTAATTTATTTACTTAAAGATCACTGTATTTCTTGGTTTTAATGTGATGGAAAATATTTTTGAATTTGTGTAAATGTTTTTAAAAAACTACCTTATTCTAGTAAAACCCAGTGGGGTTGTTACATTTGGAGTGTGGTAGAAGGGACTATTTTCTAGATATCTCTTTTTCCTATTGCATATTACCTTCAAACACGAACCTTATATTCACATTATTAAATGAAGGGGATTAACAACCCTCATTATTTTTGGCACCATTGTTTGGGAACATAGTTTTATTAGGAGATTCAAATTTTGTTAAGAGAAATCCTAATGAAAGGGAATGTCTCTTTGCAAATTTTGTGGCAAGAGATACTTAGTTGATGGTTTATTTAGAATTTATTTTTTTGAAACATAGATTAATTTTTATTTTCTTACAATGTAAATTATAATTTATTTTCTATAATTAGGAATTTAGATTAAAATTATAAAAACAAACCATAAATACTAACACTATTTGATATACCTAACACACCCCCTTTTCTTATAAGGAAATAGGGACCCACTTTTTTTAGACTATGGTCTTGACTTTGATCCCCTCTTCTATATGTTTATTCAAAATATGAGAGAAGATTAATTATTGGCCTTTCCATACTTTGGAAAAGTAGCATTGGTATTTTGTTTTTATGGACTAACCTTCTTTAAGAGACTTTATCAGGATTTATGTTTTTAGATTTTTATTTTTAGGATTTTCTCTTCAAACCTTTTGTTTCACATGAATTAGTCTTCAAGTTTATTGTGTCAAATATTTTTTTGATGGAATTTTCTCTTCACAAAATTTTCCCCACAACAATTCTATCAAAACTATTTCCCTGAATCAAACTTATTCTTGTGGGAAATCTTGTCGATACACTTTTTCTGATAGAATTACCCTTTGGCCCCTTTGAACCTACCCTTTAGGCTTTATGTAACTTAACCTTTGGCCTTTTCAGATTTCCCTTTAGCCTTTATGAAGTGCATCCTTTGGGAATTTTATCATGGATGAATGCCCTACCAAGTAGACCCTTTAGATTGTTTTCAAATAAAAAGTACCCTTTGGCATTTTGAAATTGTCTTTTGAGACCTTTGAAATGCCCTTTTTCCTTTCCAACCTACCCTTTGAGATTTGTGTAATATGTCCTTCAGCCTTTTTGTTGCAACCATTTTTCTTGGTAGAATTATTTTAGGACTTTTGAAATTTCCCTTTGGCCTCTCTGCACCTACCTTTCAGGACTTTTGTCTCATACCTTTGCCTTTTTTAAACTTTCCTTCAGACATTTTGTCTAAGGCACTTTCCCCAAGCCAATTGAATTCCTTCAAACATTTTATCCAAGAAAATTGGGTCTTTGGGAGAATTTTTGTGGATATTTTATCTGAAACAATTCCCCCAATGGAATTCCTTCAGGACTTTTTGAAATGACCATTTACCTCTGACTGACCCTTTGGAGGTTTTTTCAAGGACACAAATTCCTTCAAACTTTATGAACATACCCTTTAGCCTTTTGAAAGTGCCCTTCAAGGATTTTATGGTTACCCTTTGGGACTTTTGTAAGGGTCCTTTCCCATCAAAGTAGACCCTTCGAGCATTTTCACCATGAAGTAGACCCTTTGGCCCTTTTTAACATGCCCTTCAGGACTTTTGTCTTGAGCATATCTTCCCTACAAGCCTATCCCTTAGGAATTTTTTCCCCAAGACAATAACTTTAGACTTTATATCTTGGACATTTTTTTTGATGTAAAAAGATTGAAACAATTCCCCCAAGGGCACATGCCCTTTAGATTTTCCTAAACTGACCCTTCGGACATTTTAAATATGACCCTTTAGACCTTTTTGAAGTGTCCACTTACCCTTTGAGAATTTATCTTGGACCTTTTCCTCTCTAAGACTTACCCTTTGGATCTTTTGTCTTAGGCCTTTTGCCCTTTGACCAATTCCTTTGGGACTTTTGTCCTAGTCTTTTTTTCCCTTCGACCAATTCCTTTAGATATTTTATCTAGAACATCATGCCCTTTAGCCCTTTTATGACCATCCCTTCAAGCATTCCTTCAAAAATTTTGTTTGAGAGAATTGAGTCTTCAAGAGAATTATTACAGATAGTTTGTTTGAAACAATTCCCCTAATAAAATTATTTTGGACTTTGTGTCTCAAACATTTTATATGGTAAAATTAGGGTCCTAATAATAGAAAGTTTGTGACAATTATCCCACAACAATTATCTAAAAATAAATACAAGAATACCAAGTAGCACCTTTGCTTAGAAAGCATGTCATTATGTTTTGAGCTTAATTTAATATTTTAACATAAGCCCAAATCATATTTTATTAATACTAAAACCTTAGGCTAAAATATTCATGTAGGGTCCTTTATACATATTTTCCCAAAGTATTATGCTATGTCTTATTTTCATTTTGTAGGAGCAGGGAATCCCAAAGAAATGACACATGTCAAGTTGACAAGATTAAATTTGATAGTTGTGTGGACATCATTTGATGGTCCTAAGGACATCATTTGATGGTTGCATGAATGTCAAATTTAAACTCATAAATGGACTAATTTACAAAATTAAATTTGACTGTCATTGAAGATCATGAGGATGTCATTTCATGGTCATGTGAACATCAAATTTAACCTCATAAATTACCTATTTAGATTCAAAACAAGATCTTATGACATGCATCTACTCAAGTCCATTTTATCAAATGATATGAGAGCAAGTTGAAATGTCAAAGCTCCATGAGAGTGACAAATGTCACCATCATAGGAGCCCAATACATAGATCCAATGAACTGAATTAAATTAGTACATAAGGATCGATGGTGTAAGTCTTAAGTGGATTTTGTAAAGTTCTTGGACTCAATCAGGTGTTGACATATGTCATATTTTGAAAGCTAATAGGGAATTATGGATAGAATATGTTGATCTTTGGACACTTGAGTTATATTTATCAATAAACATTAGGTCTCATAGTGAAGCTAGAGTATGGACATGCATATCTTAATCTAAATGGTGAATATAAAAGTGAAGATCCATATTTTATAAAAGGAATAGATGAGCATGCAATGTAAAATTCAAATTAGTAATGGCTAACAATAGTGTCATTAGTTTTAGAACATTGGTAAATCAATTTTGGTCCTTCATGCATATGTTAAAGTTCTATTTGAAGGTAGATAATCTAAAAGATCAATAAGTTATTCTCACAACATATAAAAGGAGGCATGTATAATTTATGTAAATGGTGCATATTTTAAAGTTTACATATAGTTCAAGCTATAATTGTAAAAAAATTACTCTATATTTGTACACATGCACATATTGCATAGCTTTGGCAAAGGGATAATTTAAATGGATAACTATGAGTAGACTTTTATACAATTTTAGACCATAGTTAGAACTCATGTTTTAATTATCACATGTAATAACCTTACATGAACTTAGAGGATGAGGAATCCCCTTCCCCAAGTCTATATAAACAATTGTAATCCAAATTGGATTTTTCTCAAAGAGTTTTTGAATACATGAGTAGCATCAGTTTTGATCATTAGTGAATGTGTTTTGCATTTTCTTTCCAATTTCTATGTAATTAGTTGTTACTTGCTTCGGTTGTATGTTTCAATAATATTTAGTGTACAAAAGCTATGAATGGATGCTTGGTTATTTTGATTTATATATTGATCTATATATGTGTGTAGTCATAAAAAATGTGAAATTGGATGACTTAGACATGGCTAATGACACCCAACCCATAAGTCCTTCTTGATCACACAACCCTTTTGGGCTATTCTTTCACTGATTCCTAGTTATCCATAGCCTTCCAAACTTAGCTTTTTTAGACCCAATCAGCCTTTTTAGGCCAAGATATATCCCCCTAGGTCTCATAACCTTAGGATAATATCATCCAAATTGGATAGGAGCACTGGAACCCAGTGTGTCCTATTTTTAGCACTATTGTGCAAGTGGATTTTTACCTCTAACAGTCATATTTTACTTAACCTTATCTTTTTCCCTATCAGTCTAATATAAATTCATTTAACCCATAATAATTAATTACCCCATAAAATGCAATTCAAAGTCCATTTATAAGGGTTAGCACTCATTTATAGGAAATAATAAAGAATACAAGAAAGTACACTCAAGCACTCTTCCCTATTCTCTACATACAGCCTTTTAAGAGCATTGAAAGCCTATTCAAGAACTCATACCAGTCCCTAGTCATCCAAATTACATCCAATTTCACATCTAGTTATAACATCACACATAATTACACCAAACACTTTAATGGGAGAACTACATTAGCTTGATCCCTCTTTGGAATATTGGTATGTAGGTAGTATGCCCACAGATAGGGTATGAAGTGCATCCAACATATTCTTTACACACTAACCCTTCTCTTCCTTTCCCCAATTTCCATTAAAGTTCAAGTATAAAGAGCTCTTAAGGGTTTTAAATACTAATTTAGACACATAGAGAGTTCCATCGGCTTTAAGGCCTCAAAATTTCATAGACAGGGTCACATAGGCCTACCAAACAAAACCCAAAAAGATTTCACGCTCAGGACAATAGAATTATAATAGGACTAAATTGATATATAATAGGGTGTCCACTTTTGACACTCTTATCCAACCCAAAAATAATGTTCAATAACTTATTCTAGCCTATTTTCTAGTCTTGCCCCTCCAGCATCAGGCCATGTCTCAATCTGATCAATCAAAATAAACTAAGTTCTATTTTCTCTCACAAACTATTATATTTAGAAAAGGAAAAAATACTATCTATTTACACAAATCAATAGGTTAATTAAAGCATACTATTTACTGATTTACATTTCTTAGACCCATTTATTATTTAGGAATTAAACACTTAATTTCTTAAAATAATAAAACATTTAGTGAACCTGACTAACTTCAAATTTTTGCACAAAACCCTAAAAACCCTAGGGATAATTATTTATTATTTTTTTTCATTATTTCCTAATTTTTCCTAAATTTAAAAATAAAAAATCTATGAATTAATTGCAAAAATATCACATATTTTGTTCAAACCCTAGTTTACACATACTAGGTCCTTTTTGCGTATAAACACATTCAAAACACTAGGAAAAATATATTGCTAATTTAAGAAATAATTTTTTATTTTTCCTAAAAAATTTAGACAAAATTATACCAATTTCTCTAAATTTTTCAAATTATTACATCAATTTTGAAAAAATTCATTCCAAACCCTAGTTGTATCAACTAAACTCCCATTTACTTTTTAGTACTTTTCACATCATTTTCTAAAATTTTAGTTTCATAACAAACTCAAAAAATCAATATCAACATTAGCAATTCATAATATTTTGCACAAGTATTTTTGAAACATATTTAGTTGCATATACTAGCACCTCTTTGCTTCTCACAATATCACCTTACATCTCTTTCTAAATTGTAAAAATGATGTTCTTTTATTAACAAACTTTTCTTATATTTCTAGAAAATAATTAGGAAACCATAATAGGTCCTATCATATACATGAATGATGAAGTTTATCATATGTTAGTATAAAGTTTTATTCTTTACATTTCATGTTTATTTTTCATTACATGGGATGATGTTAAGTAATTTATCCTTAAATATGTTAATCCATCTCCTGCATCACCTCCCTTGGAGCCCCTTTCCCATATTGAGTCATGTTACATGGTTCATTTCACTCTTCCCCAAGTAACTAATCATTGAAAAAGATCCAAATTGATACCCTTTGTCCCTTCACCTTCTTGAGCCATCGATTATCTTTGCTCTCCTCCCATAGATACTATAGTTAAAGCTATTACTAAATGTGCTATTATGCCTCCTCCACTTACCTAGGAGCCCCATCACCTTGGTATTCCAACCCATCCTAGGCCCAACCCACCCACACAAGTATATTTTTAAAAGGCATATGACATTATTGATCAGTTATAGAACACTCTAGCTAAAATTTCCATGTTATAACTACTTCAAAAAGCTAATGTATTTAAGGACATTATTTATCAGACACACACTCAACCTTCTCTACCTATTGATTTAGAACCTTCTTATTTTGCATCAATGGTCAACACTTTAAAAACTATATAAAATGTAATTTATTTTAATAGTGAGGACAAATCTTCTCAAATAGTTATTGATTAATATTTTCCACTATTCATATAGTTACAAGTCAAACTAATGCAGTCAAGAGAGTTCTTATTGATAGTGGTTCTGGAATAAATTTATGTAATATCACATTCTTACAAGACATGGGCATAAATTTGGCATCAATTCAAAAAACATATAAGAACATCTAATTTTTTTATGATATACCATGATAGACATTGGGTACTATTACTTTCAATATCACAGTAGGCCCAAAAACTCTCCTAACATAGTTATAGGTCATGCCAGGTCCACTTCACTATAATATTTTGCTCAAAAAATCCTAGATACATACCATGGGTGTTATCCCTTCCACTCTCCATTGATGTATTAAGTTTCTCCATGACTTATATCTATACACATGTCTAGCAGATAACCAACCATTTAGATATTATCAACTTATAGAGTCATCTTAAACTATTTTTTTAAATGGGACACCATATCTCATAGTAAAACCACCACTTCATAGCATTTCTCTTAATAAAATACATACATATGAGGTTGGTGATAATAGCACTTCCCACACTACTCCACTTACAGTCACACCATCATAGTCATAGTAGCTTTAGCCATTCTATCTACTTCATCAATCATAGTTTTGACATTTCTTACACATCCACCATCATCGATAGTAGTACTAGCCTTCTAATTGATTCCATAGTTACTCCACTAATTATAGATATTTTGGTAGTATCATCTTATTCTACTATAGCTTAGGAGACTCATATAACATAGTTACCCCTTGTGGTAAATTTAGAGTTACCATATATACATGATGTTGATACAAATTCATATGCTTCTTTAGAGGATGATACAACATCCACACTCATAGATGACTATTTGTGTGGACTGAGCTTTACACCAATCAGCCTAGGAAAGTACTAAAATGAATCTAGAGCTCTCATCCCACATCCTACATCACTTTTAGCATCTCATACTATACTCTCAGGATATGCTCCACACTCATGGACACAAATAGATCACTTGGCATGTACAATTCACATGATTACATCCATGGATATAATGTCAATTATTCAGATTCAGGAAATCAGCACATAGCATCAACCATAGTTTATGTTACAAATATTACTTGACCATGGACTAATCACATTACCTATAGTATGACTCAAATCTATGAGCAAATTATCACATCAAGATGGTCACCCATTTTTTACTTTTCATAGGATTATAGGTCATGATACAAACTCATGTACAACTTTACATCATAGATTGGATAAACTATAGGATTAAGGCATTATTTGGATTATATCACTAGCACCAGCACTAGCTCCACCACTTCCACTAAATTCATCTACTAGCAGGACTAAATGTCCTAGAGTAGAGTTAGCATCTCCCCCACTAGAGCAACCTTTAGTTCACCTTTGGCATGATGACACCATAAACACAACATCTGTAGTATATGATTATACTTATGATGATGATCTTAAGGCATTTGATGATGGTCATGACCCTTTCCTCTATTTCCATCCCCAATAGGCTCCATCCTTGGATCCCTTCTCCCCATTAGCCTAGTCTTTTATATTTTCATGTACATATTACTTTACATGCATGCTTGTACATAGTTTCTTCTTAGTATTGATTATACATAATCTCTCTTACTTGATTATGCATAGTTTAAATATTTCTAAAAATAAATATATAAAAACATAATTTAAAAATACCAAAAAACATTTCAATTATATGCATCATCCATGTTTTACATTACTACTATCATGCTAGGACTTACATTTGCTATTTCATGTTATTACATGTCAATTTTTCTACATTACCATGCTTCACTTGATCTTCTTTGAGTGTGTGTAATGACACCTAGCTACTTGATTACTTCATTATACCCATTTAGGGGGAACTCCTACCTTTACAATCGAGGCACACAATGATATACATACCCACTAGAGGCATCTTCTACATGACTACACCATCCAAGTTTTGTCATTATTATACTACACACTATGAGTTATCATGATAATGTACATTATTTTATAGATTACATAGAATATTATATTGACATTTCACTAGTATTTATCACTTTTGTATCTCTTAGCATATACCTATTCTTGTACTACACATGTTTTTCATACTTTCACATTTGCTTTGATTAGTTCGATGTGCCTGTATCTTTCTAGTTTTTACATGCTTTCTATGATTGCTTAGCATAGCTTGTGTGATTACATTTTCTAGTTATTATTTGACTCCTACTTATGACTTAGGGCATTTTTCAATGTCCTTTTCTTTTATTCATGTGTTTGCCTTAGGACATTTGCCACTGTCCTTTGCTTGTACTCTTCTATGTGCCTATGGCCCTTGTGCCAACTTTGCTTGTTTCACTATGTATATATAGAATTTGAACATGCCTTCCATGCTTGTTTTTTTAGTTTGAGTGACATATGTCCATGTCCCTTGTTTGTGTGGTCCTTTGGCCATCTTTGTGTGCTTCTTTCTTATTTTATTCATTTATTGTTTACTTTTCAATGTGTGCAATGGATCTATATCATGCATTTCCCTTGCTTTATTGGATGCCATGATGGACATCATGCTTCATCCCTCCAGCTAACAACTAATATATAACATTTCTAGTTTAGTATTTTGCACATGATTTCACATTTTTATATCTATCTAGGCATAACCCTATTGATCTAACAATCTATCAATACAAACATTACTATATCTTGAAACATATTGCCAAATATCAATTGCTATATCATATATCTATACATCTTAACACTCTTGCAAGACTCTTTTCTTCTAAGGGAAATTATTATATGTTCATCATTCCTACCCTTAGAAGAGGGAGCATCAATCAGGGGTTTTTTCATAGAGACTAAAGCTCCTAATAGTCAAAATAGTAGCATTTAGACCACTCAGTTTATAATCTAGAGGTCAAACTAGTCAAAATAGAATTTAAAAATAGTGATAGTTCCATATCAGTAAATAGTTTTCACACTAGAAAATAGCATCAAAAATAGATAGTAGCGCTAAACATAGGAGTGTACACATTTTGGTGCTCCTATTCAGTTATAAAAACACTTAGGTTTTCTATAAATAGGCAAAAAAAATTAGTTTAAGGATAGTTTTTGCACTTTTAGATCTGTCAAATTTAGTAGTTTTAGTATAGTTTTTTCATATATAGGGGGTTATCATTGACAACATGATGGTTCTCACTTTCAGTTTAGATTAGGTAGTTGGTATAACTTCTAGATTAGAATCCATTTTCTAAACATCAATGATTAGGGGAAATATGCATAACACATTGATCTTCTTTTATTTTTGAGTTTAGTTTGTTCTAGGCATTCTCAATAGTTGTTGCCTAACTCCATCTATAGGTCGTTGGCATCATTTTTTGGGTTTAAATTTCATACAAGATTAACTTTTTGAGTACCTGAGTTCCCAAGTTAGATTTTATATAAACTTAGTACATCAATTTTGAAGTGGATTTCAAACAAGCCTAACCTTCATATTTTGAAATGGCTAAGAGTGGCCTAATTTCTATCATACATTTAGGCTATCCATGCCACATTGTCAAATTTTTAGTACATCCATGGGCTCTACGAGCCATTTCATATGACATCTATTCTATATTGGTATCACTACATAGCTTCACTTCATGGGGCAATGATAGAGCCAAAAGGCTAGCCTTTATATTCTTGAGACACCTATTTAGAGGGATTGGACACTTAGTCCAAACATTGATTGACACATGCATAATTCATTATCTTCACTTATTAGGCAATGATGGAGCTAAAGGGCTAGCCTTTATATTCTTGAGATTATTGAGCCACCTTCTAGGGAATTGAGCACTCAAATTTTTTCATGATATTACTCTTGATTCAACACATACTTAGCACAATCTAGCACAATCAATCATCATAATAGATTCACACTTCACATTGTGTTCTATCTATGCACATCCAACATCACACAACTTCATGAGATTTTCCCTCATAGGTAAGTTTAGGTATATTTTTTACTTTATTTTATCCTAGTATTTCACTTTGCTACATCACTAGAATAAATGGGGAAAATGTAGTCATATAAAATGTGAAATTGGATGACTTAGGCATGGATAATGACACCCAACCCATAAGTCCTCATTCTTGCTCACACAACCCTTCTAGGCTTTTCTTTCACTGATTCCCAATCATCTATAGCCTTCTAGACTTAGCTCTTTTCAACTCAAGAAAACCTTTCAATCCCATAACTATCCCTTTAGGTTTCATCCCCTTAAGACAACAACACCCAAATTGGATAGGAGTGTTGGAACCCAGGGTGTCTTATTTCCAACATTATTGTCCAAGTGCATTTTTACCTCTAACAGTCAAATTTTATTGAATCTTTATCTTTTTCCATATTAGCTTAATACAAGTTCATTTAACACATGATCATTAATTACCCTATAAAAGGCCATTTAAAGTCCATTTAGAAGGGTTGGTACTAATTTATAGGAAAGAAGCAAGAATACAAGCAAGTATACTCAATCACTCTTCCCTATTTTCTACATACAACCTTCCAAGAGAATTTCAAGCCTACTCAAGCACTCATACTAGTCCCTATTCATCCAAAGTACATCTAGTTTCACATCTAATTGCATATATCACACATAATTTTACTAAGTACTTTAATGAGAGTACTAAATTAGTTTGATCCCTCTTAAGAGTATTGGTATGTAGGTAGCATGCCCACACATGGGATGTGAAGTGTGTCTAGTGTATCTTTTACACACTAACCCCTTCTCTTTATTATTAAAATTTCCATTAAATTTTAATAATAAAGAGCTTATAGGGTTTTGAATACTAATTCAGATACACAATAAGCTCTGTAGGCTTTTAGGCATCAAAATTTCATAGATAGGGTCACACGGGCCTACCAAATAGAACCCAAAAAGATTTCAGCCTTAAGACAACAACACCAAAATAAGACTATATCACCAGATAATAGGGTGTCTAATTTAGATGTTTCTATCCAACCAAAAAATGAAGATTAGGAACCTATTCTAACCTATTTTCCAATCCTACCCCTCCAGTATCAAGCTTTGTCACATTCTGGATCAACTAGAATAAGCTAAGTTTTATTTTCTCTCACTTCTATATTTAGAAAAGGCAAAAATACTATATATTTACATGAATCAATAGGTTAATTAAATCATATCATTTACTAATTTACATTTCTCAGACCCATTTATTATTTAGGAATTAAACATCTAATTTTCTAAAATAATGTGTAACAACTATTGAAGGATTAGTGAATATATTGGTTAAGATATTCAAGCTCAAATTGATTCATAATTTTGATTGTGCATGAGTGTTTTCTTGGATATAGTTTTATGTGTGTGTCTAATAGCTACCTTAGATACTTCACTAGCCTAAGTTATAATCTCCTAATTAAGGTTGCATAACAGCTACTCTAAAAGGAGCAACCTTTATTTAAGGCTTATGAATTTCCTACATCATTATTTCCTTAGACTTCTTAGCTATGTCTTATTGTGTGTGTGAAATTACTACTAGCAATAGACATAGGTTTTAAAAGTAATTATACTTTTATAAACCAGCCAGGGGATTAGTTCCTAAAAACTATAGAATCTTTATTTTTTTACTTACCCATCCCTCCTTTTTTGATTTTTTTTCAGATCTACCCACTATAGATTAGCAACCAACCACCCATATAACTCACATAGAGATTCACTACCCTTATTAGGAAATATAACTCCATCTAAAAACCTTGTCAACAACATGTATGCCATATCCTCTATTCCATCAATAGGTTGAAATAAACCATATACCTATAACTCATACCCTAGAGTGGAGTCTACCTATATTGAGATCCTAAACTGTTAGAAGCTACCTCATTAAGGATTTTGGTGTGCATAAAACCCACATCAATAGATCTATATTGGTGCTAAAAAGAGGGACATCACCCTTGATAGTGGTAGTTATCTTTTGCATAGAGTTGCATTAGAGTCACCCAGGAGAGTGACTAGATCTAATTCCTAGGCTAGTTTATTAATCCCACAATTGAAAAATCATAGAAGACCTAGAATTGTGTTAATATCCCTAGTTCACAACAATCCCCTATAGTATGGAACCCTTTAATTTTTAATCAACTAATGGATCAACAACATCCCTAGCTACTTGGATCTATTATCTCCATCCTAGGAGATGTGCATTATTTGCCTCAAAATCCCAAAAAGTACTTTCCATCCTTTTCTCCTTCAAGATCAAGGACAATAGAGGAACATATCAAATCAATTAAAGATAATTTAAAATTAATGAATGTCATAGATGAGGATTTTGCATGTATATTATTTCCTTTTACTTTTATGGATGTTATTTATGATTGGTATTTAAATCTAATAGAAAATTCCATCACTTTTTGGGATGAATGTCAAGCAAATTTTCTTGCATAATTTAGATAGGTCACCAATCATGTTTTGGTATACCATCACTAACCTAGCATGAAGAGGGAACCTAATGAGCCCATTTATGTTTTCAATTTAAGATGGCAAAATATGTATAATTTGTTGATGCCAAGGTATAAATTAGAGGTGGCATTAACATTATAAATTTACAAGAACACCTTGGACCCTATCACTGATGTGTTCTTGAGAAGAGAAATTGTGGCTAAAACTTTGGTGTTATCATTAAAATATGATATCGCCATAGATAGATATATCAATCCTCAGATGATTAGAGTGCCTAATGTTAACAATGGTTTTCTAGCACTAAATCTAGTTCCACATGCAAGGTAAAATGTCTTGGTATTAAATTAGAACCAATTGTACACACTACCTCCACTAATGCAAATAACACAGTAGAATTTTGGCTAGTATCATTAGAACTATAAATCAACTACACTTCCCACTTCTATTTTACAATGTATAGATTCCACAAATTCATAACTAGATTCTATTCAAAAGATGGTTCAAAATCTGAGTAATGATTTCCTAAATATGCCAAGGAAGATGGGTAATGCAAATGGCCCAACTAGAAATCAAAATATTGGATTTTAGAGATATAATAGAACATTCAATAGGCCTAAATAACCTAACAAGATTTCAAAGATCAACATAAGAGAGATGGTTCTTCTTAATTGATATAGAATTCTCAATACTTCTGAACATGGTGATCTCAACTAAATTAAATTTTACGTAGCATTTGAAATATTTCAAAGAGAGGTAGTGTGTACAATTGGTTCTAATTTAAAATCATGAGTTCCTTTTTCCAGATGAAGATGACAATGATCCAGGGGACAAGATAGACAAAGTTCATGCTTTCTAGTAGTTTTAAAGAGCTTCATATAACCTAAGGAATAAGCATCCACTCACAACATCAACTCCTTCAAATACTATTTAAATTCATCCTAATCCTAAGGCAAATAATAATCCACCCTTCCAAAGGGAAATGATCAACAATAAAGCAAGGAAAAACCAAGCAAAGGAGGATATAATATTATTGAGGATATGAAAAAGATCAAGGTGAATATAACTCTTCATGAGTTAGAATAGATCACTAAAAATAAGGAGTTGATATATAAGTCTTTTATAGGGAAGATGCCTATTGAAAAATCAGAATCATCCATAGATAAATTGAAAGCATCTAACACTAACCTCATCTACAAGAGTAATCCTAAAGTTTTATCCTTTCTACTAATTATCTAGGCATTTAGTAAGAACATTCATAACTATTTAGTTGATTCTTGAGAATATGTAACTATCATGTTTACATCCATATGCTAAAAACAAGAGGATAGTTTCATAATTGGACAAAACAATGGTCACAATAGTTGGAGAATTGAACAATGTGTGCATTCAAGTAGCATCTGAGCCAAGATTCTAAATGACCATTGATATTCTAGTGGTGGGCATACCTAAAGGCTATGGTCTACTATTGAGTAAGGATTAGTCCAAAATACTTAATGGATATCTATCTATATACTTTTCTCATATATGGATACCATGGAGAGGAGTTGTAAATCAAATTAAAATTGATAGAGCTGAGAATGAAATATCTCATTATGGATTATAACATCAAGAATGAAGAGGTAAATCATGAGTTGTTTAGCCTTGGTATTTAAACATTTACTACTCAAAATCAAGTACAAAAGTTATAACCTAAAGGTTCTAATCAATTATAGACTTTACACTTTGATAGCACTAGATCCAAGCAAGGATCAGGCATAGGAATCAAATTGATTGATCTATAGGGTAAAAAATTCTTGGTAGCATATAGGTTACAATTTCCATGCACTAAAAATAGAGCTAAGTATGAGGCTCTAATTTTAGGATTGCATTTTTTACTCAAGAATAATATGAAGCAAATATTAGTATTTGGTGACTCAGAGCTGGTAGTCAACCAAGTCAGAAATAAATACCAATGAAAGTTGTCTTATTTGAAGAGATACAAGCACACAACATAGGACCTAATTGAAATATTTGAATCTTTCAACATTTTATCACTTCCCAAAAAAAAAAATCAAACCATTGATTTATTAGCTACTATTGCTACTAATCTAGAGCCACTACAAGAATCTAAGGTAAAAAAGTTCTCAATTGAATTGGTACCAAGTCCTTCTATTATAGATAATGTAGAAAATTTTTAAGTCTTTGATGATGACAAATAGATTATTCAATTTTTAACCAATTCAAGGGAATTCAAATCCTAAATCATTGATGACAAGGAAATTAATCAAAACTATCAAGAGGAATCAAACAAAAAGGACATTCTCCATCTCAGAGAGAATCAAATTCTAGTTGGTTTGGTCTCCTTGGAGAGACCATTTGACATAGATCCTTAGTTATAGTATCTAAGATAGCTAAAGGTTAGTGAATAATACTTCAAAAATGAAAATCTAAGAGATGAGCATAACCCACGTTATGTAAATATTGGTCTCAGTTGCACCCCAGAAGAGAGGCAGTGAGTGAAGGATTTAATTGCTCAATATAGGGATGCCATTGCTTGGACATATGAAGATCTAAAATTTTATGACCCTCAATTCATGACTCATATTATTCCATTAAATCTATATCACAAACCATTTAGATAGAGGCAAAGACCAGTCAATCCTATTCTAGAGCCTCTCATTCAGAGAGAAGTGGAGAAGCTTTTAAATGTAACAATCATCTTCCTAGTCTGACATTCTACTTGAGTGGATAATTTGGTCTCATTAATAAATAATAATGGTGAGATCAGATTATGTGTCAATTTTAGGAACCTAAATAAGGCTTCTAAAAAGGATAATTATCCCCTACCTTCTCTAGATGAGGTAATACAAATAGTAAGTGGTTCTGCAATGATGTCCTTCTTGGATGGATTTTTAGGCTAAAATTAGGTATTGGTGCAATCTAAAGATAGAATAAAGATGGAATTCACCATGAAATGGGAAACTTATGCATATAAGAGGATGTTATTTAGACTAATAAACATAGGAGTGACCTTTCAACATGCCATAGATCACACTTTCAAAGGACTGAAAGGAAAATGCATAATCACTTACATGGATGATCTTACAAGATTTTCAAAGAATAGAAAATACCACATAAGTCATGAGAATTCCATATTCAAAGGATGCATAAGGTTCTATATTTAATTAAACCCAAATTAGAACATATTTGGAGTGATTAAAGATAAGCTTTTGGGGCACATCATCACTAAGGAGGGGATCACCATTGATCTAGATAGAATTGAGGAGATTTCAAAAATTTAGCCACTAAACAACAATAAGAAGCTTAAATCATTCTTTAAAAAGTTTAAATTCGTAAGAAATTTCATCTCAAGATTCAAAAATATCATCAAACGTTTGAGTGCCATGCTCAAGAAATATACCAAAATAAAATGGACAGTTAAAGCCTAAAAGTCCTTTTAGGACATTAAGGATGTAATATCACAAGCTCCAATTCTAATTAGTCTAGATTTTAATAAATATTTCTACATATACTCATTTAATTTAGAGCATATGATTGTTTTTGTCATTACATATAAGAATCCAATTTTTTTCATGATCATAAACCTAAAAGATGTAAAACTTAGGTATTCTATGATTGACAAACAAATTTTTACCCTTGTCAAATAATGAAGAAATTTCAACATTACATTTTGAGGAATAAAGTCATTTCCATCATGTTTGATCTTGTTGTCAATCTCACCCTATCATAGAATGAGCTAGGAGAATGATGAGGAAAATGGATGGCCAAGCTACAAAAATTTGACATAGAGATCAAGATTGTAAAGATTATTTGAGGGAAAAGCATTGTTCAGCTTCTGACTAAACTTTATCCACACATCATAGTTAAAGAGGTATGTGAAGCTCAAGTATCTAAAGGAGAATGGTATACTAATATAATATAGTATTGAATTATAGGAACTTATTCCTTAGAACTCAATAGAGATAGGAGAATAGCTTTAAGGCTTAAAGCTACTCATTACATGATCAATAAGGGAGTATTCTACAAAATAAATTATGAATTTATTTATCTCAAGCATGTATCTATAGAGGAATCTAAAAAAATATTAGAAAACTTGCATCAAAAGATAGGCAATGGTCATCCTTTTGGGAATATGATAGCCCATAAGATATTGAGAATGGGCTACTAATGGCCAATAATTTTCAAATATGCTCACACTCATGAGAATGTGTCATGAATGCCAAGCTTTATCCAAGAGAAAAGTGCATGCAACAATGCCTCTACAGTCAGTTTTTAAAGGAAGGCCATTTATCTAGTGGGGTTTAGACTTTATTGGCATCATCAACCTAAATTATTTATTAGGACATAAATTTTTACTTACTTTTGTAGATTATTTCACTAGAAGTATTGAAGCCATAACCACAAAGAATTACACAACATAAGATGTGATTCACTTTTTGGAAGAACACATAACAACCAGATTTGGCATACCCATATCTTTGGTTTATGACAATGGACCAAATTTTATATCAGTGTAATTTACTAAGTGGGAACATGATAACCAAATTACTATCAAGTTAGATTCTAACCATTACCCTCAGGGAAATGGACTAGCAGGATCAATGAATAAAAATATGATCAATGCAATTAAGAAGTTAGCTAGAGATAAGCCTAGGGACTACCACAATTTATTGAAGTATGCTCTTTGGGGAGATCAAACTAGACATAAGAAATCCCTTAAATTTTCACATTATTCCTTGATTCTTCCATTTATATTATGTCCAATAATCTAGGACAATACAACTCAACCCAAGGAATATAAATGGACCCTAAAAATATTAAGTTCATTTCTAATCTACCTGATCCTAGAAATTAGATTGATATTAAAATTTTCTTGAGACATGTAGGGTATTATATACATTTTATATAAGACTTCAATAAAATAGTTTCACCTATGTTTTCCTTTCTTACCTAATATAGTGAGTTCTTATGGACTAAAAACTGTCAAAACTTTGAATTAATAAAGGGAAAATTAATTTCTACTTGAATCCTAAAAGGGCCTAACTAGGAGAAACCATTCCACATTCATATAGATGCCTCTAATAATGCTATGGGGGTAGTCCTAGGATAAAAATATGAAGAAGGAAAAACATATGTTATCTATTATATAAATAATAATCTCAACTCCACTTAAATAAACTATACCTCCACTAAAAAATAATTCCTAGATGTTATATATGCAATGAACAAACTCAAGCATTACATCACTAGATACAAGATCTTTGTTTACATAGATCACTCAGCCATGAGATATTTAATGAATAAAATAGTGGTAAGAGGTAAGATCATTATATGATTATGACTTTTGAAATAATTTTACATTATCATTAATGATAAAACTATAAAATTAATGTGGTTGAATTTTTATTGAGGTTAAATGTTTTAGGTGAAGAAGAGCCAATGGAAGACAAATTTATATATGAGTAGTTATTCACAGTTTTAGCACATTAACCATGGTTTTATAACATGGAGAACTAATTAAACACAATTAAGTGTCCTTGAAACTTTACTCATAAGTAAATGAAACATGCAATTATAAATAATTCTCATTTTAAGTGGATTAATGGTTTTTTATTTGAGTTTAGACCTAATTAAGTGATATGTATGTGTGTAAGATAGGATGAGACCTATGAGATCATTAGGGATTGTCATTATGAACCTAGAGGAGGCCATTTATTAAACCAAGATGACTATCCATAAGATATTTTTATCTAGGTACTATTGGCATTCACTTCATAGGAATGTGCAGAGAGATGTATGGTAATATGATTCTTTCTAAAGGATGGGAAAACCCACATTGTTTAATGAAATGCCTCTCCATGCTCAAGTGGTTTTAGGACATTTTGAGAAATTGGGGATGTATTTTTTTGGCCCTATAAATCCACCATATCAAGGGAAGGAATATATATTTGTATGAGTAGATTATGTCACCAAATGGGAAGAGATTCAAGCTCTCCCATTTGTAAGAGAAGAGCTAGTTTTTGAATTTTTTTATTACAAAATTATGCAATGGTTTGGAGTACCAAGAGCCATAGTATCTAACCAAGGTCCCAAATTCATGTCTAATATGATAAAATACTTCATATATCACTAAAAAATCATTCATTGGAAGTTATATCCATATCATCTATAGGCTAATGGATAGGTTGAACTTAACAATAAAGATTTAGAGAACATCTTGATTAAGATAGTCAACATTAACATAAAAGATTGGGCAGAAAAACTACTTGGAATGGTATGGGATTATAATACCACATGAAAATACACCATAGATTTTTCACCTTATGAACTTGTGTTTGGAAAGAATCCTCTACTCCCCATAGAATTTTAATTGTAGACTGTGATCAAAATAACATAAGTGGGCATACATCTTAATGAGGCATAGAGAGATAAAATTCTTCAACTTAATGTATTAGATAAGATGAGAATAAAATATTTTTCATAGATAAAATTTATAAAATATTAGAGTAAGTAGTGTTATTACACCCATATCAAGGAAATAAGATTCAAAAAAGGAGACTGGGATTTTATATTTGATTACAATTTTAACACTTCAAAAGAAAGCTCGGGACTAGATGGTTGGGACCCTATCAGATAGAGAAGATATTTGTAAATGGATCAATTTTAATTTTTCTCATAGAAGGAAATAAGAGGACACTTTTAGTCAATGGTTATAGACTAAGACTATCATTAGCCTCCAAGCAAGGAGGAATTTTTAAAGCAAATTTAGTCTCAAGATGAATTTATCTATGAAGGAGAACCTTATTCTTCCATCATAGTCAAAGGATGAGAATTGAAGTCCAATTGAGGGGAAATATTGAAAACTATAAATGGCGGTACTCCTCCCAATAAATGACAAGGATTGAAAACCATAAAAGGTAGTCCTTCTCCTAAAAAAATGAAATGTAAAAAAAATAAAGATAAAGATAAAATGAAAAGTTGAAAACCAATGATAAAAAATTCTCAAGGATAAAAGTAATAAAATTGAATTTTTTACTATGTTGTATGTGATCTTTAATTAACTTATGTGGTCTAATATTTTCAAGTCAAGTGGTATCCTAATGATCAAAGACAACATCACATTAAATTTAGTTATTTTGTAATTTATTATTTTATGAATAGGGTTAAATTTAAGTTTTCAAATATCATATATATCCATCTTTGAAGGAAGATTTTGCCTAAAAATGGAATGTTTCCTAAAAATAAGGGGTACAAAAAAGGGGTCCATTTCAAAATTTTAAAGTGTCTTTTTTAAATCAAGGTATTATGTATCATAAGGATATGATATTTTAAAAAGAAGAATGATGTCATCTTCATGCATAATTGGCAATCATGAGAGGAGAAAGTAATTGAAAGGAAAAATGATAGAATATATCAAATCAAAACCTTCGAGAAATTAATTGAGGGATTTATTTTTTATGTAAACTAACACATGGAAAGGATGAAGGGAAACATTTTAAATCTTTTCCAAGTCACCCTACATGTGTTGATTAACCACTTTTTGAAGAATATTTTCGAAAAGAATCAAGAGAGAAAGCCTACCTAAGCCTTAGAGAACATTTGCCTTTTAGGTCATCAAGTACTTGACTTGTGATGGATAATATGGGTCTCTTTCCTATGATTCCATGAGAATTATCACATATTTGAGATAAGGTATGCATAAACCTAAATATAAGGCGATTTTTCCTTTTTTTTGCTAGGAACCATATAATTCATAGCATTGAAACATATAAGAGGAATGAATTAAATAATACACCATGGTCTTATTTATCTTATTTTAAATATCATTTCATATAGGATCAGAATAGAGAGGCTACTTGGGAAGCATTCTTGAAAAAAAATGAAAAATCAGCCTAATACAAGGAGAAGATCTCTTTATGAAGCCTAAAAACTAAGGTCTAATACAAAATAGGAGAATCCCATTGAAAGGCCATCTATAGAGATAATAAAGAAGGGGAAATTGAGAAAAGGCGTTTCAAAATAAATCTCTAAAGTTACTCTAGATCCATATACTAGTCAGTAACCTATAGATATCTTTGACAAAGAAAAATGATATTTAGAGGTAACTTCACCCAAGATTAGAAGGAGATATGCTAGAAGAAGAAGAGATAAATAAGAGTAACCTCGACCTAAAATTTGGCCAAGAAGAAGAAGATTGATCATGTAGGAAGATGAAGACAAAGAAATGGATGTTGTTGAAATTATAGGGAATCTAAATTAGGGGCCTCTTATGGAGATTCTAAGTGTTGAAATGGACCCTGTAGATGAAGAAATTGAAGAAGTTAGACATTAATAATTTAGATAAGAATCTTTAGTAGGGATTAAAGAGTTATAAAATATGGTAGAGGCATTTGAAGAATTTGTATAAAAATATTATCCACCTTAATCTTCACTAGCATCTTCATCTTAGGCACCACTTGATAGATGGAAAGCCATAATGGAAGAAAATTAATTTCACTCCTCCAATCATGATGAGCAATTAGAATTGCAATAAGCCCCCCTCCTCTCAATGGTTGAAGCTACTATAAGGCATTAAGAATACTAAATTTCCTTCCTTATGATTGAAGTTGTAAGGTAAGGAAAATAATATTTCACCTATATAAAAATAATTAGAAGAAGCAAAGAATAAATCATTAGAAAAAGATATTGTGATAGTATTATTGAAAGAAAAGGTAGTTAAGCCAAAGATCCAAGTAGACCAAGGGGTTCAAACATAATTGTCTTATCATGAAATTATGACCACTTGGAATGAAACTTTCCAAGAATTGATAAGGTTCAAAATATAAAATAGGGAGTTAAAATTATAACTTGAAGAGTCAAAGAAATAAAAAGAAAAAGTAGATTCTACCCTTCAAATATCCTGTAAACTAGGAGAGACATTTTCAACATGTATAAGGCCATATGTAGAATATAATCCCTTCCTAATAGAATAGTTACATAGGTTGAAGTTATTAAGATTTTTTTTTGGTCTACCTTATAATGTGAAGGATGAGGAACTTATCAAGGTTTATGTGAGTATTTCCCTAGAAAATCAAAACCTCATGTGTGAATTTATTATATGTTACTACCTCATAGGACATATCTCTAGATTAATGATCAATCTTTATTTAGGAAAATCCCATCTCAAAACCTTCATTTCCACTTTGAGGAATCAAATTACATGGGATGAAAGGACTAATGACTATTTTCATAAAGCAAGGACTATAGGCCTATACACGATATCCTAATACCCTAGTGGGGAAAAACTCATTACATAATTCAAATATTTTTTAATCAAACCATGCATAAGAATTTCCTACAAGCCTTATAGAAGATCATCTTAGATTTTGAAAGTTACATCTAGTGCCATTTTGATGAATCACTAGTAGCATGTGAAAAATGGTGGGACATACTAAACATTCAATATTTATATGTTTTTAGGTCGGACTTGATTGTATCATCCATCCTCACTAGTTTGATAATGTGAGTTGATTTGGTTCACTCAAACTCATCAAGTTATAAGTATGATTGGGTTGCATAGCTAAGCTAGTCTCAACTACCAAGTTATAATCCACCTTTTTTCTAAGGTTAGGGGCATGGGCCATCCTATCTCTCTATATATATCCTTATATATATGCATTTCATATATTTATAATTTTTCTAATCTTAGTTTTAATGATTCATAATGATATATCTTTCAAATAAATTTACCAAAAGGTAATATGGTTGCATCATTACACATGTGTACTCCTAAGCCTTACTCTCTTTCAATTTCAATCATTTCATTTTTTCCAATTTCACATTATATACACTGATTATATACTATAACATGATTTTGGTTTTAGGTTAGTTACCATAAAATCACTCTAGTTGGACTTAAGAAAATACAAGGTATGTATACACACCCATGTAAGCATTCATTTCCTTTAAACTAGAAATTTCATTACTAGACTCAAAAGGGGGGATGTAAATTATATTTATGAACTATATATCACCTCATTCTTGTACACTTTGAAAAATTAGACCTTAGATATTCATCTCAATTCTATACCTTTACCACTTTTAAAAGTCTTGCATCTACTCTCTATTGTGCCCCTGGCCTATCTATTAGTCTAACTAGTCTTGTGTTAATGACCCATGCCTTCTATCTTTCCTAGAATGTTTAAAAGTTATTTATCTTATGCTTTTAAAATTTTTGAGTATGTGACTATTTTTATACTCCCTATAAATTTTCATCTTAAGAAGACATCTACATTGATACAAGTGCCATGTTTTGACACAAGTGTCTAGTGCCCTAAAGTCATCTAGTTTGAAAATGAAATGTATCCTAATAGTCAGTATAAGTTATTTAATGTGGTATATTCTAATGATAGGATTAATATAAATATAATATAAACCCTCATTAATTCTACACCTATAAAATACCTATATCCATACCAAAGAGCATTCAATTAAATAAATCTTCCCTATTTCCTCCTATTTCCATATCAGTCATAGGGACATCACATATACAGGTCTAAAGTAATGAAGGAGTAGCCTAAGAGTTATATTTTCCAAGTTAAAATTTAGGTCATTTATGTGCTTTATTATCATAGCTTTCATAGTTCACACATAATCTAGCACATAGGAGATAAATCCATAAGTCTAAGTCCATCTTCGAAGTATTGGCTATGTAGGAAACACTAATTCATATAGGGGTGTTTGAGGATACTAATGAGTCCATTATATGGTTCATTATATCCAAGTAATAACCATGTTATCCCCTAATAATATCTCTTATTAAATGGATATTATATGTATTTATAACTTATTTCTAGTTTAAAATTAATAATCGGTACTTATATCTTGGTTAGCATGTGTGAGTCAATGTTACTTGTTTTTACCACTATGTTTTAACTCTTTACATGGTAAGCCTTCAGTTTTGCATGTATGGGTTTTATAAATGTACCATGATTGAATGCTATGGTTTTTTGGAAATTAATCATACCTTTGAAGGCAAGCTTGGCATATGTTAGAACCATCTAGTTAAGTTATAGAGTATAATTCTCAAGCTCTAAAGTCCATCAGGAAAAATTTGAAGTATAACAGGTGGAGTTTTGGAATGAAATAGGAGATTTATAGAGTTCAATAGGTGAGTTCTAGAGTCTAACAAAAAAGTTTTAGATTTCAACAATTGATTTCCAAAATCACTCCAGTCCAACACAAAGCTTTTGAAAGGAATTTTTATGATCATACAATGTTGTATACACCCTAGATAGAGTGGCATGGCCTTTTCAAGACACCCATGGGTCATAGAAACACTTATCTCATATAAAATTCTATTTTAGAAATGATACTTGTAGTATTATTTTGTAAAGAGTATCATTATAGGTATTTTTGGATTTTAGGTTACCAAATCAGAACATATTGTAATCATAAAGATATTAAAACTAGATGGAACCATGCATCCAAATATGCCATATCTTCCATCATTTCACCTTGAAATGTGGGAGATGGTTGAAACTCTTTTTATATTTTGAAAATATGTTAGATCATAATTGTAATCTTGTTATCATGTTAGTTTGTTTTGGACAACATTTGTGGGAATATTGTATTAGAAAAATGCCTTCGTATTATTGGAGGTAGTTAGTTAGAGAATGAGAATGTTAGTAGCAAAAAAGAGAAGACAAACTAGTAAGAGAGAGTTTTTGTTCCTATATTGTAATCTTTCTTTCTAGAATTGATGAAGCTTTGAATTTTCCTAAAAGACTAATTGTGATTTATATCATGTGCCAAGGTAGAGAAAGGGTCCACTCACCCAAGGAGGTAATATTCTTGCATGGTATTTATTTATGTTTATATTAATTATCATTTAGTAAGAGAAAATTTTTGTTCCTAGATTGTAATCCTTCTTTATAGAATGGATGAAGCTTTGAATGTTCCTAAAAGACTAAGTGTGATATATATCCTATGCCAAGGTAGAGAAAGGACCCACTCACCCAAGGAGGCAAGATTCTTTCATGGTATTTATTTATGTTTATATTAATTATCATTCAATTATTTTAAGAGTGTTTAAATTATAATTATGGTTTATTTAACCTAAAGGTTTTTCTCTTTGTGTATGTTTATTTCTAGTTACTATTTACATCTTTTTTCCAACATCCTTTTTCTAAAAAGCATTTCATTTAAAACAAGCCCAATTCAATAGATATATTAAAGAGTGTTTCCTTTGATAATCAAAGTGTGTTTGTTTATCATGAAATTTCCTTGATATAAAAGTATGTTTATTCATAAGTAAGAGTGTTTCCTTTTCAACATTATAATTGTATATAGTGTGTGTTTTTTAAAATTAATTAGATAGATTTTAACTTGGGTTGATTAGATTAAGACCTTAGAGCTAGTTGATCCAAAAAACCCCACCAAATCCCAATTGATAGTAAAAAATTGAACACCTTACTGCATAAAACTATTATACATCAACCCTAGTTATAATGGCATCAAAAAAATTAATTGTTTAAATGAATGGGTTGATGACACTAGTCAATAGATTGACACCATGTGCCCACTAACTCCTTTTTCTATAACCACTATGAAGATGAAAAATTAGGGTTTCATCATTTGACAAGTGATAGTCCTTGAACTAAATATGAATAAACCAGAGTGAAGGAGATGATGAAACCATAAGCATATAGGTATTTTCATCCTATTTTAATAGTTATTCCATACTAAACACCTATGTTTGATCAAGACACTAGCATCAACGCAACCATCTCAGGATAATACAAGTGTCCTCAGCTACAAATGCACTTAATCTAAAATTTTGTAACTGTTATAGAATATTCTTCCAATCTGCTTCCTTTATATTCTAGATATATATTTGTATTAGCATCAAAACCAACTATCTTATTTTTATTATGATTGCAACATCTAACATAGTTTTGCTTTCCATTTTTAGCATATCTCAACATAATAAATTTGTATATGTTCTAAGTTTTGAAATTAATTAGCCTACTATAGATATATTTATCACCCTTGTTCTTATTAATTTCTATATTGTTAACCCTATCTATAGATAGTAGGATCCACATCTAATTTTAAGGTTAAATAATACCTATAAAACTGAAATGAGAAACAAACATACTACAGGGATATACATTTTTAAAAATGTGTTAGTATTTAGACATGAAACATGTTATTTTAGAAATAATAATATCTATAAGCATGAAATACAAGTTTAAAAATAAAAATTACCAAAAATGGAAAATCTTCAAAACATAATGGTTAGTTAAAAGGCCTATATATTCAAAAACTTGCCAAAAATAGAAATCATTTGTACAAATTGGTTTTAGATATTTTTAAGCTCTAGATTCATGGTGATATAATTCATCTATAAAATAGTTAATTATATGAACATAATGAGGGGATGGAAAAAATAATAGCGGGAGTTGTAGTAGGTCAAGTTTGGGTTAGTTTTGAGCATTTTTGTGTTTTTCTTCAAATTTTTAATTTTAACTCAAATTAGATTTGAAATTTTGTTACATGAAATTGTTTGGAAAGGATGTTAAATTAGGAATATGTTAATTTTTTTTAGATTTAGTTAAAATTTTGGATTTTAAGGGGATTTGGGTAGGACGTGGCTTCATGGAAAAACTACCAAATTGGGAAGAAACTACTAGTCTTCACATACTAATGGTAACAACTTCATTGAGACAGCAAAAAACCATTATGGTTAGTATACAAGGTAGTGAAACAAACATAATTTGTGAAGTATTTTATAAATAGTCACTATTAAAGATGAAACTACAACTGAGATTCAAGTTAATTTAATAATTGCTACTTATTAAAGGAGGTAGTTTCATCATACTCTAAAAAATCAAGATTTTTGGTCAATTTTGAAGTAATAAAAGTGCTAGGGGATGATTTATGGTGTATTATATAGTAGAGAGGATACATATGATATATCCAAACCATGGATCAGGAGTAGATACTATATATTATAAAATTCATGATGGACAATGAGTTGACCATCATTGACAGATCTAGGATCCTATAGATTGATTAGGTGGATATCATACCCATATCAAATAGACTCTTATGTGTTATTTTCACATATTGGGATGTAGATTGGAACACTTTATAATTTCCATAGGATATTTGAGATTGGACCATCACTCTCATGGATGTCTAACAGATTTAGGTTTGTTGATGGCAAGTTCATTGGTGATATTGGGAGATGTGACTGATAGGATATACGCTACCAACTAGGTAGACACTTTAAATAGGCTAACATATCTAATGTTGTTGAGAAGGTTGGGGTTAGACTTTAGATTGTTGATGGATATAATATCTTGAATATTTAAAAGTTCATTATTTGGATATTTGCCTCTTGACTTATGGGAGGTAAGGGCATATAAAGGTTACTATACATTTGATCTCATATTTTCAAGGATATTGAGGAGAGAGGTTTATGATTATCATGGTCACATGAGATATTAGGCCACACATATAAATATCACTACATGATTATGTGGATTCAAGCATTATTTATCATTTATCCCATGCTTATTATGAGTTGGGTATATGAGAGGATGATCTCATATCAGAGAGGGATTTCTATGATGTATGGGATATTAAATCCTTGATATGGACATATATAGTGTCATTGAAATATTTACTCCACATGGTCAAGACACTATTAGTGGTTGATTTAGTAACCTTACCATATCATGGATGGTGGTTCAAAGGGATAATGATGGAGTATAATTTTTGGTAGATGTAGGAGTGATGCATGTTAGGGATAGATAGATCCATGTGGAGAGGCACACTATTAAAAGGTTTCCATAGTAGTTTGGGTTATTTTTCATTGGAAACCTCCATGTACCCCCAATAGTGAATAGGGGCATTAGAGAAGACAATGAATCTAGACTTGAGATACTAACATGGCATCCATTAACACTAGGATTCCCCATTTTGATGGTGGATATGATGAGGGGATCTTGAATAGGACCACAATAGTATCTCTTTGAAGATCAAGAGGTTATATACTTGTGTCCATTCTTGTGGCACTACCAATGGAAAGATAGTAGAAGATGTCATATCCACCACCACCACTATATTAGCATTTACCAAAGCAATAGTAGCTATTTGGGCCACCATCACCATCACCCCAATAGGATCCTTTGTAGAAACAATAGGTGGTGGGTAGAAAAGGAATAGAAGCAAGAGAAGAGGATGAGGAAAGACATGAGGGGGACATCCTAGAGGATGAGGATGAGGTAAGGTATAAGGATGACTTGAATCCATACTAGCATGAGGATTATATAGGTAAAATATTTTATTAATTCATTTGAGCTCTTTACATATTTATTTTGTTTAGCATTATTACTTAGTTAATATATTAGTTTTTTTAATATGACAAAGGATTTGATGCCTCTCTATTTATTTTTTATTATAGAGACATCTATTGGATAGAGGAACATGATCAAGGACATATTGGTCAATCTTTCTATGTGTGAACTAGAAAGACAAGGGCTCAGTTACTAGTAGAGTCAGGAATCCCTATCAAGATAGCCAGGCATACCCACATATTTTCCCCGTCATATCATTCATCTTTGATTTTATCTATTTATGTAGAGAAGATCACCACACTATGAGTGGGGATATTATGGTAGGGGATTAATTTTAAACTCTATGTGGGATTTTGGTAGGTAGAGGAGGTTAAGCTACCTTGAGTGGATAGACAAGGAGAGATACAGTTTCCCAAGAGGTAACAATAGGAGATAACCTAGGAGTGAGAACCCATGGTACTCCTCAACATCATGGCATTCTCAGAGGATGAGGATGAGATCCTATGGCTGCTTATTTCCACATTATTTTTTTATTTTTTTGATATTTTGAGACATATTTTCCCTCTATGGAGGTGGATTGTACTAGAGAATCAATTATACAAACATTAAATTATTATGACATATATATGGAAATATTATGGTTTATTTTAGTGAATTTGCATTTATTTGTTATGTGTTTAATTTTCATGTATGCTCTTTTATTTTATACACTTTAAATGACTAGGCATGTGATGATATAACATGAATCTCTTACATTTTTGGTAATGTTATGTAAAATACTTATATATGTGAGATTATGAAAATAAAATGTATGTAAATGATATAATATAAAATGATAAATATGTGTAAAACTATAAATGCACTAATAATTGTTTCGTGCGTGATTACTGAGTTTTTTTTTTTCCATAACATATGACTTTCAACTTACAAGAGAGAAATAAAAAGGGAGTAGGCTATGCATGAGATGGTAAAATGAAAACTATACATCCAAACTTCACGTGGAAAAGGAAAATTCCCTAATCCTTAAGAACAAAAGAGGAAAATGAAATTCTTTATAAAATTACAAAATACTAACTTCACTAGTTTTATCTAAAGGTAATGAGCCTTGATAGAATTAGTAGATGGGATAAAATTATCCTTTTCAGCATAGACATATAAACATGGTTTTTGAATAAATTTTATGAGACACTTTCTAATTTGACATTATTTTTGCATTTTATTTTTAACCTCTACACTTAGTCTCATGTGACTTGAAAGATGAATGGGCTCACCCAGGGTTTTTTTTAGTGGCAAATATTTGCTAATTCATGAATATTCCATTTTCCTCAATTTGGTTTTGGTAAATTTTTGGACCAGTAAAGAGCACTAGGTTACTTAAACTTTTAGGTTATAAATTAGATATATCGGTCATCTCACCTAACATTTAAAACTAATTATAAAATTATGAGTATAAATCACCATGTACTTAAAGGGCATTCTAATTTATTTTTTCAATATATGTGACATACCCTAGATTCCCGTCTACCCATTCTAGACACTAGACTACATGCTCTAGACGCTAGACTGCATACTCTACATACTCATTTTAAAAATAGAAAAAGGTCATAATATATGTACTTTATTCTAATAATTCTTGTATATTTGGATTCCTCTTGAAAAATTAGATAATTTCAAATAAACAAATACCTCAATCTGACTTTGTATGCAAAATTTATGCCCATTTGACATTCTAGACATTGTCCAAAGCTAGTGGATGGCATCTATAGCCTGTGGATGTTTATCGATGGTGTCTATAGAATCTAGACCATGTCCAAATATTATGGATGTCCTCCAAAATTTGTGTACACCATTCACGGGCTCTAGACACCATCCACTAACTTTAGATAGCACTTAGAACATCAAATGGGCATAGATTTTGCATATAGAATTAAATCAAGGTGATATTTTTTAATTATCTAATTGTTTAAGAGGAATCCAAATATGCAAAAACAAAATAGGATAAAATACATAAATTATGACATTTTTTCCATTTTTCAAATGAGTATATAGAGCATGTAGTCTATCATCTATAGCCCATGGACATCATCTAGAGACCCTAAATAGAATCTAAAGACTCTAGATAGTATCTAGAGTCTATAGACATCATATAGAGCCTTTGGATGTTGTCAATATACTCTAGACAATGTCTAGAGGCTCTAAATAGTGTTTAGAGTCTATGGATGTTGTCCACAAACTCTAGATGTCATCCAAAGCCTTTGGACATTATCTAGGACCTTTAGATATTGTCCATGGGTCTTGGATGATGTCTAAAGTTTGTGAACACTATCCATAGAAACTAAACACCATTTAAAGCCTCTAGACACTACCAAAAACTTTAGATAGCATTCAAAGTCTTTAAATAGTGTCGAGAGTCTATGGACATCATCCATAAATTTTAAACACTATCTAGAGCCTCTAGACACCATCCAAGGCTTTTAGACACTGTACATAGGGTCTAGATGCTATCCACAAGGTCTGTATTTCATCTACAAGGTTTAGACATCATCTAGAGGGTTTGGATAGAGTTACCTAAATATTATGGTCAAGTGACACCTAAGATTCACCTTTCTAATGAAACTAGTTTCCCTTCAGTTTGCCAAGAATTCAGAATGTACTTTTCAATATTTGATAGAATTTTACATAGGTATTTTTTATAAGGGCCCTAAAAAAACCTTGGGCTCATCACCAAAGACTAGATATTAGTGAGTAAGGGCACTTCCAATTTTTAGTGAAGGGAGAGGGGTAACATGATTTTTATTTACATAAGATTTTTATTTTCATAGGAGTGTATTTATTTCTATAATTCACATATTTTTAATGTTCTTACCCCCAAATCTTAGTACTGTGTAACCAGTAATATGTAAGGGCTCATCACCTAAGACCAATATAGGCAAGAAAGTTTACTTGATTTTTTACATGTTAATGTTTTTGTTTCACTAAGTTTTGTCTATTTTAATTTTAAAGGAAAATAGAGAGAAGGATGGGGATAAGTGATTAGAATGAACCTAGATTTGGTTTGCACACCGCATCCAGACATTTTGAGCACTCCTCTTTGGTTGGGGAGGACTACCTATAGATAAGAAAACACTATCACAATATGTTTATTGGTAGATAAATGAGTGGGTTGCCAAGCTACGTGATTTTTCTAGGAAGTGTGAAACTTCCCTAGAGATGATAGTCCACTTTTGAGAGGCAAAAGAATAATAAATAACTGAAAGAGAGTGAAAGAGAGATAAAATTACCATTTTTAACATGTTCATAGTAGAGAGTGATAAGGTGCAAGTGAAGTGCTTTTTTAGTTTTTTAGAAGTTGTCTAGGTAGGTTTTAAAGAGGTTAGGAAATTGATAGTCATCAACATCAGAAAGAGAGTGACCGATATCGATCAGGCTATCGAGGTCGGTAATGAGGTAACCAATATCGATTAGGCTGTGAAGGTTGATAAGGGAAATAATTATTTTGGAGGTTATAGAAGGCTTTTCTAGATCTGGGAAATAGTTTGGATCAAGTCAAAGAGGTTGAGAGAATTAGGAGAGGGAGTTTATGGCTTGGTTAAGTCTAGTCAAAGGTTTGGTATGCATGTAAGGAGAAACAAGCAAGGAAGCTTTATAACTCCCTCACGAGGGTATGATTAGAAGTGTGTAAAGTAGTATAGGGTAGATATAAAGAAATAAAAGAATAAATATTTAAGTGACCTATAATATCAGTGATATACTTAGCTATGGTGGTCACTGAATGATAAGTGCCGGGTTGATAATCCCTATCAGGGAATTTGAACTTGAGTGCCTGAATATAAAGAACAAATGGGTGTTATTGGTCCCCAAGATATTATTTTCTAATTTTGATTGACTTACAAAGGGTGATTATAAGCTTGGATGTCAAAAATAGAATGTTGAGAACCTGAACAAGAGTAAGAATTGATTTTCTTAATTTTTGCTGACCTAAACCATAGTTTGGAGTTTGGCTTATATTACTGACATCAGTGATCCTACTAATGTCAGTGGGGATCCCAACGATGTTGGCTATGGGTTGACTGATATCAATGGCCCTAGAATAGGTAAACCTTTCTATTTTTGGCATATGTTCTATTTTTATGCATGCCAAGTGTGACACCCATTATAAGATATTAAAAATAAGAGGTTAGGAAGGAAGTAGTTGTTTAGGAATTTAGTTTGGAAGTGGGAATAAGTATTGGGTAGTTAGGATGAGGGGACCAAGTCTTGAGGTGACTCATCAAGGGATAATTAGTCATAAAGTGAGGTGGCCATGTAAGGTGGCAATAGGGGTTTTTTAATTAACTTAATTAAGTATTTTAAATTAATTAAATGTGTGAGGGGTAAAAGTATGGGTTAAAGAGATTATTTTTTATTATTAAAATAGGTTTAGGGGGGTTTCAACATAGGGAGTTACACACATGTGTGTGACATAATTTTGGTGTCTACATTTTCCCCTTTTTGTCTTGTAATTTGTACTGACATGTTGCAAGAAAATAAATAGGAATTAGATGCTCCAAGTATTAGAAGAGGTATCCCCCCTCAAAATAGAAATTGATGGAGGAAAGACTAGAATTAGGTACCAGTTTGATAGAAAGATAATTGAGTGATTGTTGGAGAATTAAGCATTAGTTCATATTTATAGGCCATAATAAGCTATATTTGATAGTGTTAAGAATAGGCAAGGTTAAGGAGGCCTTGGATAGAAGTAACCAAAACACAGCTTGTAAGTGATAGTTGATAGGTCAAATCAATCAAATTTGTAGCTCTAATGGTCAATGTGTCCCAAGTATCCAAGGTAGGAAGTGCCCCTAGGAAAAAAAGGGTTAAAGGTGATAGGATAGGCTTGGTTTCCATCCACAATACCTAAAATACATACATGTGCATAATAGCCAACTATAGCAGAATAGATTAAGCAGTCAGGACAAGCAATGCACCCTTAGTGTAAAAGGGTCAATGAGCAAGGAAATATTTGTGATCTCTAAGCACAATCATTGAGGGTGAAGATTTGAGTGATCTTCAATGTCATTTTGTCATGGTTGGGGGAGATATATATGATCTCTAGTTGTTCCAATGTATGGGTAAGGTTGTGCAAAGTTGGGTGTTTTTATGTTGGAAACATGATTGAAAAGGTGATGACATCAGTAATATGTGCTGATATTGGTAAGATAAAGTGTCAACATCAGCATAACTAGGGTAACATTGTCGATCTTAGTAAGCATAAGCACTAACATCGGTAGTTTAGGTCAAGATTGCTAACATTGGTGACCAACCAAACCTAACAAAAGGGGGTTTGGGAAGTCAACCAAACTCATTTGAAACTTTCTAATTAGAGAGAATAAATAGGGCTTTGAGAGTGATTCAAGATGGTAGTGCAAGGAGGGGACCTAGTAGAAGGCACATGACCATAGGAGCCAGTAGTTCCATCCAGGAGGAGACAGTGAGATGGGGTAAGACCCCAAATTACTTTGATTTTGTTTTTTCAAGTTTTAGTTTAAATGAGAGGTAGATTTATAGAAAATAGGATTTGGGGGGGTAGAAAATAGGTTAAGGTAGGTGTAGGATAAGTTAGGGGGATTTAGGGGTAGTTTTCAAGGGGAAATGGGTAGGTTGGGGTTTGGGTTATTTTGCCACTATTGAAAAGAAATAGACGGGTGATTTTTTGATCTCCAATGGGAGTAGTCAACTAGCCTAATGGTCGAGTTAGCCTCAAAAAACCCTGTGTCATGTAAGTGCTATCTACATAGCCTAGTTTAGGGCCTCAAGCCAATGTAGTTCTCCTAAAACCTAGGAAAAAGATCTAAAAAGGTGTGTTAGGGAAAAAGGTAGTTAAGATAGTTGAGAGGTCTAGGTTTTTAAAAGATAGGTCATAGTTTCAAAGGTCAAAATTATAGGTAGTGATGCATAGAGTCAGAATAGGTAGGTAAGCCTAGGGTAGAGAGAGAGAGGCAGTGAAGCATAGGGTAGTTAGTAAGGTGGGTTTATGGCTGAGCTAACCTTAGAAGACCCCATGTTAATTGAGTGATGCCTACATAACCTAGTTTAGGTCATCAAACTAATGTATTTCTCCTAATGAGAAGGGAAAAAGGTGGTGAAGTAGTAGATTAAAAGGGATGTGACTTGATTCATGTGTGTATGAATGTAGGTGAGGATGGAGCTTACACTGTGAGACCATTTGTCAAGGTTATTAGCATGCATGAGGAGAGATGTTACTTTAGATGAGTGGGATCATATAATAACCATCATTTTAAGAGGAGTGTGATGATATTATCATGTTACATGGGATGTGTCACTAATCATAGCATTGATTGAGAGGTGGGATCATACCACCAACACCTTCCATCTACTGACTAGAGAGTTGACAGTCACATAGATGTCTATAAGATTCTATAGCTACCACTTCAGGGTGAGGAACTTTTCACATGCTCAAGAGAGGAGCATGATATACACATGGTCAGTTTATATGGGGAACATATCAGTGAGGTGACCTACCACTCTATGAGTTTTTCATATGAGCCACTCTACATGGTTGATGAGGAGTAGCATCATCTAAGCATCTTGATGATGATTAGGATCATGGTTTATACATTACTTGATGTGGATAGAGGGATATTTCTAATTGCTCTGATAGATGTACTTATGTAGATGATTGAGTAGTAGACCATTTTTTCTTGAGGTCTAGTAGTTTTGGCACAATTATATAGAAAGTTGTGGGGTTTGAGGCTATGATGATGATATAGTTTATGTGTCATCCATCTTTTATATTGTTGGGAATATGAGCACATCATGGTGACATAACCACTAGGGCTACCTAACACTATCCTAGATAGCTTTAGGGTTAGATTTAGATGGTGGAGATATGGGATAACACAGACCTGAGTGGATAGCATCATGTGAGACATCACCTACTATACGTGCATGATCAAGGGCCTGATCCCTATAGATATCATGTGGAGACCGTATCTAACATATCCTATTTTTAGAGGGTAGGTAGAGTAGCTTATTGGGTTTTAGAGCTCATTATGGGTCATGGGGAGATGGGTTGGTGAGTTGGAGATGGTACCCATGGCATGAGTCAGGAGGCAATTTGATTTACTATAGGATATCCACCTACCTTCCCTTGATATATGAGGGATGACATAGAGGCACCTTTACCATTTCCCCAAGAGAATTATGGGTTGGATTTTGAGGAGATACTAGTAGGGTTAGGTGTTGGGGACCCAAGGTGTATAGCTACCTATATAACATGGTGGGTAGGGTTACATCTAGTGGTGGAGGTTAGGAGGCCACCAGTAGATGTATAGGGGTTAATCAAGGAGAGAGATTTAGCACTATAAGCATGAGATATAGTAATACAAGATTGAGATGTAGTGGTATAGGCTTGAGATATAGCTTAGGTAGAGGTTTTAGTCTTTTATGGGTAGGTGGTGATGTTACAAGATTATATTGGGGCTCTATAGGGTTAGGTTGTAGGAATACAAGGCCAAATGATTGTTTTACAAGGTTAGGTGATTGTAGTGATGGTAAAGAGAGATAGTCTGAGAGTAGCAGTAGGCTAGGCCACTCCTCCTCTACCACCACCATAGGGACTAGTACAGGATAGGCCATCATTAGGTGCCATGGGTCCTCCTCAAATTGAATCGATGGTGAGGTATTCAACTGCCTTAGATGAGATTGCTTACTATGAGAGGGAGATTAGAGAGTTCTCATAGATATAGAGATACTTAGAGTTTAGAGAGTAGGAGAGGTTGATGTCATACGCGATATCTTCTATCTCATGTTGATGTAGGTAGATATATATTGGTGATGATACTGAATCTTCATGACCTTAAGGAGATTTTTGAGGACCCTGAGTATCAACATTTACTAGTTTTTGTGTATATATGTTATATGTATACCAGCCTGTGAGCCGAAGATGTGAGATGTACCTTTTGAGATATATTTATGATGTTATGATTATGTAGATGATGAACATGTATTTTATCACATATTATGTATATGAGGTGTTCATTTATTGCCACGTGTTTATTTGAGATGCTTTGCTTATGATTATGATATTTTTTTATGTTTATGTTAATTTGGATGTTAATGTTGATCATGTTATTTGAGTTAGACTAGCCTTTCCCATATATGTGATGGTATATGCATAAATTATTGGCTAATTTCATCTTAGCTTTTTCCCATATTTGTGATGGTATATGCATAAAAAAAATATGTTGGTTATGTTAGTTTATTTCAGCATTTTTTCATATTTATGATGGTGTATGCTTAAAATAAATAGGTTGGTTAGGTTAATGTTGGTATGACATCATTTTTTCATCTCAAATAGAGATATCAACATGTGATGTGGATGGAAAAATAAAAGGTAGAATGCTCATGCATTGGCAAAGATCATATTTTAGCACATAAATACGCTCAAGAAAATGAGCCTCTTTCATGCATTATATCTTTGAACCATTGTGTTTGTTAGAGAAGCATCATGTTTACCTCATGTTAAGTGAGCTTCATAGTCCCTTGAAAGAGTATGAGGGGAAAATGGGTAGAATGATGGAAAATGTTTAGATAGCATAGCATACCAAGTAGAAATGATATGTCCTTTTTGTGGGTGACCTGAGAGCTAATATAGGCAAGTCCATGACTTTTTTTTTTTTTTTTTTTTTTTTTTTTTTTTTTTTTTTTTTTTTTTTTTTTTTTTTTTGTGTAAGATGATCAATGCAAGAATCCTACAATGGGATTTTGTATAGGTTAAGGTTGTGCAAAGAGGTGAAGAGCCCTTTGTATTTATTTTTCCCTTTGAGAATAAATCTTGGCTTAGCCATCCTTCAAGGGAGTGGTCTAAGCATTTGTTTTAATTTTAAATAATTTTCCTTTAAGGGAGTAATCTATTGATAATAGAAGAGTTAATTTATGTAGTTGTCCTTTAAGGGAGTAGTCTACATTGAAAAACATGACCTGAGATTTTAGAATTTTTTTCAAATATCATTTTTTTAGTCTTGGACAAGACTATAGAGGCTTAGGAGTTTTCCACTATGAGGATAAAATCATACCACTGTGTAAGTTATCTAAGTGTATAGGAGTAAGGGTGAAAAAGAAGGGAAATGAATGTAATAGGGATGCTCAATGGATGAGCTCAAGTTAAACATGAAGTAAAGCAATCTTAGTTTAATAAAATAATGGTCGTAGGTATTTAAAGTCTCAGGTTCTAGCCTTCCTTTAAGAGAAGATAAGCAATAAGTTCTTAAACCATACTTATGAGTTGTGATATAAGGTCCAAGCCAATTAGGAGCAAATTTACCCCATTTTCTTTTCTCCATGTTTATCACATATTGATTTTATTTCAAGACAAGATCTCCTATATTGAAATCTTGCTCTTTGAGGTTTTTTTATAAGTGTGTTTGATATGCTCTTGATAGATTTGGAGGTGGTTGAGGGCTATGAGGAGACATTCATCAAGTGATTCAAGTTGGGCCAAATGTTCTTGGTGAAATTCATCGTTAGTAAGTATGTCATGTAGAGAAATGTGAAGAGAAGGAATCTGGACCTCAAGAGGTAAAATAACGTCTATCCCATGTACCAATGAAAAAGGTGTAGCACCCATAGGAGTTTGAATGATAGTGTGGTAATCTCATAAAGTGAAAGCAATGTGTGTGTACTAATCCTTTCCCATATCATTGACTACCTTCATGAGAATCTTAGTCAAATTTTTTTAGAAGTTTCTTCATATCCATTAGCTTAGGGATAGTATGGTGATGAGAAGCTTAATTAGATTCCAAATGCATCACAAAGACCTTGAATAGTCTTGTTTTTGAAAGACTTGATATTATCAGTTATAATTTTGTGAGGTAAACCAAAATGAAAAATGATGTGATGGTTAATGAAGTCAACAATTTTGTCAAATTTAGTAGAAATGAGAGGGAGGACCTCAACCCACTTGGTGAAGTATTCAATGGCAGTAATGATAGAGTGATGATGAAGTGATGAATGAGGGTTAATCTCTCTTATTATATCTAATCCCCATTGGGAAAAGGGACAAAATTCTTTGGTAACTTATAATGCATGATTGGGAACATAAAGGAGGTTAGCATGTTGTTGACACTTGATGTAATGTTTGATGTAGTCAGCATAGTCTTGATGAAGTGTGGGCCAATAATAGCTAAGTTAAAGAATATGTTTAGAAATTGTGTGACCATTGAAATTCCCACCACAAATCCCATCATGGACTTCCTTAATAGTAAAGGGAGTCTCATTACTAGTTAGGCATCTAAAGAGAAGACCATCAAAAGTTCCCTCATAGAGAAGTCCCCCTAGTATAGTGTAATAAGTGGCACATTTTATGAAGGCCCATTTCCAATTATTAGAAAGATTAGGAGGGGTAATAGAGAAGGAAATATAATCTATGAGTTGTTGTACCATAAGTCTTGTGGGTTGGTTGTTACATTTCTGACAAAGAGGATGTTAGCTGAGACATAGGAGGGTAATGTTAGGCAATGCACGGTGACATAGATTCTCGAAGAGGAGGATGAAGAGGGTATGTGTGAAGCAAGTGAATCCATCATGTTAGAAAACTTATTTATAAATCAATGAATAGTTTTCAAGAGATAAAATTCAAATGATCCCAAGAGTGTATCTACATAATGTTTATACCACTGTAGAATTTCATTTTTGCATAGGTAGGAACCATTAACTTGGTTAACCACTAGCTAAGAATCACCAAAAATGGTTATGGATTTGATACCCAAAAAGAGAACTATTTGAAGTCCTAGAATCAAAGCCTCATATTTGGCCATATTGTTAGTGCATTCAAAATCTAGTTTAAATGACAAAATCATAGGCTCTCCATCTAGAGGAATAAGTATGACCCCCGCACCCCCACCATGTTGGCATTTAGATCCATCAAAGAACATCATCGTCTAATAGGAGATGTCATCAGTGGAGAGTATTGAAATATATTCATCAATGAATCAAGGTTTGAAGGTTGGTTGTCAAATAAAGGGGTAGTAGCTAATTGGTCAGTGATTATTTTCCCCTTAATAGATTTTTGTTGAATAAGCTCTAAGTCAAATTAAATAAGAAGCATGAGCCACTGAGCTACACATTGGTTGTGATAAGGTTTGTAATGCATGTATTTGAGAGGATCAGTATGGGTGACCATATAATTTTTTTGAGTTAAGAGATAATGATGAAGCTTAGAGGCAGAAAGTACCAACACAAGGCAAAGTTTTTTAGTATGGATATATCAAGTCTCATAATCAATAAGTGTGTGGCTTATGTAATAAACTGTTTACTCTCAATGTTGGTTATCCCAATGTGAAATCATAGCACCTAGATAATGGTCTATTATAGAGATGTATAGGTAAAAAGGCTGATTTTCCTTTGGTGGAATAAGAACTAGTGGGGAAAGGAGGTATTGTCAAAGTGCATCAAAGGCTTCATGGTAATCTTTATTCCATTGGAAGGAGACATCCTTTTTGAGGATATGGTGAAAGGGTTGGCAATGATTAGACAACTAAGAAATGAAGCATTGAATTGATTGAAGTTTGCCTTATAGGCTATGGAGTTGTTTGATATTAGTAGGTGGGGGAATCTCTAGGATTTCTCTAACCTTAGTAGGATCGACCTCGATACCATGGAGACAAATGATAAAATTTAAGAGTTTACCAAAAATAACACCAAAGACACATTTTTTGGGTTTAGTCAAAGGCTATATTAGAGGAGATGAGTGAATATGGTTTTGAGATTGTCAAGTGTTCTTGGAAAAGTTTAGACTTATCGAGTAAGTCATCCACATAATCCTCCATAATTTTGTGTAAGAGATCATGGAAAATGTAGGTCATAACGCATTGGTAAGTTGTACCAACATTTTTTAGGCCAAAAGGCATGACCCAATAATATAAATTCCCCCATGGGGTAATAAAGGTGGTCTTGTGTTGATCCTTAGGAGTGACCAAGATTTGATTATATCCAGATAATCCATCTATAAGTGATAGTATCTCATGGTCGGCTATTAGATCAACAAGTTGGTTGATACTAGGCAATGGAAAATCATCTTTTAGATAGGTGAGATTTAAATCATGATAGTTAGTGCAAATACAGATTCCCTTAGTTGATATTGTGATAGGGACAATATTGTAAATCCATTATGGTTATTCAATGGGTTGGATAAAGTTAATATAAAGAAGGCATTGGAACTCTTCTTTGACAAGGAGAGCGATACGAAGATGTATTTTGTGAAGCTTTTACTTAATGGGTATAGCATCCCGATGGGTGATAATGATATGGGTGATAATAGAGGGTTCAATACCAAGCATGTCATTTTAACACCAAGCGAAGGCTTTTCTATGGTCATTAAGAAACATGGCATAATCATCTTGTTTAGAGGAATCTAAAGATTGGCCAATCTTGAGGATGTGAGGGTTATCATGGGAAGGCAAGTTGATGTCAATGGTTGATTCATTTAACATAGCTTGCATTTTGGATGGGAGTGATCATCAGATATAAGAATCATTTGAACCCATCTAGGTGAGAATTGCATCATCAACGTAACATTAGACAATGTTAATAGTGGGAGAATCTTCATCAATTATTTTAGGATGAATGAGAGGAAGGGACCTTATTTCCTTACCTTGGTGATAGGTGAGAGGCCCAAAATGGATGGCATTTATTGAAAAAAAATTAGGAGGTATGAATACCTTTGATTCAATAGGTGATTGTGGAGAAGAAGGTGGAGAAGGAGAAATTATTTCTTTGATAATTGGTTCATGGGAGGTTTTAGTGAGTTTATTTAGTTCGTCATATCCCACCCCATGCCTCTTTTTGGCATTTTCAATGGTGTTGCTAGTAGGATATTCAATAGGCATGTGGACACCTTGTTTGTAATGACCCAAACCAAATCCTTTATAGGTAAACCTATATAGGTAGGTGTGAGCAAATTTAGGGTTACTCAAGAAATAGAAGTCACAAGTAAATGGTTGTGGTGAAGAAGATGGATTGTTAACAATGGGAGATTGATCAATTCCCCCATATGTGAAACTGGTTCAAAGGCTAGGGGGGCCATAAGGGATGACCATCCTAACATGGGGATCCTAGTTTGGGTTCAATTAAGCATTCCATATTCTTTTGGAGTATAGAACATGTCGAGTGTCAACAAATGATATTCGTCAAGTGATAATCATTGAAAGGTCTCCTCTATGGGATCTTTATCAAGAATTGGTGTTGTCAGTATCTATGTATTTGTAAGAGTGGAGCTTGTGGAAGTTTCAAAAGCATCATGTGAAGAAAATGATGTTTTCAATGGGATGAGAACATCATTGGGACTATAGGTCACATTACATGTTTTAAATGAAGGTGGGTCAATAGGTATAACATGTACTTATCCATCATGTTCAAACTTGACACAATAGTGCAAAGTTAAGGGTATACATGCCATAACACATATCTAAGGTCATCAAAGTAGTATGTTATATTGGAAATATCCTTCCATAACATAGAAGATCTCAAGAATTGTGCAAGAACCTACATGAATATATAATATAATAGTGCCCACTGTAGTAGCTGTAGTATCATTAAAGGAATGGAGTACCACATCAATTTGAGACATGAAATTATCAAGAAGGGCTAGATATTTGAAGGCATGGGTAGAAATAATATTAATATTGGCTCCCCCATTTATCATAACTCTCTTGATATGAGTTTGATAAATTTATGTGGTAATGAAAAGGGCAAAATCCTAATCTTTAGGATGTTGAAGTGGAATTTCTAAATTACTAAAAGAAGTCAAGGAGATAGAATTAAGGGAGCTAACCAAAGCTACAAGAGGTTGGGGATCATCTTATTGTACCTCAATTTCTTATAAATCATTAGTCAAATCTTGATAGTGTTGGGATGAGCTTTGGATTAACTCATACAAAGACATTTTCATAGGAGTTTGGTGAAGCTGTTTCACCATTGAGCTTTGAATAATATCTAACTATGTTATTTTAAGAACACCCAAGATGGAAATCATAGGGTTAGTAGGGGAGTGTCTTTGGTGAAAGGATGGGTCTAAGGTGTAGTGACCTTTTCCTTAGCTTTGTCTTTTTGATTTTGTGACCATGTGGCCACATTAACTATGTTGATTTGAAAATTTGGTGATGGAGGTGGTAAAGGGGTTATGACAACATATTTGGGATTGAATTTTGGTATAATAGTAGGAGGCATTGTAGATGCCAAAGGTGGAATAATAAGATGCTTAATGGGAGTATCATCGAAGAGAGTGTCAATGTTGAAGTATTGTTAAATAACCATTGTGAGGGATTTTCAATTCTCAGTATTCTATCCAAGTGAATGATGATATAAGAAAACTTGTGTATCATCAAAATAAGATGGCTTTATTCCAAGAGGACTATAGGGATTAATGGGAGGAAGATTTATTATATGAGATTTCAATAATTGATGTAATAAAAAGCTTTGATATCCTATAAGTGGGCTTGCACTTGTATTAATAAGAGTGGACACCTTTTGTTTTAGTGTTAGAAGGGTACTTTTATGTGGTGTCCTATTTGGTGATAGAGAAGTTACATGTTTTGATATCACTTTATTAGTGTCAAATGTGAGAGACCTATTAGATGGAAAAGGTAAGAGTGGAGGTAGCTTAACCTTTTTTTGGCTTGGTTAGATGATATTCCAACTAAAGTAGAAGGATGTGGCCATAAAATAGATGGTAAAGTTGAGGGTTGAAAAATGGATTGGAGAGGTCTAGAAGGCTTAACATTATTCTATGTTTTAGGGTGAGAAACTCTAACTTGTGGTTGAGGATTCAAATCTAATTTCACCTATGGATGAATTAAATTAGAAATAAGGTGTACAACTAAAGACTTGATCTGCTTTAATGTAACAAATTCCTACAATGATGAGGGTTTTGACATAGATTGTTAAACTTTATGTGATTTTGGTGAAAAAGATATAGCTTTGTCAAAGACCTTAGGGTAAAGGGTAGTAAGGGGATTGGTGGTAAAGGTCCACATTTAGTGTGTTCGATATGGAGTCTTAAACTGGTCCTAAAATATTGCATGGTCAAGCTTTATAGAGTCAAGAAATTTTAGAATTTTTACCAAATGTGAGAAGGGTTTTGAAAAAGTTGGTGTAGGTCTTATAGTTATGTCCTTAGAAAGATACGGTGTTTGGGAAAGAGGTAAATTTTTGGTTTCTACTACTTTAGGCCAAATATGAGAAAGAACTACAATGAGGTCTTCTTCAATAGAGATGGGAGAAGAAACTTGATCTACTATAGGTAGAGGGGAGGTAGGAAAATTAGGTTCTTCAAGAGGGTAAAGCATAGGTATTATGGCTCCCTCAACATGTGGGTGAGGCATGACTAGAGTATGATCCTCCATAGGTAAAATAAGGGGAAGAGTGGTGCAATTAGAGTAGGCACGATAGGTCTCTCATATATTATGGGAATAGATGATATGGAATCATCTAGGTGTAAAGGTGAAATGGGTAGGGTACCACTCTCTATAGGTGGAGGATAAGTAGGTGAAGAAGGTTTCTCAAGAGGGTATAATGTAGGAATGATGTTCCCTTCAACATGTGGTTGAGGAATAGGTAGAGTGTGGTCTTCAAGTGGTAAGAAGATAGGTAATATTGGTGCAAATAGAATTGGGATTATAGGCTAATCAGGTGGTAAAAGGAGTGGCAAAGGAGGTTCTTCCTCTCAAGGGAGAGGAATGGCTGAAATAATATCTTTTACCTGAGAAGGAATAATGGGAAAAATAGATGCCATTGAATGTGGGGGAGGAGTTGATGAAATAGGTGTCTCTTGTTGAGGGATAGGTTGAACTGAAGATAAAGGAAAAACCATATTAATTATATGGATATCATGATCACCTAAGTTAGTTATGGACTAGACAATATTTTGATTTGGTGAATGGTTGGGAAAAGGGTATTTGAACACATCCATACTTTGATTAAGAGGTGTGTTATGATTATCCAAGAAGGGCTCACCTCTATCAAGCATATATTGAACAATGTTCTTGAGTGTCTTGCAATTATTAAAGTTGTGGCCTTTAACTTGATGGTAACCACAAAACCCATCTTCCTTGTACCAAGTTGGGATAGGATGAGAAGGATCTAACTGTATAAGAGGTTTAATCTAAGGAAGGGTTATGAAACCTTGTTTTAATAGTTTCTCTAAGATAGATGTATATGACTCCCCAATAAGAATGTATTGTCTTTGTTCATACCATTACTGGAATTGCTTGGTTAGATTTTGAGAAGTCAAAGAATTTGATTGGTTTGTGGTTGTGGAAGAGGCTAAATTAATGACCACTAAATTAGTAGATCCTTTAGCCTTTTGGTTAGAGGGAGAAGTTTTAGAGGATTCATTTGTCTTAGTATTGGGATTCTTACTATGCAACTTGACTTTTCCTTCATCAATAACATGAACCTCAAATTTCTATGCCATTTTAAAAGCTTCATCAAATGTGTGGAAATTTTGTACTTGAAGTGTAGATGAAATGCGCTTCACACATTCCCTTTAGAAAATCTTAAAAAGCTCAAGTTGGGGTAAGGATAAGGAGAGTTTATTGATCAAGCTTCTCTAATGAGTGATAAAATCAGCAATAGACTCATCATCAAATTGTCTGATAGAATAAAGTTTTTTTATAGAAACCTTCTTAGAAATGTTAATAGAGAAATGGTCTAGGAATATTTGTGCAAGTTGGGTAAATGAGAAAAGGGAGTGCTAAGGTATAGAGCTATACCAATCTAAGGTAGCACCTAAAAGAGACATAGGGAAAGTGCAAAGCAGTAATGCATCATCATGTCCTATTAAATAACAAACATTCTAAATGCTTGCAAGTGCTATTGTGGGTCTTCTTTAGTCTATAAATGAGTAAATTTAGGGAGTTCCCATTGACTTGGATAAGGGAGAATAGGCACAGAAGGATGGATTGGTTCATTTCATATTTGATCATAAGATAATACATTCTTTGAACCAGAAATGGATGTCTCTAGGTTAGACATCTTATCCATTAGCATCTTAATGAGATCTAGAGGGAGATTAGTTTGGGGGATTCCTCCTAAGTTATAGGGAAGATGATAAGAAGAAAAGGGAGCATATGACATAGATTTTTGAGGTTGTGTTAGGGAAATATAAGGATAATAATTCATAGGCTGAGGTGAAAAAAGAAAAGGGACTTATCCCATTGGGTTGGAGACTATGCCTTGGTTGGTTGTTGTTATTGCAGGTTGAATTATTGGCATGGTTAGACTGGATGAAGGTTGAATCATAACTTGATTAATTATAGGTGCAAGGGTGGATAGAAAAGGTACCACTAAATTTTGGAATGGGGTGTGACTTGGTTGAATTGGTTGTGGCTGTGAAAGTAAGGAAGTTACACTAGTGTTTAGGTAGGATTGGGCAGTTAGAGATGTCACATTTTGGATGTTGTTTATAGTTGATTTACTCATCAAAGTGGTGGTTTGGGTAACTATAAGGAAAATAATGGAGGCAACAAAAATTGAGGTTGTCTCCATTAAAGAGGTTGGCATACCATAGATTGGATCACCCAAAGAATTATGGGTTTGGCTCACAACAAGGTAATGTTGAAGGCATGCCACATTACGATCAAGAAATTTAGAAAAATATTGATCTCCCTTTGGCACATGGGAATTTTGTTAGGGCTGAGAATATGCTCCATATCTAAAGTATGCTCCATGATAGAATTGAAAGTGAGAGGGGAAGGTGGAAGTGGTTGCTAACTTATGTAATCAGCAAGAATTTTGGCTTGAGCTCATATCAATACCATGTAAGAGGTGGTTTAAATAGTCTTACTACTCTATATCTGAAATAGAATAAAGAAAAACCAAGTTTGAGTACAAGAAAATGGGTTCTTTTAGCTTTTTATTTTGAGCAAATGAAACTATACAGTCACTGACATCGGTAGATATGATCGATGTCAATGGGAATAATTTGTTGACATCGATGGAATAACCAATGTTGGTAGGTAAAATATATAGATATCGGTAATGTTAACTGATGTCAGTCAATATAAAATCTTAGGAAATAGAAGATCTAATGTTTTAAGAAATCAAAAGCTAAAAATAGGTAAAATAGTATATGTAAAAGGTCTATATAAGATGGAATAACACTCAAAAAACTAGAGATAATAAGTTATACAAGCTGAGCTTTAGAAAGAGTATTGATTTTTTGAATCAATAAGGAAGCCTCCTTACCAACTTAAAAATACAAAAGGCAATTTAAAAGTATAAAAAAAACATTTATCCAGCAACTATTAAATCCTAGAGATTAATTTTTGGTCTCGTGTTGGATTATGCCTTAATCAGATAGTGAGAAGAGAATTTGGTTATCAAAGGTACTAAAAAGCAATCTAAAGCTGGTTTTAGATTATTTTTGGTGCTCAAGAGGAAATATATGTTATACTAGGTACATGGCTTATTATAATATCTTGCTCTCTGCACTTCATGAACCTAGAGCTGAGCCAGGCTGCTTAGCCAAAATATAGCTTATGTCTAGAGATTATACTCTGCCAGAGAATGGAGTGGGTTCTCCCCTTGGTGGTGAAATCCAAGTAGGATAGTTGGGTAGGGTAAGGTGACCCACCAGGTGATGAAATCCTTATGGGACTTTTCTTAGGTGAGTTTAGATACTTGTTTATGTGAATGTGATTTGGTTGTGTAGCATAGGTGTACTATGATTTATTCAAAATGCTTGTAATTAACTAGGTGAGTTAATATGCAACAAGCAAACTATGAAATGCAATAAGTTTTAGACCTAAATCAAAAATATTGAGGTTTGATCGAAAATAGAGAGGAAATAAGAATAGAGTATGAATTTGACTATCCTAATGTGCATGTAAGAGGAAGTAAAGAAGGGATTCTCTTTTTTTTGTAAAATAAAATGACAAATTATTTTTAGAGGTAAGGAGAAAAGAAAGAAGATTTCAATTGTAATGCCATTTAAATAGAGAAATAAGATATTGGATTTTCTATTTTTAAGAGAAAAGATAAAGAAGTGCAAGAAATGAAATTTTCACTATAATGCACCTATATGAATGCTTAAAACAAGAAATGAACCCAATGAAAACTCCAGGGTCCCACTGGGCATGCCAAAAATGTTTCAATAAATTTTGTCTATTTAAGTTTAAAGGAAAATAGAGAGAAGGATGGGGATAAGTGATTAGAACGAACCCATATTTGGTTTGTGCATCATATCCAAAAATTGTGAGCACTCTTATTTGGTTGGGGAGGACTACTTGTAGATAAGAAAACACTACCACAAAATGTTTTTTAGTAGATAAATGAGTGGGTTGCCAAGCTATGCATTTATTCTAGGAAGTGTGAAACTTTGCTAGAGACGATAGTCCACTTTTAAGAGGCAAAAGAATAATAAATAACTAAAAGAGAGGTAAAGAGAGAGTGAAAAAGAGATAAGATTATCATTTTTAATAACCTGTTCATAGCAAAGAGTGATAGGGTGTAGGTGAAGTGCTTTTTTGGTGTTTTAGAAGTTATCTGGGTAGGTTTTGAATAGGTTAGGAAATTTATAGTCGCTAATGTTAGAAAGAGAGTGACTGATATCGATCAAGTTGTCGAGTTTGGTAGTGAGGTGATCGATGTTGGTTAGGCTGTCGAGGTTGGTAGGGGCAATAATTATCTAAGAGGTTGTAGAAGGCTTTTTTGGATCTGGGAAATGGTTTGGATCAAGTCAGAGAGGTTGAGAGAGTTAGGAGAGGGAGTTTATTTCTTGGTTAAGTCTGGTCAGAGGTTTGATATTCATGTAAGGAGAAACAAGCAAGGAAGTTTCATAACTCTCTCATGGGGGTACAATCAGAAGTGCATAAAGTAATGAAGGGTAGATATAAATAAATAAAAGAATAAATATTTAAATTACCTACAATATTAGTTATATACTTAGTTGTGGTGGTTACTGAATGATAAGTGTCAAGTTGATAATCCCTATCAGGGAGTCTAAACCCGAGTACCTGAATAGAGAGAACAAGTGGGTGTTTTTGGTCTTCAAATCTCAATTACTAATTGTGATTGACTTACATAGGGTGATTTTAAGCCTAGATGTCAAAATTAGAATGTTGAGAACCTGAACGATAATAAATATTAATTTTCTTAATTTTGGCTAACCTAAACCACAAGTTGGAGTTTAGCTTATATTTTCAATGTCAGTAATCTCATTGATGTTAGTAGGGATCCCACCAATGTTAGTTGTGGGTTGAATAACATCAGTGGCCCTATCATAGGTAAACCTTTCTATTTTTGGCTTGTTTTTTATTGTTGTGTGTGCCAAGTATGACATCTATTATAAAATGATAAAAATAAGAGGTTAAGAAGGAAGTATTTATTTAGGAATTTAGTTTGGAAGTGGGAATAAGTCTTGGGTAGTTAGGATGAGGGGACCAAGTCTTGGGGTGACTCATCAGGGGAGAATTAGTCATAAGGTGAGGTGGCCAGGTAAGGTGGCAATAGGGGTTTTTTAATTAACTTAATTAAGTATTTTAAATTAATTAAATGTGTGAGGGGTAAAAGTATGGGTTAAGGAGACTATTTGTTATTATTAAAATGGGTTTAAAGGGGTTTTGACATAGGGAGTTACACATGTGTGTGTGACATAATTTTGGTGTCTATAATTTAATGTTTAAAGGGAACTATAAGAGGATACTTTGTCATGGACAAGTTTCTAGACTAGGCTATAGGTTATCAATTACTAAGCTTTGAAAGAAGGTGTAGGGAAGGAGATATATAGTCTACTTGTAAGGATTAAGATAATAAAAAAATTATGATAATTTTTAGAATGTTTTTCATAGGATAATATGGTAATGTGAAAATGTAATTATATGATAAACTAAAATTTGAAAGTTTCTATTATGTGAACTAATCACCAAACACTACATCTGATATGTAAGATAATATGTACACAATGGAAAATACAATGCAATGAGGGAAATGTGAAATTAAAATGACTAAATATCAAATTTTTAAGGTGTAAATAGTTCATCGATTCACTCAACTCCTTGCCTTATAGATGTCATGGCCGATAGGCTCCATTCTTAAAATCTTTAGTCACTAAATAAGGGCATAACCATTTGGGTTTAAAATTTTAACCTTCTCCTTTATTTTTGTCTATTTGACTATCATCTCAAGCCAAGGTTTCCTACTTGTATCAAGTGATAATTAACATTTTTTTATTATCACGCCATGAGCTCTATGTATGTAATGTGGTTTTGTGTAGTAGTGAGTTGGTTTTCATCTAGATTTTCTAGTTAATCTAATCGTGCATTTTATACCCTTCATCATGAAGGATACCTTATAGAGAGACATGAAGGATATGTATTTTTCCCTTTAGAAGTAGAGAAACTTATAATCCAAACATGAGGTAATATGGGGTTGCACATGTGGGCATGTGAACACTCACCCTATAGGCCCATAGTGTTGGGTAAAGTTACAAGTGTCAATACATTTTAACATCTTTAATATTTTTTATCAAGATTAGATTTAGGGTTTTATTCATAGCATTAGATAATTGCTATCCTATCGGTAATATAAGGAGGTTATGTGATAAGATATATAAAATTTATTACACTCTTCATGAATCTCAAGATTCCATTAAGGAGACCAATTTTATGTGACTATGACCTACAAAACTCTAAACAAATAAATTATTTGATTTAAAATAAATCTAGAAATGACTTATATGGTAAAAATAATTAATTTATATTTTATATCCATTTATTGAAATAATCAGTGGTTATGATGAGGATGTGGTAACCATTTGAGGATGTCAGAGAACTATGTCCTATCAAATCTAGACCCCAAGTGGAAAAGGGCCATGGAATAACAATGGTTACAATGTTATAATATGGATGTGGATTTTATGGGAGAAGTGTTGACACTTATCTCATTTTTACAAATAATTAAATACACCATGCTCAAGAGTGGGAAAAAATAATCTCATCCTATATATATTGCAAGCATTTTCATGTCCCCCAAAGTATCTACCCTAAACACCACTATAGTAATGAAAAAGGATCATTTCTGACTCCTCTTGGTCAACACACCTCAATAACATGTTTTCAAAGGTTTTATAATAGATACCAATCTAAAATTACATATTTGGATGATATGATATGAAGTTAATGAATTTATTGTGAATTGTGCCCTCAAAGTAAGCATAATCAATTAAATAATTAATTATATTAACATACCAATGACAGGAAACTATTACAAGTTTTTCTACATAATAAATTAGTTCATCATGGAAGTCAGTATCAATGAGATCTTTGACTTCTAAGGGGAATCTAGTAACTAATTAGTGATGATTTATCCCTTAATGGACTTTTGGTTGACTTACATGAGTTTGAATTCACTAAAAATTGTAATGAAATGCCTATCCTTTCATGAAAGGGTTGATATCATAAGGCATGTGACCTTATTATAACCCTTGTCTCTTGGTTAAGAATGAAATGTCACAATTGATTGGTTGCGAACATGATGGAAAAACACGCATTATTTTCTTGAGTATAATGTTCCTCTTAGCTCACAAGAGTGTGGATAATAAATATATGACATGATCTTTTCCATCATCATTCTCTTGTGATTTCATGTAAGCAAGAGACAACTTAGTTTCCCTAATGTAAAGTATGAGAGGCTTGTCAGGATTGGGTGACATGTGTGTTGGAGGTGACTTAATAAAGTGTTTTACCACTTTAAATGTGTCTTTTAAATCACTCATCCAAGTCAATCCACTTGTATTTTTAATAATATTATTGATAAGATGAACTACATAAGTAATTTTGGGTATAAACTACCAAATAGACCCCAACTTCCCCAAGAATGACCTAATTCTTGACTCATCATGAGGAATAATTTCTAATATTTCATGAATATTAGATAATTAAATATAAATTCCACATTATGAGATGATATAGTTGAGGATTTTTCCACTTGTGCCTCCAAACACACACTTTTCTAGGATTTAGGTGACACAATAACTCTAAGTGCTCAATCCTTCTTTTTTATTTCCCTAGAAGATCATCCACATAAACATTCACTATATTATTGATAAGATCATGTAAAATATGGGACATGACTCTTTGATATGTTTCCCCAATGTTTTTAAGGTTGAAGGGCATGACTACATAGCAGAAAGTCCCCCATGCTGTAGTGAATGAGGTTTTGCTTTGATCTTCATATAAAATTTGGATTTATTTATACTATGAGAAGCCATCCATAAGGAACAAAAAATAATAACTTGTTGTAACATTAATAAAGATATCAATAGAAGGGAGAGGAATTTCATATTTAGGGTATGACTTATTAATATCATGAAAATCGATGTATATCCTAATTTTATCATTCTTATTGATAATGGGAA